>VXBP01009859.1:262259-299963 GCA_013400115.1 Rhinopomastus cyanomelas | reverse complement strand
GGGGGCCCCGCCGGCCCCTCGGCCCCCGCCAGCCCGCCGGTGGCCCCGGGCCCGAGGGCGGCTGCGGCGGGGGCGGACACGGAGGTGCACAGGTAGTAGGACTTGCTCTTCTCCGTCTTGCGCAGGGGCTTGATCTCGATCTCGATGATGCCCGAGGTGCGGCGGTTGAGCACGATGTGCGGCAGGATGATGATGTCCGAGGTGCGGATGCNCGACCCGGGCAGCCACCGAGCAGCAGCAGCAGCAGCAGCAACACCCGCGCCCCCCGGCCGCCCCCCGCCATGTTCCCACCGGGCAGCGCGGCCATCTTTAGTCAGGGCTCGGCACCGCCGCGACCCCGCATCGCTGCGCGGCGCCTGCGGCGTGCCCCGACTCCCCAGGCGGTGGCGGCGGGCGCGGCGGCGGCTGAGGCGCGGGCACGGCTACCCGTGGGATCCGACGGACGGCGACTGTCGGGCCGGGCTGAGCCGAGCGCCGCCTCAAACCACGGCCCGCCCCGCCCCTCGCTACCCGCCTCTAGGGGGCGTGGCCAGCACCCTGAGCCGCCAATCAGCGCCCGTCTCCCCCGGCCGGCGCCGGGCTGGCTCCTCCCCGCCGTGCGCCACAGCCCTCCCAGCTCCAGGGGCGCGTGACTCCAGTGTGTACGCCAGGCGGGAGGGGGCGGGGCCGGCCGGGCAGCTGCGGCCAATGGACTACGGGGTTCGGGGCCGGCGGGGTGGGGCCTCGGAGGGGCGCGACCAATAGGGACGCGGTGCGATGCCGGCCGGCCCGGGACTGAATGTGCGGCGCTCGGAGGGTCAGCTAGCGGGATACCACACCGCGGTGACGTGACGGATGGGACTACTCCGTCCAGCCGCGGCTGTCGGTTACCATGGATACGCCACTCCACTTTGCTCTGCACCTTCTGCGGTCCCGGTGCGCCGCCCCACGTCAAGCCGTCGGGTCCAGGTGTCACCGTCCGGCTGCATCGGTGGGTGGTCCTGCAGCGCCCCCTGGCGGTCCTGCGAGGCGCAGCTCGGCCCGGGAGTCCCTACTTGGACCGGGAGAGGTTTCGTTGGGACGTTACGAAAACTTTCTTCGCTGAAAGGGTTATCACGGCTGTCCCGGGCAGGAGTGGAGTCACCGTCCCTGAAGGGATCTAAAGGACGTGTAGGGAGGACAAGGGTTAGCGGTGTCCTGGTAGTGCTGGTGGAACGGTTGGGCCGATGGTCTTTCCCAACCCAAACCAGCCTGTGACCATCCCTGTCCAGCAGCGATCAGCAGCGCGGGACACAGTTTAGCGTCCCGGAGAGCCGAATCGCCACGGGAGCATCCAGACGACTCGTGGTGGCGGAGGCCACGTTCTGGGTTCTGGGTTCAGGGTGACCACTCACAGGAGGTAAACCCGCCGTCTCCTCCGTTCAAGCGCTCGGGCAGGGAAGAGCAGCGGGTTGCGAGAGGCAGCTCAGAACAGCCGGGAGCGGAGCGGGGCGCTCCGGGGGCTGGAGCCACGGATCTTTCTTTGTGCCAAACCTCATTCAGCACTTCCTAGGGGAGAGTTGCAGGTCAGCTCCCCCAGGGAGGGAACAGATGCCCCGAGTCACAGTGGCTCCCTGCTAAGCACAGCGTGCAGGGTCTCGGGAATCTCTTCCCTTTCACCTTGGGGCTATCAGAGCCCCCAGCTTATGGCTCGTGCCCTCACAGCTCCTGCACATCAGCGCCGCAGAGCTTCACACAAGGAGGATTTGGTCCCTCTCAGAAACCACCGAAACACCCAAACCGAGGTGTTGGACAGAGTGTTTTGAGGTTCCTTACATGGAACTGGGCTGCAGGAACTCCTCTTTTTATGGCCTGCTGGCTAAAAACCCCAAGGCAGCTCATACACAAGCAGAGCCCGACAGACACACCCACAGCCTGGTGAGGACCCTTACTATAATGCTCAAAATCAAAGTCCTTTTGGCTGCTTCTTCCCAGAAATGCTGAGAATTTTTGAAAATGATAGTGCAATGCAAATGTGGTGGCATTTAGCTGTGGCCTTTTCCCATATGTGCGTGACATGGGGGACCTCACTGCGGGCGCCTCTCCTCAGGCCAGTTGAAAAGCCACGGCTGGGACTCGTGCCCTTTTAATGAAGGGGTTTGCAGGTAGGACCCCCCATCGCTTGCCTTCATACTGGGAAGGCTCTTTGATAGCAGGAGCTAATTGCTGCAGACCTCCTGGGATGGGCTGTCTGGGGAGTCTGAGAAAGTCTTTGAATGTAATCACAGAATAGGATTATGCAGTGGGGGATAGGATTAAACAGCATCTCAATTGTGTTTTCAGCAGGTCCTTCCCAAGGTCTCATCAGTGAGGTCCTTCCACACAACTTCAGAACTCTGCTTGCCTGCTGGGTCACAGCTGCCCTCAAGACTGGTCTACCCTGGACCCCTGCCTGAAGCCAGCTAACGCGCACTCTACTGGCTCCAGATAACATGGAGAATCATTTCTTTTTAATCATGGTATAGCTCTAAACCAAACAACCTAGAAAGTTTTGTATGTCAGATAGGTCAGACATGCCGTGTTGTCCAAAGTTAAAGGACAGCTGGCAAGGCAACTTTCCAGGAAACCATATTTTGGGCATTATTTATATGTTTAAGCTCTAAACTGTGAAGTAATCCCTCCCTTATTTTGCTGATGGGAGATTAAACATTTGGGGCTGTCACACTTGTTTCTCAGTCTCCCGTCCCTGAGTCAGACATTACCTCATTAACATTTATAAATATGTGAAGGGTGGGTGTCAGGAGGATGGAGCCAGGCTCTTCTCAGTGTCATCTAATGATAGGACAAGGGGCGATGGGTGTGAGCTGGAGCATAGAAGATGTCACATAAATATGAAAAGGAACTTCTTCCCAGTGAGGGTGACAGAGCACTGAAACAGGCTGCCCAGGGGGGTTGTGTAGTCTCCTTCTGTGGAGATGTTTAAAACTCAACTGGATATGTTCCTGTGTTACTTTGTGTAGGTGATCCTGCTCTGGCAGGAGGATTGGACTAGGTCCCTTCCAATCCTTAATGTTCTGTGATTCTGTGATTATCTGTCCACTCACATTTTCATCCAGATGCTGTGGAAATAACTCTTAACCCTCTTCAGCCACTGCTACTTTGGAGCATCTTTGGTTTCTGCTTGTGCTTCTTCATGAACCCAAATATTTCATTGTTTGTTTTCTGTCTTCTCCAGTGACATAACCAGATGCTGTTTAAATGGCAGAGAGAGGAAATTCAATTCCTTCTGGAAAATCGCTTGTGAGGAGGGGTGGAAATGGCTCAGCCCCTTACCCAAGGACTGGGGTTCAGCAGCCCCAACCTTTCCCAAGCAGCTTCTGCAGGCCAGGGAAGCAGGAGTGGCATGGGGCAGCAGGAGCATAGCCCACTGCCTGCCACCAACTCCTGGAAGCCCTCACTCCTCACCCACTGCAGGACACAGCTGGCAGGGTTTCTGCTTTTCCAGAATCACTGCATTTCCCTGCAAAACTCTGCAGATGTGATGCTTGTCAGGAACCCGAGGCTTTCCCACTAGATGGAGTCAGGAACAAAACAGAAACCTCAGCAGAGCTACACAGTGAAAGGGAGAGAGAAATTCCCATTTCCTGGAGCAGGCTGTAGGGCTGCAAGTGAGAGAAGGTGTGGGCAGCTGCACCTGGGGCATCTCCTGTCCTGAACACACCCTCTGCACCCCGTGTGCCTCATTGAGTTCCTAACAAAAAAGTAGAGTTGGCCAAGCCCCCAGGAGGTGATCAGTCCTCTTCACACATCTCAAGGAGATGCTCACTGGTAATCGTGCTGTTGAGCTGCTCACCTCATCACTGGGAACTAGCGTGGATATCCTTTCACATCCCACTCTGCCAAGCTGCAAACATCTCCACTCTGGTCAATGGGCTCAACATCTGCACAGATCTGCTACCAAGCCCACGTCAGACCTGCCATCCTGCGTGCAGGGACCCACTTTCCCTTTTCTACAGAAACTTCCCCTTGCTGTGTGTCCGAGCCATCCAGCCAGAGCCAGCCCCACAGCGAGGGGCCCCACAGGATAGCCGTCCATCCCCACCATAACCAGCCATGACCTGCCTCACCAGCCCTGACAGGAAAGCACAGTCCTAGCCGTGCACACAACACACATCCATCGAGCTCAGGCATTTTATTTTCTCCCCAGTGGAAGCCACACATCAGTGGGACCACGACCTCCTGCCCCACTGGCACCCACCATGGAGCCACATTTTGCTGCTCAACAGCACCCCAAGGTACCACAGTTGCCATCAGGAAGGCAGGAAGGACCCAGGGTTGCCAGCTTCTCCAGCAGCTGGAAGGGATCACGGATCTTCTCCTAGAGAGTAGAGAGCAACCCAGGGCAGGATCAAGCCACAGGGAAGCAAGAGGCGCCCCAGGAAAGCAGCATTCCCACCCAACCTGCTCCCCGACAGCAGGGCAGCTGTCGGGGGACCTTCCACAGTTAACGGGGGGGCAGCCCCACCTCACTCCAGCTGCTCCTTCCTGCCACGAGGGGGCAGCCAAGAGCTGCTCTGGGACCTGGGCTCTGCTTTTATCTGCGAACTGCCTCCTGCTTGGACTGGGACCCCAGAACATTTCCCTCTCCTCAAGTACAAGGTTGTGTTTCAAGGACATGCAGCTGCAGGGTGTTATCTTCCTTGCCTCTCCTGGCCCATCTACAGGCCACCAAAGGCAGCTGAAGAGAGGCTTCCAGCTGATAGAGGTGCTTTGTGCTGTGGGGTCAGGGCTGGCAGCCAGGGCCAAGTTCACATCAGCAGCTGAGAGAGTGATGGGCAGGAAGCAGCAACATGGATGGGTCATCACCTCTCTTGGGCAGGCTGCCTCTGCTTGGTAGATCTCAAGCAGGTCCAACTGCCAGCCTCAGCAGCCCCTGTGGACATATTGGAGGGGCAAGGGGCTCTGACACAATAGTTAGAGCAGACCCCTCTTTGGAGGGCTCCAACATGTGCTGGGTGTAGTTGCTCAGACTCAAGAACCAAGCACCACCCTCAGCACCAGAAGGACTCCGATCTCTTGGTGTCATGCTGTAGTCCTGATACCCCAGGGCAGTTCCGATGGCATGAGACACCCATGTCCCCACTGCTGAATGCAGCCATGGAGCTGCCTGCTACCAACCTTCACTCTCTTGCAACAGCAGCCCTGCAGTGTGGCAGCACTGGCCTCACCAGCTTGGAACAGGAACTTCTCTGCAAAGCGGGAGCTCCGCAAAATTGCAGCCATCTCAGCATCCACATCAACCACCTCTCCTGCCTGGAGGCAGAGGGATGGTCACGGGGCTTGCATCAAGAACATGTGGTCCAGAGGAGACCAGCCAACCAGCCAAGGAGCAAAAGCAGGGACACAGCCTGACCCAAAACCTTAGGAAACACCCACAATGACTAAGCAGATGGTTTCAAACCATCCTGTGACCTGGATGACCTGCTCCTACCTTGACCCCGGTGTAATCTGTCTGTCTTTCCCATCCTTGTTTGCACCTCCCCTGGGCTATACAGCATCTCACCTACCACTGCTCTACCAATGCGTACCCCCAGAATCACAGAGGACACTGCTAAGCAGCAGTGCATCAGAAGCTATAGCTAACCAAACAGACCAGGGCTGCAGGGGAGTCTGTGCATGCCTCTCCGCACCTTGAAGGTGAAGTTGGCGTCAAACACCACCTCTTGTTCATGTCCTACGATCCCACCGCTGTAGATGACCTGGCCTGGCCCAGCCCAGCTGCTGCTTGGCACCTTGAACAGACGGAAGGTTGCTGAGACAAAGCGGCAGTCGCCTGCAAGAGAAAGGAGAGGTTAGTGGACTGAGCAACCAGGCTGGGAAGCTCTCCGTGGCTCCTATCAGTGCTCCCTGGTTAGACCCTCACCAATGATGCCCTCCATTTCCTTGTTGTCAATGGTGATGGGGCTGGCAGTGACCAGGCGCGGGGGGCTGAACCCCACCTCCTCAGCAATGCTGTACAGGTCTCTCCAGTACAGGGCTCCTGCCAGGCACTCCCCTGGCAAAAGAGAACAGACACAGGTGATGCAGGCAAAGGTTCGGCCCACGTGCCCCATGCCACCCTCACCCTGGAGCCCTACGCACCCCACAGCACCCTGTGCTGCCGGACAGTCTCACTCAGGCGCTGGCTGGCATAGACATCACTGAAGTACATCTCTCCCCCAGGCTGGAAGGCAGCAAGAAGTGAAGGGGCACCCCAAGAAGCAATGGGACAGAAGAGGCAGGAAGAACTGGGCACTGTCCAGTGCTACGCTGCTGAGGACTCTCTGCAGAGATGCCCTCCCCTGGCCCCATCCCACAGCTCTGCCTTGCAGCATCCTAGCAGCACCCCAACAGCAGGGCCACCCCAACCCCACTCCACTCCCGGCGCTGGCCACAGCGTTACCTTCAGCACGCGGTAGGCCTCCCGCAGCACAGCCCTCTTGTCCGGGACAAGGTTGATCACACAATTGGAGCTGGGGAGGAGGAAACCGAGGCTGATTTGCCCTCTCTTGCATGCTCAGCTCCACGGGCTGCTGCACACAAGCTGCTGCGTGTCCCTCTGCCTCATGAAGGACTTGGAGGCATTGATCCCACTATGAAATAGGCAGTTTGTATTTCCCCAGGCTGTGCCACAGATGCTGCCTTAGGATTTTCTCTTTCCTGACTTGTTCTTGAAGCAGTGACCCAGTGGGATTCAGACCCAGACCTCAGCCCATGGCCCTGGGCAGCAGCAGGACTGGGATGGCAGTGCCATTGCAGTATCACAGTACTTACATGACGATGTCGTAGCTCTCACTGGTCAGCCCCACATCACCCAGCTTCTCCAGGTAGCCCTGGAGGAACTCAATATTTGGTTTCCGGTAGCCAAATTTGTCCATGTGGTAGGCAATGTGCTTCTTTGCCACCTCAACCTGAGAGGAGAAAGGAGACAATGGTGGGGGGGATGCCAGGAGTATGAATGATGAGAAGGCTCAGCTCCACATCATACCTGGCTTTCAGTCATGTCGATCCCCGTGATGTGGCCCTGCTCCCCAACCAGCTGGCTCAGCAGGTAGCAGTCTCTGCCGCTGCCACTGCCCAGGTCCAGGATCCAACAGGACACTAGACACTCTGGGATCACCAGACCACAGCCGTAATACCTGAGGGGATGCTGAGCTGTGCACACGTGCCCCCACGGTGTGCCAGTCCATGGGCCTGTAGCCCATGGGAAGGCAGCAGCAGAGGGGAGACCCCAGGGTTTACCTGGCCACCACCTCCTCATGGACACGCTCCAAAGCATCTCTCACCATCTGGGGAAGGGGCCTGGATGAAGTGACGCACGCGTTGGTTTTCAGGTCCTCTGACTTCCGCAGCTCTTTGCCATAGTAATCCTGAGACAGGAAAGACAGAGGCCACCAAGCTATGGCAAGCTGTGCCTCTAGAGCTCCCCATACACCAAAACGTGGGGTCCACACTCAGCTTGTGTGTGCCCTTGTTGTCCTCCAGCACTGGTGCCCTTGTCATCACCCAGGTCAAAATCAGAATAACACAAAGCAACCCTTTGCCCTCATCCTTGCCAGCTCCCCTGGCTTGCACGCACAGATGTGTTTGTGCTCTGGGAGATTTAATTCCCATTTGCAGTAGCTTTTCAGGCTGCAGCCACCATTTCCCCCGCTGAGAAAGGCACAGGGATGAGGGCAGGGCAACACCGGGTTGCTCAGCCCTCCACATCCCTGTAGGAAACAGGAGCAAACGCTGACCACGCTGTGAAATGAGCTGTGATCTCTAACCACAGCAGGGATCCCAGCACAGCCTGGCCTTGACACCCCCTGCCCAGCCACCCTGTCCCCTGCCAGCTCCCAACCTGCCAACTGCCTGAGCCTCTCACCTGGACCTCCTGGTGGATCTGCTCTTTGCAGACAGCTGACACTGCAATGGGAATGCAGGACTGGTGCCAGACACCACGGCAATGGTGTCACAGCAGGCCCTCAGGAAGGCCCTGCATGTCCCCAAATGCAGGAGTACACGTCTTCCCCTCCCTCAGAGAGTACCAAGAGAGACCCCCAAACTTGCAGATGCTCCTGGCAATGCCCCAGTCCCAGCTGTCCTGGAGATACAACTCCCTCTAATCTTCCCCATAAGGAAACTCCCTGCTCTGCAGAGAGCCCATAGCCCCAGCGGTGCCCCCAGGGAGGCTCCAGCATCCCACAGCAGAGACCCCAGACTGCCTTACTGCCTGCAGCAGGGCCTCGGCTGGACTTTGACCAGCCCGGGCCACGCTCCGCCCCGACACCCTGAGCCAGCCCAGCATGCTGCGTTGCCCCATCACCCCACAGCCTCCCAAGCACAGCACAGGGAGCTGGTCCCACTCCTGCAGAGGTCTTGCTGCTGTCATCCATGGTCTATCTGCACACCCATGGCCTCTGCCAGCACCCACAACCCTCAAAACCTCACTTGCTGCCTCCCCAGCAATAGCTCTGCAGCACCACAGTGCTGTTCTGTCCCTGCTTGCCCTGGATGCAAAGACACTGTGGGATGTGACGAGGCGCTTGCAGCAAGGACACACTGCACATGAAAAGAAACCCCAGGAGCAGAAGCACAACAGGACATTGCAGGGCAATCCACCATCCCAGTTTCCCCCTTCACGGGGACCACCGTGATGGCATCAGGACAGATTCCAGTACGGTTTGGTGGTGTTCAGGGCAGCTTTTATTTCCAACAGGCAAGTCACAGTTTCTCCAGCAGCTCATTCTCACAGTGCATCTGTAAACCTGGGGAGCAGGAACCCTCTTGTGAAAAAACACCCCACAGTGCCCCTGGACTTAGAGTGGCACCTTCATGGGGACACAGGTGCTGTGGTGCTACCAGGTGAAGCCCAAATGGGCAGTGGCACTGGAGGGGATGGTGAAATGCAGCCCAACAGAAGGATCAACACCACAGTAACTGAACCCCAGCAGCACTCCAATGGGCAGGTGTCCTATCTGCCTGCCCTCTCCTATCAGCTGATGAAAAGCACACTCGGGCAAACAAGTGCTCCCCATGTGCTCCGAGTGCTCCAGATAAGCAACTTACCAAAACCAAGACACAGTATTTATAGCTTCAGCCCAACACCGGGATGTGAACAGGAGAGAACAGAGAGCAATGCACAACTGAGCTCACTGGCTCACCATGCCCTTCTGCCTGCCTCCTGGCCAGGCCTTTGAATACCTTGCCAGTCAGACAGAAACCCACACCACAGCCAAGGCTGCTTCACCAGCAGCTACAACAGCAGCTCAGGAAGAGGAATGTGGTTGAAGGCCAAAGGCAGTGCAGATGGGTTGGCAAGTGGATGATGTTCCAAACTCTGCCAGAATGGAAAATAAGGTGACTCCTGAGCAGGACGCTGGCCAAACCACATACTGCTGGACTAGCAACAGAGGTGTGTGCCCAGATTCCTGTTTTTAGAAAGTCTGGCCTGGGACTGGCACTTCAGACTACAGTGAACCACCTCTTACCCACTGAAGCACTTGCAACTCCTGCTGATTAACAGGCCCTAAATGAACTGTACTCTGACATCTCAGGGTCTAAATACAGACCACAGTCACCCTACAGGTGCTTGTATTTAAAACCACAGCTTGTTTCTTTCCAGGGGTGTTGGTGTGGGCTAAGCATCCCACATTAAACAGCAAGTAAGCTGATGCAAGAACTGTTGGGGCAGTAAAGATTCAGGTAAGTTTGTTGCAGTTAACACTGGTGATCAGGTGAGAATGACAAAGGACAGACTTGGATGGAGGCACATGAGCATGGCCCGTGTATCCAGAAAAAGGCTAAAAGACTCCACACAAATCCTAGCAGACATCCAGCACCATCCAGACACCTGGAGTCTGGAGGGGAAACGATGCTTTGCTGCCCTTAATGCCAGTCGAGATGTCCTCGTGCCTCCAGCTATGCTTCACTTCAACAGATGATTCAGCTGGTCCTGTAGGTTTGACGACTGCTCAACACTGGGGACAAAGCAAGAAGCAATGCAAAGTTTGGATCTGCTCCCCAGATTGTGCTGTGCTGCCTGTGCTCAAGGGACCACAACAGCTCTAGCACTGACAAAGGGAAACCCTGGGGTTCCCCAATCCACCTCCAAGCCCCCACAAGGCAAACCTCAATCTGTGCACTCACAAGCAGACAGCTCTGCTCTACACCACCCTTATCTACCACAACCAACCTCGCAGGCCCTACCATGGTAATGAAACTACGGGAAGTTTCTGTACAAATTATCCCTTCACTCAAATTCCCGTTTCCTCACAACACTGGACCACCATCCTGCTGGGTCAGAATCTGCTTCAAAGGCAGCTGCCAAAACCTTGTCTCTGTTTTCCTCCACTTTTCCCTTTACATCAACCCACACACATCACCCAGGTCTGCCTGGCATTCCTGTAGCTGAGCACTCACTTCTTCTGAATTGCTTCTTGCCTAGATGAAAAAAGGAGACACAAACAGCTTTAGACACACAAAATTGCAGCATCAACGTTCACATTACACTGAAGAAAAGGGACTTGATCAAGAGCTTAGGAGGCCAAAACCCCAGTGTATTTCTGGATTAAGTCCTGAGAGGACAGCAGTGGCACTGGCTCCCCTTAACCCCAGATGCATTACACACTCTCACAGGGGTCACAGTACATGGTAAGCAAAAGGGGACAATCTCAGCTCCCACCCCAAAACAGCCTGAGCTGTCCCAGTGAGGCTGGAAGATCCCAGTTCCGCGGTCTGTTCAGCTTTGAGGAGTCAGGCAAGGACTGGTCTGAACAGGCTTCATGCAGAGTCTTAAGTGGAACAGAAAGGGACTGAGGAACCCACTCAGCTCCCCAGAGAGAACGCAGTGTCTCCTACTTACTGGTACTGCAGATGAGTGGTTATTATGGCCATTTTCCTTAAACTCTGTGGAAAACAAGACACATAATAAATGTCTGAGGGGAGCAGTTCAGCGGAATCACAGGATGAGCTGTCTCTATGCACCAGGAGTCCCTCCAGCATGGCCATCACTGCACCACTGCACCGCCTCCAAACACCCTTCCCAGTGCCAGGGAGGCACTAACTGCTTTGCTCCAGCCCACGGCCCCTCGGGGTTTCTGGGGGGCATGACACAGCGTGGGGGTCTGGAAGGCAGCACTAAGTTACCCCGGACACCAGCCCCGCGCCTGAACAGCTGGACTTCATTTCAGAGCTTCCGTAACACATCTGCCATCGCTGTCTTCTAACCCTCCCGTCCAGCAGCCCCACTGCGTGCTGAGCAGGTACCACCTACGTCTTCCGAGTGCAGGATGGCGTCTTCCTGCATCACCATGTTCCTGGCCGCTTGACCCAGGAGCTGAAACACAAAGTACAGACCGGCATGAGAGGCCGCAGCCCTGCCTTTCCCCAGCAGCTGCGATGGCCGCCCGCGCTCAGGGCTCACAGCCAGGGCTCACGGGCCGGGCCCTCCATCCTCCACCCATTCAACCCCCGCTCTCGGCAGCCGCCGGGACCAGGCCCAGGGGGGCCCAGGCTCCTCCCGGCCCCGCCGCTCACCTCGGCGCTGCGGGAGCCCTTCAGCACCTGCTTGGTGAGGGCGATCACGTCGGTGCCGCAGCTCGTCACCTTCTCGGTCAGCAGCCCCTTCACCGAGTGTCCAAAGCGCGCCTGAGCATCGGCAGCGGCGCCCGCCGCCATCTTCCCCCGGCCCGCCCCGCCCGCCGGGGCCGCCATTTCTCCCCGCCCTGCCGTACGGCGAGCGCAGGGGGCAGGCAGCAGCCGTGCGGCGGCCTCGAGGCCTCCCTCGGGCACCTCGGACCCGGGCACCGGCACCCTGAGGCTGTCCAGCGCTGCCCAGAGGCTGCCCAGTGCTCAGCAGGGCTGCCCGGCACTGCCCAGGGCTTCTCAGCACTCCCAGTGCTGCCCGGGCTGGCCCCTGAGCGCGCTCCCAGTGCACGTCCAGTTCTGCCCAGTGCCCCCGGCGCTGTGCTGCTTGTCTGACGCCAAGAGGCTCCTGGGCTCGGACACATCGTTCCCCAGCTGTGCCCAAGAGAGACCCACAAGCTCAGTTGCCTCTTCACTTCTTGTCTGTCACAGGGTCCTGGGGACAGAGCCCCGAGGACGGATACAGTCCTGAGCATCTGCTGGCCACCACCTGCCCTATGGCCAACTGTTGCCCCATGGCCACCCGCTGCAGCCATGGCCTCACAGCCCTTGTTCCCCCCTGGGTACCCAGCTGCAGAGCTGGCTGCGGGCCCGGCGCTCAGTTTCCCCCTCCCAGTCCTCCTGATAAGATGCTGAGCCTGCCGCAGGGTCAAGGCAATGACCCTATAACTGGTATAAAGGCCCCACGTGCTGCTGCAGCCCCTCAGTCGGCCCCGTCATGCTGCTGCTGGCCACCCTGCTGCTGGGCCTGGCCCTGCTCTTTGCCTGGGCACTGGCACAAAGGCAAGCCATCGCAGGGCCTGGGACCAGGATGGGGACAACGATGGGTTCAGGGCGCCCACGGAGCCTGCCAGCTCTGCCACTGGTGGGGAGCCTGCTGCAGCTGGTTGGGCACCCCCAGCTCCACCTGCGGCTCTGGCACCTGCAGGGCCGCTACGGCAGCCTCTATGGCCTCTGGATGGGCTCCCACTACGTGGTGGTGGTGAACAGCTACCAGCATGCCCGTGAAGTACTGCTGAAGAAGGGGAAGGCTTTCGCTGGACGGCCCCGCACCGTGAGTTGACATCGCATTTCGGGGGATCTCTGCCCACCATGGCATGGGGTGAGATGGGGGAATGCTCCCAATAAAGGTGCTGGCACCTGGCAGGATCCCTCTCCTGTCCCCATCCTGCCTGCATCAAGGTGGTGGCAGGGGCAGCTCCTCTCTGCCCTCATCCCCAGAGTGAATCCTGGGCATCCTCCATCCTAAGGGTGTCTGTTCTTCCTGGGGGCTGGCTGCATCTTGGGGCACGGGGATGTGGTTCAGGTACTAACAAGCACTCTGCACCTCCCAAGTTTCTTGGGTACCTCAGCCCCTAACCCTGACATCTGTCCCCAGACCTCTCCATTGGTCCTCAGGGGTGAAAAGCAAAGCTCAGGGTCCAGGCTTTACCTGACAACACTAGCCACCAGCCCCCTGGACCATCCCTATGTTGCCCATTCCCCCAGCATTGTCCATCTCTGCCACACAGCTCTCTCGGGGCTGCCCTGCTGTGAGGTGACCTCAGGGCTTGCCTGTCCCCTAGGTGACCACGGACCTGCTGTCTCGGGGGGGTAAGGACATTGCCTTCGCCAGCTACGGGCCCCTCTGGAAGTTCCAGCGCAAGCTGGTGCATGCTGCCCTCTCCATGTTCGGGGAGGGCTCATTTGCCCTTGAGAGGATCAGTAAGTGCCCCTCACCAGCCTCCACACTCTCTCCCAGCTCGATCTCCCTCCCATGCTTGATCCAAGCTGGACTTTTCTCCATGCTCTATTCCCTGGCAATCAGTGGGAGACTCTGGCTCAGTCCAAACTCCCCGGCAGTTCTCCTGTTTCCCTAGCAGGGCCCTCTCCTTTCATTTCTACTACTTTACCAATATCTCTTCACACTCACTTCCCACCATGAGCTTTGGCTCCCCTCACTCACAACTGGCGAAACTGGAGCATAGAGAAAGCTCCCTAGCTCTCCCTCCCTGACTCCCCACTTCAACCAGGAGCATCAGGCAGCACATGGGGACTTCCCCGAGTGTCTGCTCCTCCCCAGCATCCAGATTTGTCTCTTCTGCCCATCGTGGCCCCTCAGGGCTCAGCCCTGATGCAGGCTGCACAGCCTGAATGAGTCGGGGACCTCTCCTTCCAGCCTCCAGCTCCCTCCTCGATCCCCTCAGCTTCACCATCACTCCTTGTCTGCCTCTCTCCGCTCCAGTTTGCCGGGAGGCTGCGTCCCTGTGTGAGACACTCAGCACTGCACAGGATATGGCCCTGGACATGGCCCCTGAGCTTACACGGGCTGTCACCAATGTGATCTGCTCCCTCTGCTTCAACTCCTCATACCAACGTGGGGACCCCGAGTTCGAGGCCATGCTGGAGTACAATCAGGGTATTGTGGACACCGTGGCCAAGGAGAGCTTGGTAGATATCTTCCCCTGGCTCCGGGTAAGCTGGGACATGGAACTGCAGGGAATGTGCTGGGATGTGGCCTACAGAAGGGGGTTGCCTGAACCCCTTGGGGTTAGGAGAGTCCCTGCCTGATTGTCCTGGTATCCTGGCGGGCAGAGTGCCTGCCTGGGGTGCCTCTGGGCATGAGCTGGGATGAGCTGTGGCCCCTTGCTGTAGTGGGGCCTTTCTCCTCCAGATCTTCCCCAACAAGGACCTGGCCCTGCTGAAGAGATGCCTCAAGGTCCGGGACCAGCTTCTCCAGCAGAAGTTCACTGAACACAAGGTGCCAGCGGGGCCTGTGCAGGGAGATGCTCATGAGCTGTAGGCTGCTAGGGTGGAGACTGTGCCCAGGACAGTCTGTCTCATGTATGTCCCCTGGCAGGAAGCTTTCTCTGGGGACACTGTGAAAGACCTCATGGATGCCCTTCTGCAAGTGAGGCTCAACGCCAAGGAGAGCAGCTATCTGGCACCAGGGCTGGAGCTGACTGATGACCACCTCCTCATGACGGTGGGGGACATCTTTGGGGCTGGCGTGGAGACCACCACGACTGTGCTCAAATGGGCTGTGCTCTACCTGCTCCACTACCCCGAGGTAGGGTCTACATCCTGTGACTGGGGGGTGTCTGGGCTCCCTTTGGCACCAGGGACATCGTGGGGGACTCTGATGAAGGCAGGTGCCAAGAGAGATGTCAGGCTTTGTGAATAAGCAGGATCAGGCTGTGAGCATTTTGCTTCTGCCCTGCATGCTGGTGGTGCTGGATGCCACCTACTGCCACGGGGAGCCCCTGTGACAGGGCACCCCAGCCCTTGCTTCCCTGCTAGGTTCAGAGGAAAATCCAGGAGGAGATGGACCAGAAAATTGGCCTGACACGTCACCCCCACCTCAGCGACCGCCCACTGCTGCCCTACCTGGAAGCCACCATCAGTGAAGTGCTGCGCATCAGGCCTGTGTCCCCCCTGCTCATCCCACATGTGTCCCTTGCTGACACCAGGTGAGACCCCCTGAGTGCAGTGGGACAGAGCAGGGACCAGAGAAGGGAACGACCATCTCACTATGTGCTTGCCTTGTAGCATTGGGGAATACTCCATCCCCAGGGGTGCCAGGGTCGTCATCAACCTCTGGTCTGTGCACCACGATGAGAAGGAGTGGGACAAGCCTGAGGAGTTCAACCCCGGTGGGTTGGATGCTCCCTGTTCTCCACAAGGATAGGAAAGCATGGGGAGGACCTAACAGGAAAGGCTGAGAAAAGGCTGGGTGGTGAGAGGTTGGGACCTTCTTCTCCCTGGCTGCATCTCTTGCAACTCACAGGAGGGATGTACACACACACACAGAGTGAACTTGGGCAAGTGTCAGGCAAAAATGTCCAGTTCCTGCCAGTTCAAATGATGCTTCTTCCCCTTGCAGGCCGTTTCCTGGACGAGCAGGGCAAGCACATCCACTCACCCTCACCCAGCTACCTGCCCTTTGGGGCTGGCATCCGTGTGTGCCTGGGTGAAGTCCTGGCTAAGATGGAGCTTTTCCTTTTCCTGGCCTGGGTGCTGCAGAGGTTCACACTTGAGTGCCCCCAGGACCAGCCACTGCCCTCGCTGGAGGGCAAGTTTGGTGTGGTGCTGCAAGTGCAGAAGTTTCAGGTGAAGGCCAGGCTGCGGGATGCCTGGCGAGCAGCCTTGTGATGGGGACAAACTCTGGATCTTGGGCAGTGGTGGGGTAGGATGGACTGGGACAGAACTGGGACAGAACAGACGGTGCTCTGCCTACCCTACAGGTGCAGGGCAGTCCAGATAAAACTGTTCCAAGTACAGCTTGGCTCCAGCTTTCTTTGGTCAGGTGACAGAGGGCAAGGGGACATGGGAGGATGCCTGAGATGTGTAGTGGCCCTACGAGGGAGGTGGGAGTCCACAACCCCTCAGTGGGGCTACTAACACAAACAGCCACCTCATCTCCTGGGAACGTGGGGTGGGGGGCTGGTTCAGAGACAACCACTAGCGATGGAAACCATCCACTCTCATAGCTGGGGAGGGTGGAAAGGGCCCCACCCCAGTCATGTAAGAGGTGGGCAGTATGAAAGTTAGGGATGCCCAGGCTGTGCCTGTTGGTTTCCACCCTGAGAGAGTGACCCTGGCTGGTCCCTGACTCGGTATCCCTGCTGGAAGTGATGTGGGCTGGAGCAGAGCCCACCAAGGGGCAGGGAGAGCTCCCCCAACTGTACCTTTCCCTGCCCTGTCCCGGGGCAAGTGCCCCCACCAGTAGGGCACCGGGCCACTCTTTATGGGGGAAAAAGAAGGAAACAGCTTGGAGGTTCCTACCCAGCTTCACCCACAGGGCCCAGTGTGTGAGCACCATGGAGCCAGGACCTGCTGAGACTGATTGTGCAGTGATGTGGCATCTCCTGCCTGCACAGCGTCAGGCACCACTGCTTCCTGGCTGGCTGTGTGATGACCCTCACTTTGAGCAGCAAAACCTTCTCATAACATGAGGAGCTGTGTTTGCCTCTGCCAAAACCCACCGTACCATGGAGGGCAGCGTGCAGTTAGGCTCCTGGTTCTCCAGTACTTGACCTCTCAATATTTAACACAGCTATGGCTCAGGCCCCACACTGCTTCCCACTCTTCTGCGTGTTTTATCACACCAGGGGTGCTGCTGGTTTTCCAATGCCTCCACCCAGAATCATTATGGCTGGAAAAAACCTCCAGGACCATCAAGTCCAGCCCTTATCCCAACATCTCCCTAACCCCTAGTCCATAGCCCCAAGTGCTAGAGCTACTTGTTTTTTGAACACCTCCAGGGATGGTGACTCCACCGCTTCCCTGGGCAGCCAGTTCCAGCGTCCAACAACTCTCTCAATGAAGAGCTTCTTCCTAAGATCCAATCTAAACCTCCTCTGATGCAACTTGAGGCCATTTGACCTCATCTTGTCGTTAATAATTTGGGAGAAGAGACCAACACCAGCCTCGCTACAACCTCCTTTGAGGCAGCTGTAGAGACCAATAAGGTCTCCTCTCACCCTCCTCTTCTCTGGACTAAATAATCCCAGTTCTCTCAGCCACTCTTCAAAGGGCCTGTTTTCCAGACCTCTCACCAGCCTCACTGCTCTTCTCTGGACCTGCTCCAGCACCTCAATGACCATCTTATACTGTGGCACCCAAAACTGGACCTGGTACTCAAGGTGCGGTCTCATCACTGCAGAGCACAGGAGCACCATCACCTCCCTTCTCCTGCTGGTTACATCATTCCTGATACAGGGCAGGATGCCATTGGTCTTCTTGGCCACCTGGGCACACTGCTGGCTCCTGTTCAGCCAGCTGTCAGCCAGCACCCCCAGGTCCTTTTCTACCAGGCAGCTCTTCAGCCACTCTTCCCCCAGCCTGCAGCGCTGCTGGAGGTTGTTGCGACTGAAGTGCACGACCCAGCACTGGGATTTGCTAAACCTCATCCCACTGGCCTCAGCCCATTGCTCCAGCCTGTCCAAATGCCTCTGCAGCACCTCCCTACCCTCCTCAAGCAGTCTGACACTCCCATTTAATATTGGGTCACCTGCAAATTTACTGGAGGTGCATTCAATCCCCTCATCCAGGTCATACACTACTATTTCCTGGATTACAAGGGGACTAGGCTGATCTTCTACCCCNGCCTCGCTACAACCTCCTTTGAGGCAGCTGTAGAGACCAATAAGGTCTCCTCTCACCCTCCTCTTCTCTGGACTAAATAATCCCAGTTCTCTCAGCCACTCTTCAAAGGGCCTGTTTTCCAGACCTCTCACCAGCCTCACTGCTCTTCTCTGGACCTGCTCCAGCACCTCAATGACCATCTTATACTGTGGCACCCAAAACTGGACCTGGTACTCAAGGTGCGGTCTCATCACTGCAGAGCACAGGAGCACCATCACCTCCCTTCTCCTGCTGGTTACATCATTCCTGATACAGGGCAGGATGCCACTGGTCTTCTTGGCCACCTGGGCACACTGCTGGCTCCTGTTCAGCCAGGTGTCAGCCAGCACCCCCAGGTCCTTTTCTACCAGGCAGCTCTTCAGCCACTCTTCCCCCAGCCTGCAGCGCTGCTGGAGGTTGTTGCGACTGAAGTGCACGACCCAGCACTGGGATTTGCTAAACCTCATCCCACTGGCCTCAGCCCATTGCTCCAGCCTGTCCAAATGCCTCTGCAGCACCTCCCTACCCTCCTCAAGCAGTCTGACACTCCCATTTAATATTGGGTCACCTGCAAATTTACTGGAGGTGCATTCGATCCCCTCATCCAGGTCATACACTACTATTTCCTGGATTACAAGGGGACTAGGCTGATCTTCTACCCCATCTTCCAGCTCAGGGGACTGAATACCATGAGGATATCTGGTCACTTCTGCCGGCACAGGCTGAAGCTGGGTGGGCAAAGGGGAACTGGGGTCAGAGAAGGTTGGGGAAAACTTGGCTGGACATGATGCTTCCCAGGCACTGGCCCCTCCAAAGCCAGCCTCACCCAGATCCTGTCCCTGTCAGCATGTGCCAGCAGGAGGCTCCTCTACAGTCTCCTATGGTCACCAGTAGCCTGCAGCATTCCAGTGTCTCCAAGAGCATCTGCTGAGGACCTCCAGCACTTCTGTCCCCCTGTGCCAAGGCAGCATGTTCAATAGTGTTAAAAGAAGGGATTTTCCCCTTGCCAGGGGAAAGTGCTCAAGGCTGCTGTGTACTTTGAGACAGAGATGGAGACTTTGGGACTGGGAATGTTTCTAAACCAGAGAACACCTCCAGCTGCAGACACCTGCATCAAGTTCATTATCTGGCTGGGCTTCTCTGCTCACCAGTCCAGCACATGCTGTCCCTGGGCCTGGAGACCAGCCACGTACTACAGACTCCATCACACCGAGTCTGATGCTGCTGTGGGACATCTTGCCCCAACCCGTGCTGCTGCAGGGGGTTCAGTACCCAGCACCAGCTGCCCAAGGACCTTGTGAAATGGTAAACAACTGCTCCCTGCTCTGGACATGGGCAGAGGTGCTGCTGAATCATCCGGCTGATATTTCTGTCCTGACAGCTGCTCCAGGGCTGTGCAGCTGCACCCAAAGCCCCAGCTCACCAGACAGCTTCACCCGGGCTGCTGGTGGCAGGGCTGTGCCAGATGTGGCCCATGGTGACACCTTCCCTCTTCCCAAGCACTCTGTCAAGGACCCCGGAGACATAAGACATGCAACACCACCACCCTGGCCAGGCCCTCTGGCTTTGCTCAGAACTAGCACTAGGCAGCCTGGCAGCCCGAACACTAGGGAATGAGGTGGCTGTAGGAGAGCTGGGGGGAAACTCAGCACCTGCCCCAGGTTCTGGCTGTCCAGAGACAGCCACTGGGGACACACTGAGTCTTTTGCAGCTGAACTAATTCTGCTGCTGTAGTGGGTTGGGCTGCGCTGGGTCCTGACCTTTTTTCTTGGGGTCCTTGCATGGGGGCAGACAGGACAGGAAGGAGCTTGAGGAGTTGGGAACCAGCAACTCCAACTTGCTGTGGTGCGTGGGGTCTGCAAGAGAGAAATCAGTGCTGCCAAAAAGGATGAACCTTTCTCATTCACAGCTGTTCCCACACTGCACCCCGGATACACCCTGAAGCA
The DNA here is from genome assembly GCA_013400115.1 of Rhinopomastus cyanomelas. NCBI lineage: Eukaryota > Metazoa > Chordata > Aves > Bucerotiformes > Rhinopomastidae > Rhinopomastus > Rhinopomastus cyanomelas. Next base: position 280,287 of record VXBP01009859.1, on the reverse strand, counting down.
AAAGTGCTGCTGCATGAGGAGAGACCTGAGGGCACCAGGCAGAGGAAGCCTGAGCCTTTCCATTGCACAAACCCACTTTGGGGGGCACAGCTACCCCACAGCGCTTGGCTGACCCAGAGGCATGTTTGACTTCCAGATCTGCGGGGCTTCAATTGGGACCAGGCATTGGCCAGCCCTGGCTGATGCAGGAGGAGCAGGCGAGGCTCAGAATACCTGCGAGCTCTGTGGCGGCCGTGGGGTAAGCACAAACCTCAGGACACAGCTGCTCATCTGCTGAAAACAAACCAAAGCACAACTCGGCAGCCAGTCATCCCCCACCCGGCGCAGAGACTGCAGCGCTTGCACCACCACTGCGACAGCTCCGCTGTGGGCACCAGTCCCATCTGATAAAACCAGATCTGTGCTGCAAGGAACTGGGGGAACCAGCTCTGACAAAGAAAGGTGACTCATCCTGGCCTTCCCCAGCTGCCCGTTGTGGGATGCTCCCAGCCCTATCCAGGCTTTTCCTATATAAACAAAAGAAGGAAAAGAATATGGAGTAAAAACCTCCCTGGGATGCATTACACAGGGTGGGTGAGTGAGGACCAGGAGGCAGCAGGCTCTGGGGAAGAGGCAAGGGGAGCTCATTCACAGGATTGGGACCATGCCCTGTCTCCCTGCCAAGCTCCACCAGGAACGGGACATCCCAGGATGAACCCAAGTGGAAGCACGGGGGGAAAGAGAAGATCTGGTTGTGAGAGCCCAGGCTCTGCGGTGCCCAGGCTCTGCCATACACTCTGGAGCAGCCCAAAGCTCCCATCACTTGGTGGCACAGCCTCATGCTTTCAGCAGAGCCGGCTGATTCTGATTGTGCCCTGGAGGCTTGCTCAGGTTTCCTTTCCCAGGAAGTTTTCAATGAGTCCATGTAATGCAGAGGCTTAACTGCACCTCGGCTTTCCTTAGCCTCCAGTTAGGCAGGTACAAACTCCAACAGCAGGCTGTCAGCAAGCACTAGGACACGATTCCCTCTTCCTCCATCTTCAGCCAACACCCTGCCAACTGGGTTGTATAAACACGTAACATGCTGCAGGAAATTCCCACGGGTGTTCCAGGAGGGGAAGTTGACATCAGAGCCGAAGGGTCCCCCTGGAACACCCAGGCAATGTTACAGTACCCCCTGGTTCCAGTCAGTGCCTGCAGGACCCTCTTGCTGAGCCGCTGCACAGTGATCTGCAGCCCCTGCTCCCAGGTGACGCAGGCCAGGCCCATGAGGATACCCCGCTGCGTCCCTGCCCTTGGAAACAATCGGTGGCTGAAAACAGCCCTGTAAGCACGGCGCTGCGGCTGCAGAAACAGACTGCAGGGATTACTGGTGTCAACACTCAAAGCATGTTGTAATGGAAAACAAGGAGCAGAGGACTGGTAGTAATTCGCTCTCACTCGCGCTGCTGTTTGCAACTCAGCTTTGGAACGACATATTCAGGACTCCCACAAAACACTTGCCTCACACAGCTGGAAATGGGTGGGTTTTGGAGCTCTGGTGTTGCAGCTGCACACCTGCCCTCGTCCCCACTTCTCCAGCATTTTACACCCACGGCATCTCTTTGGGCCATGAGCTGGCTTTCTACAAAGGAATACACACGAGGATGCAACACCTTTCTGAAGCTCCAAAGCTGGAGCTTTGGGAGTCCTCTGGCTGCCCCAAAGAAGTGCCAATCCTTTACCACTTCTCCTCATACCAGCTGCCCTCGGTCCAGGTTTAAAAATTTGAAGCACTAGGAGCCTCCAGTAGTCCTGCTCCTCCCTCAGGTGCACGTGAGCTTAACAGAGTTGGTCTGTGCCCCGTTTGTTTCTGTATGGTCTAAAAGCCTGAAAAACCTCCAAGAGTCATAAAACAGACCCACGACTGCTTGTGAGTTTGTAAGATTAGAAACATCATCTCAGCTTAGTGGCACTCACCTCTGCGTCCAGAGAAGCGTGGGGGAATTTCCTCATCCTTTGGGGCACAGCAGGAAAGCAAACGCAGATTTCTGTCTCACGCCAACAGCAGTGCTGGCACAAGGTTTCCCCACTGGCACGAGGCTGCCCCCAGGATTTACTGCCGTAACCCCAACGTTCTGTAAGGGCAGATGTGCTTTTCAATCTTCACCTGTGGTACGAGGAACAAAGCCAGGTGTCACCACGTTCAGAATTCCTAGGGGTTGGTACTGGGGATCCTTAATTCTCTTCTCAAAAGATGCAGATGGTCAGTAAACACACTGAAGTCCCCAGGCAGCCATGGGACACAGTGAGCCAGCCAGGCTCTGCTACCATTCTTGGCCCAGAGATCCAGGAACAAGGTCTCCTGAATCCAAATCAAAGTTCTTCATTCTCAAAGAGCACCCCAAGACACAAGCAGAAGAGCCACTCTCATCAGCTGTTCTGATGGAAGAGAAAGGCTGTGATGGGTGAAGACTGAGATTCTCCTAAACCTCGTAAGGTAAAAGCGTTCTTCTCAGACTTGGGGGTAAATACTGCAATAAGCACCACTTGTCTGGCCCTGCCACTGGTACCCAGCACAGTTCTTCCAGTTAAAAAAAAAACAACCCATAAATCCACACACTAAGAGACAAAGAGTGTTCTTAGCTCACAAAATGATACACGCACACGGGGGCGAGTTATCAGAAAAGACATTATATTTTGGTTTCCATCTTATTTAAAACTGATTTTGGTTTTCAATCACTCAAATCTGTGTTTGTCTGAGCTTAGTTTTCAAATTTTTCCCCTAACAGTAATGATCTGGATGACCACAATTATAAAAGGGACGGGGAGAAAACCCGAAAACAAGAGAACAAGGTACAGTCTGGACTGTGCTCTCTTCCACACGAGCACTCTAGGGAATGTTAGTTTCAGCTCTTCTGTTTGCTTTTTTCCTTCAGGTTGTTACTAACAGGATCTCTACTGTTTATTAAAGCAAAGCTACAGTAAATTTTCTTGCAGTCTTACAGCAGGCTTTCGTATTACCAGTAGGACTCGCATGCACGGATTGCAGTCACACACACACGCTCACAGACGTTGTACAGTAGCCCGTTGCCACCATAATAAAAAAGAAAAGAAGGAAAAGAAAAACAGACATTCATGTAAGTGGTCAACATTAGAATCACACCCAGCTTCTGGATCAAAACAAAAATACTGCACAGGTCTTCCACATGTACACGGTAAGTCGTCCCTTTGCAACGGACGGAGCTCTCGTCTCCATTTGTTCACCACGCACCGCTGAAGCTGGAAGGCACGCTGGCCAAAGAGAGCCCTGTTCTTTTGTTTTGTCGTCTTAACTCGAGTGTGCTGCTCGCGGGGTGCAAAGAGAATGAGAAAAACCCAACAGCCGAGCCCTTCTGCAGCACACCGGGCAACGGTCATTCTGAGACCACAGTACTTGGAAGGCAGCCCAGCTGCCTGGATTCTACTGCTAGCTGTGCTCTTGGAGGCATTGAAGAATACACTTGTCTCTGAAAATGACACAGAAAGGCAAACTCCTGCAAACCCTTTCTTTTCAAACTGCTCACGGTAGACTAACACTCCTGGAAGAAACTGGTCCTTCAGTCACCAGCTTCAAGTGGGAAATTCCCAACCCGCTGTCTTAAACACTGAAGCACCAGAGTGTATAGAGCTGATGTGTTCAGGCACTCATCAGCTTCTGGAAAACGTAACGCAGAAAAAAAGGCTAAAAAGAAAAGAAATCCCCAATGCCTCAAGAGCACTATATCACACCAGAACTCTTGGGCTACTGACTGCCAGCACTGTCAGAAGCTGCTTGCTTCTGGGAAGACACCTGGAGGTTGAAGCCTTACAGCGATTTCCTATCCTCCCAGGGTGAGATTTGCTGAGCTTTACTGATTGCGAGATAAAGCAGTGTTTCAGAAAACTAAAACCAACAAACTCATAATAACCATCACCAAAATCACCATGGGGAAAATTCCATCGGTTAGAAGGTTTCGTTGAGAAACATCAGGCCTTGCCCTGCGGCAGGGGACAGATGTGATTGACAAAACCCAGAGTGACCCGTCCCCCACAAGCCAGGCCTTCGAGGACTAGTGCTTGCATTATACTGAAGGGGGAAAAAGTAAAACAAACTGAAAAAAGAATGACATATCACCTTTTCCTCCTATTAAAGTTTTAATCCGCTTATTCCGCTTTTATTTCTTTGTGGTAATTTTTTCCCCCAGTTCTCTCTTCCACTCTGTCACCTTAGCTGGGGGAATTATTGGTACAAGAGTTTGGAGAGTCCTGCTCATTTATTGTGTTCAAGAGTACACACACTGGCTGCCGGGGCAGGTGGTGGTGGTTGTGTTCACGGTGCTGTTCTTCCACAGCGTTAAACAGCCCTTCCTCCTCATCCCCGTGGGGGCGGCCACTGCAGCTGTCGCAGAAGTCCAGGGGCCCGTCCAGAGCATCATCGATGAGCCCATCAAACTCCTTGAGGTCGTCGTCGTGATGGCCCCGGTTGCATACACAGACTTCGATGCCCGAGTCGCCAGTGAAACGGCGCTGCCTGCCCGGTGTCTTGTCCTTCGCATCAGGAATGGCGCTGCTCTGCTCTAAGCTCTCAGAGCTGTAACCTTTCAGCAGTTCCTCCTTGCACTCCATATCCTTGTCAGGAATGGCCCTCTCCACTACTAGCTCAGCACCCATGCTGGTACTGCCCAGCTCAACACTCTGCATTTTGGCAACTGCTCGCTCGACCAGCGTGCTGTTGGAGGGCTCAGGGTCTCCAAGGCCAGGGGACCCCGTGTTGTCAGTACTGCTGTTATTGCCACTGGGCACTGCTGAGCTGCTCTGTGCTGGCTGCAGGTTTCTTGGCGTGTCTGGGATTGTGCTACTGCTGCCTGCTGGGACGCACTGCTGATGTAAGGCACTGTATGGTGGTGGTGGGGTCGGCGGTCGGTTCACCACTTCCTCATAGGGAGGTAGCAAATAATTTGGCAAAAACCCTAGAAGTGGGAGGCAAGGAGGAGAAGTTATTCCAAGAACACCTTATTTCGGGTCACAAGTCATTAACATAGGTCAGTGTCATTTGTATCTACCAGCACCTCCCCACTGGATGGCTCAAGAGGCTCTGCAAGATGGGCAAAAACTTGTCCCAAACAAAAGACATCTCATGTTTTAGCAACCGTGACACAGGAAGACATCATTACAGGAGGAGATGGATAGAGTTAGGGAACAGCAGCCTGATCTTTTGTCTCTCAGGACTGTGCTTGGTGCTACCAGGTGAACCTCCTCCACTGCCCTGTCCTCCAGCACAGTCCCACAAACCACACCAAGGGATGACCTGTATTGGCTGGAGGGAACAACCTGGGAGATAACTTGCCAGCCCTCTCCCACACTGGCTGAGTTGTCACTTTCAAGAGCAAAGACTCCATCTCAGAAAGCTTTGTGCAAATGTGGAGACACAAACGTAACTTAGGATCACGGCTTATGGCTCAGTGCCCGAATGAGTTTTTCTGGTGCGGTCACAATAAGTTGGCAATACTGGCAAGAGAGTTTAATTCATTGTCCTTACAACCCCTTGAATCTATGAAAAGTTTTGTTTACTTCTTAAGAGGCAACAAAACAGTCTGTAGAGGCAGAACGGACATAAATGCCAGAAACACGTAAAGATCACACGGCAGCTTTCCAAGTGCCGAGTCTGGGGAAGAAAAGGCTACTGGGGATTATTTCAGAGAAGGATACCAAGAGTTCAGCAAGAAAAACAAGTTCAGACATGCCACTCAACAGCCTGTTACCGAAGACTCAGTTGTGGAACCTCCAGACAAAAGGCCAAGACTTGCTGTTCAGGCACAGCGTAGCAGGGCATGAAGGGGAGGCACCAAGTGATTGTAATTCCCCTGAGCCACGGGCAACAGGTCCATTGTGTGACTCCCAGGGCTGCTCAGCAGCAGCGTGGTCTGGAAACCACAGCACAGGCTGGGAATGAGCATGAGGCACCACTTCCACCCAGCTTGCATGAAGCTACTTCCCACATCTCAGTGCCACCAACAGCAAGTGCAGGCTGGAAAGGAGGAGTTCCATAAAGGTATTTTAAGAACCCTCTCAGAATAAGACACAGGGAATCAATCACTGCACTCACAGAGCCCATCTGAGGGCGCGTGTGATGGTGCTGTAGCTGACGTTGTTCACCTCTAGACTCAAATACATCCAGGAGCATATTCCATATGCCATCTCCTCTCTACAAATACAAGTTAGGCAGCAAAGCTGCCCTATAGCTCTTGTGGAGCCAAAGCACTGCTCCCTGCTTCCATTCAACACAGGAAGCTACTGCTGCCCTGATCCCCACGACCTCCAGAAAAGAACAGAGTGCGATACATACGTAAATAGAACGGCAGGGCTGAGTAGTTATGGGCTTCCCGGTAAGCGATCAGGTTGATCTCGTGTTGCCGCTGCTGGGCCTGAAGACGATGCTTGGTGCGCCGGTGATGGCAAACACAACAGCAGCTGAGGATGATGATGATGGTCCACACCAGCCAAAACCCTGCAGTGGCAGAGAGCAAGTGTTAGCCACACTGTGAAAGCCACAGGAGACCCAGTGATGACAATTGAGAAGATCTTCTGAAAACCCGGACATGAACCACGTGCTGAAGGCAGAAATACATGTTGTGCCAGGAGGCTTCAACGTGGACCTGCCTACACGAGTGACTGCTACTCTGGCAGCCTTGAGAGAATCAGACAAACTTTGGCACAATGTGGAGTAAGTTCAGTAGGAGAAGAAGATACAAGGACAGGGGCTAACCTGCCCACTCTCCACATTGCTCCCACCCTTTGGATATATTTTTTTCTAGCCAAACATATGAGCTGAGAATAGCAACAAGCTTGTCTCCCAGAGCCACTCTGGTTTGTAAATAACAATCAAGACACAAAAGACACTCTGCAGATTGACCACAGAAGAAGAGAAAAACCCCAAGCACTGTGTTTTACTTTTGTCTGCACTGCTCTTTAATTTCCAGCCCAAATCCCTTCATTGTTAGGTTGAACAAAAACATACCCTTTTTTACATAAACATCTCAAAATATTTTTAAAACTTGTTTTTCTATTCAGTACCTCAAATGATCCAAAATTAAACCAAACCAGCCCCCCACTCTGAATCCTCAAAAAACCCAGCTCATGTCCCGTTCGTGGTCACGGCTGGTTTCTGTGTGCTGTACGTATGCTTGTCCTTAAAAGGGGATTGTAGAAGAGCACTTGCCCAATTGTTCCCACTCCTCCAGTGGGTGGAATAACTCTCCCTTTCCACAAATCCCCTTTTCATGCTTGCACACACTAGAAAAACGTTACCAGGGAACCCTTCAAAGAGCTACAGCTCTGACTCCAGAGCAGGCTTCCACCTAGTGCGGCTACGGCCTACAGCCCTACCTGCAATCTTCTGTGAGCTCAGGTTCTGCGGCTCAACGGAGCTCTCCTGGTGTCCTGCTTCTAGAAACACGGAGGCCTGGCAACCACTCCGTGGTGGAGATCACACCGTTTATTCTTCCTGTAAGGCCTCTGCCACTCTTCAGCATTTGCAAACAGCCAAGATGAAGACTCCTTGTGCTACAGCCCATTTTCAGCCTGCCTATTCTGCCCCGTGAGATCAAACCTCTAGTCCCACCTTTACAATCCACCTTGATGTTCTCAGCATCCCGTGCCAAGCTAGCCATGCTCAGAGTCGGGTGGGGAAAGGTGAACAGTTTAGGAATTTTAAGAATGAGAGGAATACTGCTCTGGTTCAGGACAAAGTGTAGTTGACCCCCGTCACCCATGTCAGAGCCCGGCCCTGGCCAGTTTGTAGAAGAACTGGCTATGCCGTACCATGCCTCCGAGCACTTGGAGTGGAGCCTTTGACCTCCCTGTGTCATAACCCAAATTCCTCATGTATTTGGGCACAGCAAACTGAAATCTCTCATCTTGCACAACTGATTTCCCTAATAGCCTGGACTGTGCCTTGCACCCAAACTTATCAAAGCCTGTTATCAAATGAAGGTATGACATGCTCCACCTTTTGTGGCTGGCTGGAAATCAAGGTTCCTAGGCAGTTTTTCTAGTCAGCTTGCTCTGCTGTACCACAAAGGGCAAAGAGAAGACTCTGATCTTCATTCCAGAGGAGCAAAGGACAAAGCATTCAAGATGCCCTCAGCACTTTCTTCACATCAAGCTGGAAACATGCCCACTGGCCTTCAAACTTCCTCCTGCTTCTGAAATATCATTCTTACATAAACTAAAAGGATTGGTTCAGTCCACCCTTCCCTCCAAAGGCAGGCATTTGCAATCATCCCCCTAGTACCCCTGCTAGCAACACCTCGCCAGGCAAACCCACCACCACACCATCTTGCAGCTTGGAGGCTCCCACCAATACACTGTTTCTTGCCAAGAGAATATCCCTTGGCTCTTGTTTGCTGAGGAAGTACGAACATGCTCATCAAAACCAAGTCACTAGCACAGCAGGCCACCATGTGCTGAAGAGGACTTGCAGTTCATCTCCTAAGTTCTCTTTATTTTTGAAGAGCAGTCTGTGATCGTGTGTTCAAAAAACAATGGAAAATTACACCCAGCTATCCAGGGATTTTCATTACAGTTATGAAAACAGATGCTTTTTAACACATTTGATCACGTCCTTTCCCAAGGACGCTAACTGCACTGGTAGCAAGCAGCACTTACTTAGTGAAGATGTTCTGGAGAACTGCCACTGTTAAGCATTCTCAGCTGCAGCAGTAGAATTTTTCTGCAGGGAATAACTGCTCCCACCCAAGCCTGCATCCAGAGGATTAAAGAGTATTTCTTTAAAGAACTTCTCAACCCATTCCAAAGAAATCCCAAAGAGCTTCATAGACAAACCCATGCACAAGCTCGGAGTAGGGGTCAAAGTTAAGCCCAGCCATTGCTGGGAAGATGTGTGGCAACTCCGTAAACAGGCAGCCACAACACACAACAGTTTAGTGTCATAAATTAATGCTGGATTCTGCTGAAACCACGGGTGGCATTTCAAGTAAACAGACCATGATTTACTGGACGGCAATCTGGCCACGGTGCCTGGAACACCACCTCCATTCTCACGCAAGGGCTCTGTGCACGTTTGCAGCCGCAAGTGGATGAGATCTGTTGCTTTTAATGAGACTTTCCAGAAAAAGAGCCCACTAATACCACATTTATTGCCTGGTTTCATTAACTTCTGACACTTCCTAGAGTTTCGAGGAATTACTCAACCCCTGACTCAGCACGAGCACAAGGACTTGCCTAGATGATCACAGGAGGTCACCAGCATGTGCCACCACAGCCATTTGCTGGCCGGGCTTCTGACATCCTCTTTAATGGCTTCACCACCACCTTGTCATGCAACTGCACACATGCACTGCAGGGCTGAAAACCCCCTGGCACCTAAGAAACACCAAGCTGGAAGCCCCACAGGTGTTGAGGAAAACAAGGGGCTCCTTGGTTGTCACTTGAAGGTTCCGGCGCTGAGAGAAGGACTGGGTGGACCTCTGGTTGCAAGCCCAGTATGGAGCTGGGAGACCAGAGCCTCCATAAAAGGCTCTACAGCATGCCCTAGCCAGAGATTTGGGCACAGCTGCAGTTTTGGCCGCAGAACAGAAAAACCTGTGAAAGCTTAGCAAACAGACAGCAGAGTCATTCGCTTGGAATAAAGCTACACGTACAGGACCCAGCACAACTGTAAACGTTACGTCTCAAAGTATGGAGTGAGCAACGGCGTCCAGGGCTGAGCCGCGCACGTGTATGCCTGGTGACACTTTGCTCCAGACCAGCAGCCAGGAGGTGAGCTCAGCAGACCCCTGGCTCACACACCCAGCAGCTAGTTCAGCAAGAGGGTAAGGAGAATTTCAAACTCACCCAAACCCAGCACTACCTGAGCAGGAAATGCGGAGGCTAAGAAGCACACTGCCACCTCACTCACGGCCAAAGCAGATACCAGCTCTGCCTCATACTGAAACTGGGTGAGATGTGCAAAGACAACAGAAGCTTGGCATGAAACCTCTGAAAGCCAAGTAGAATTGAGTTTCTAATCACCTTCACTGCCCCTAAAAGTCTCCTCTGCCACAAAAGGACACGAGGTGGTTTTCACCTGCTCTGTGCTGAGCTATCACTGCAGTCAGTGGAAAAGGGGAAAAGGTTGGAAGACTCTGGACATTCTGAGTAAAGTTTGCCATTAAATGCCTGATCTGAGAGAAAGTATTTCCCACTGCTAACCTGGCAGTCACCACTGGGAACAAACACTCATGGCAGCCAGAAGGCAACACGACAGGCAGAGAACAAACAGGGTATTTGGAAAAAGTATTGTTAACGGGCAGCATTGGCAGACATGATGCACCAGTTTGGAGCTAAAACATGCACCAAGGGACCACTGGAGCTGAAGGCAATTTTAGCCTCCCTCTTGGTTTATGGAGGAGTCAGAATTTAAACACTCTAGTCCAAAAACCAGCTGAGTCCTGAGCAACGCTGCTCTGTTTTTCATCAGATTCACCAGTCATGCCAACGGGTGGACAGGATGAAACTAAGGGGTGAATCAGAAACAGCCAAGAGGCTGAGTTTTGTTACGAGATTTCTCTGCTAGAACATCAAAACCTTTCACAAAAATAAAACAGAAGTACCAGCCTCTTACCCATCATCGGACAGGCTTGGAGCTGTAAGCTCTACACAAGCACCAAGCTCAGAGAGAACAGGAGCTGTGTAAAGACCCAGGAACAGAATTAGCTCCAGTGGTATTAGCTCCTCACAAGCAGAGGAAATACCAAAGACAGAGGAGGAAAGCGGCTACGTTTACAGCGTCCTCAGGAAAGGGAGCCCCATCACACAGTCACGCACCAGAGACGTTTCTTTCAGCTGTAAAAGATCATGCTAAGCTTAATGCTTCAAAGAAAAAACCTTTCTGGGACACTGACCATAGTTTTGCTCAAACTTAAGAATAATGAATAATAAAATAAAGTAGGAACAAGAAACCCAGAACGTTCCCTGAGCAATGTTCAGTCCGGTGCTCTACTGTAGTTGCTGCATGGGATGTTACCATCAGCATTCCCATTAAGGGAAGTTCCCTTTATCCAGTGCAAAATGGAAAATATTCTCTGCAGTGTTCCAAGGATAGGAACAGAGAAATTTGCCCTCAAGTTCATGGTAAACTTGGGCAAATGCCATTGCTCTGTTGGCAGGAAGTCCCCTAGAAGCAAGCCAAAACATACTGCAAAGTGGGTTTGTGTCTGCCTGACAAGCATCTGGGTAATAGCTCTGGCTCCATGAGAGTTGGTTCTGAACAGGAGAAGTGGGATACTTTCATTGACTAAAAAGTGATGTCCCAAATGGTGGCCTCACAGTCAGCCTTGGCTCAAAAGAAATGGTCTTTCCCAGGGCCAATTCTGTCATCAAAAGTAGGAGAGAGATTTAATTGGTACCACAACCTGCATGCACTTGGGTTTAACAGTGCCCTTGGCACACAGGCTGCATTATCACTTCAGGCATGAGCCTCTGCGCATCAGTGCTGCCGCTCAAGAATGCCAGATGAAGGATCCAGGCCATAGCACTATGAACTTTTTAAGAAAGAAAAAAAGAAGCTGCTGAATAGCATGGTCCTCTCCTGCCTGTCTCCTTCATATCTCCTGCTGCCTTTTCCACCTCTTCTTGTGCCAGTGCAACGTTGTGTGCAACTGCAGTTTGAACTGGTTTGAGGGAACCAGCGCAGGTTGAAACTCATCTGCCAAACACAACAGCAGCAGGAGAAGGACTGTGACTTTCAGTGACAGTTTTATGTCAGTTTTAAATCAGTGGAACTGCAGTCCTAGCCTGACCACACTGCAGGGAAAAAGTTACTGATTATTTTGTACTGTGGAGGCAGCATCTCTAAGTGCTGCTTGCCTGCTTCAAGGAGAAGGATGTTAACTACAGCTGGCTTCTCGTTTTCACAACGGTGGTACAGCCACTGTCATGAGATAAGATGAAAAAACACAGGTCTAGAAAAATTCTTTGCTTATCTTGCAACAGAAGTCAGTCTGAGACAGCAAATCGGTAGGCACTGGTTTTATGTCTATCTTCTGGTGAAGGAGCCTTTGAAGAGCAATCGCTTCTGTTCTCCAGAAGACACATCTGTAAATCCAGTCAGCTCCAGCCGACTTACCCCTCCCTAGGCATCTATGTTGGTAAAATGCATGCTGAGCAGTGGTCTTACAGAGATCAGCGGGAAACTTCCTGTAGAGACCATGATCAGAACACCTGGGAACAAGAGCTGGAGAACTGTCTCCACCAACAGACCTGGGTATCTGGAGAGGAGCTGGTTGGAGATACAGATCACAGGGGGTGAAAAGGCACCAGAAAGCTCTCTTGCCCTTCCTTTCTGTTTAGCACATAGCAAGTGGAAATAGGCCACACTGGGCAAAAGTCAGTATCTGCCACATAGCTTGCTTTCTTCCTTGGATTTGTCAGTTTTACCAAGCCACACCAAAACAAGCTTCTTTTCCTGTCTGCATTAGGACACAAAAAGCACAAGGAAATCAGGAAATAACTCCCTTGGTGACCCTATTTATCATGAGTTCCTGCACAGTGGTGACATCTGTTTTGCTTCCCCAATATTTTCAGCTAGGCTTTGACATGGGAGGGTGATTGCTGAAGCACCAGCAGAGGACTAACAGCAGCCAAAGACAATCTTTGATACACCTAGGAAAGAAAAAGTAAGTATAACCACATAGGAGGCTGAGTGAAAGGCAAGGAACAGGGCAAATCTCCCTCTGAAAAAGGATGTGGTTATACTAAACCATAAGTATAAAGAAACACAGGGTGAGGAAGACACCATGGGATTGATGTGCTGTGTGACTGAGGCTTTTGGAGACTGCAGCAAAGTCTTGGAAATAAATTCCTATTATAAAGCTGACCTGGAACACATATGTGGTACAGCAGTTGCTTCAGTTTTAGCAACTGGCCGTATCCGTGCCAGAATTTCCTGGCAGCGTGCTTTTTGGGGAAAAGAGCTGCCGAGAGTTTCCAAGGGGAAGCGTGCAGAGATGAGCAAAATGTTCAGAATCATCAAAAACATCAACTGTGCTGCCTGCAAACAGAACATTTTTTCCTGCACAACCCTTCCACTGGGGCCCAAACAGCCAAGATTGATATTTCGGAGTTTTCTTTCAGAAAAAGAGGGGCTCAGTACCACTGCTAAGGCAGCCAAAATGAAGCAAAATAGGCACATCCAGCACCTGAATACTCACTGCCAATGTTAGTCTGTTGTACAGTACCTACGTGACCCAAGACCAGCTAAACCCTCTGACTTTGATATGCTACAACTGAAACCTTCCACACACAGTGACTAGCTGCCTGCTTCTACGCTCCGTGATTCCTGAAGCACAGCGTACTGTTCTTCCAACTACACCATGCACAATCCTTTATGCGGCCTTGTTTGATGTGGTCAGGGTCTCTGGAATTGTCTAATTTCATGCTGGTCCTCAAGAGGCAAGAAGAGACACGAAGATAGATGCCAGGAGATCTGAACTTGGCTTTCAGTCCACCTAATACACTTAAACTTTGGAAAATCCAAAGGCTCGGAGCCTTAGGCTGCAAAAGTGTAGGAACTGCATTCTGCAGTTATCACCTCTTGTATTTTGAAGAGTAGTATTTTGGAACATTTAAGCAATAAGACCCCTGTTAGGCCTGGACTGAGGCCAACACTGGAAAACTCCAGCAAATCACAATCACATAATGGACCTGAATGAAAAAAAAAGTGTTAGCAACCAACATCCAGTGGCTGTTGCTTTTTTGGAAGACCACAATCTCCCCGTTGGGAACTGTGAGCAATCTGTGGAGCCTAAAGAAATTGCTGGGCTAAAGTGTTGAACCAGCTCAACCATCAGCCAAACAAACACCTTTCCCTATGTGAGGAAATGCAGCAGTCAAATCCCTTCTTCCTTTCTATGATTCTTTTAAAGAAAATTAAAATACAGTGTTTTTTCCTTCCATGTCATCATCTACCAGGCTTGAGCTGAGGACTAATTAGACCTTTACGAAGCTTACACATACAAATGTGGGTACAGCTGTATTATTTGGCAACAAGGCACTTTTTTTTTTAAATAAGAGATGGGTGTGGAATCTGAACCGGGCTGTTATCTAATTTTAAACACAGGCTGTCCACTTGCTTGGCATATCATGTTCTCCATTCCTCCACTCCACCCCTTAACAAAATAATACCTTGATTTTGCATCCTATTCCACTACCCTCAAGGACTGGCTTATAATTACCACAACCTTACTTGCTGTCTAGAAATGTTGAGATCAGCTATTTTCAAAAGACAAACTTCCCTCAAATTCTTAAACAGGGAAAAAGATCCTTTTTACAGGAAAAACTCAAAGTGGCCACAAGCCAGGATCACATTTCAGAAGGCACACCCAGCAAACACAGACTAGTTTTCATTTTCATTTCAAATGCCACCCTCCTCTGCTTCTTCTCCCCACAAAGCTGTGGTGGTAAATAAATCCAGGATTTAATTCAACAGGACTAGCAAGAAGGTCTGTTTTCAGCCACACAAAAGTACTGGTGGTCTGAAAAGGTCAAGAGGAACAGAAGCTTCTCAAAAGCTGCTTCAGCACACAGGTAACACTGGCTAAAATCAAAAGGAGGAGCAGACATGAAGCCATACTTAAAAGGTGCTGCTAAGTTAACTGTTCATTAACCAAAAGTTACTATTAACTTTTAAAAAGCTAATCTATTTGCATGCATGTAAAGCTGTTGCTTTCCACACCATCAATTCGCTGCTCATATTAGGACGATTTGTAAATATACAATCACTGCTATTCACCTCGGAGGTCTTGAGCATGCCTAAGCACAGGTACCTACCAAAGACACTCAACAATCCCTGAGGCAGCAGCAAAGTTCTGTAGCTTCAGTCACAAGCCCTAGAACACAAGTCTTCATTTAAAGGACATGCTTCCCCTGTGCCTCCTCTGCCAATCCCAGAAACCTCTTTCTAATGCTCAGAAATGACAGAGCAAGCTTTCAAAACATTAACCAATTTAAAATCAGGTTGGATGTTTTCCTGGATTTGCAGAAAGTCTAGGAGAATAGGTCTCATGCTTGTATTATTCCCCTCATCTCAGAGTGGTATATGATGCCTTCTGCAATGCAGAAGGGATGTGGATCTCAGAGGAGAAACCCAAAGAAGCACCCAGCAGTGCGTGCTGCTGTTTGTTCCATGGTCTCAGGATGACCTGTGTGCTTCCCCTAGAAAGAAGCCTGAAACATTCTGCTTCCTTCTAACAAAATCCGGTTTTATCTTCCAAGAACTTATGATGCAGCCAAGCATTTTCAAGTGTCAAAGTCTTGCCATGCTGAGAGCACAAAGATAGTTACAGAGAAGTCATTCCATGACCATGGCAGGGGGCTATTGTTCACACTGTACTGTTTGCATGCACTTCACTTAAGCCTCTCTTCCACGACATCCACGGGAGAAGCATGGCAACCGGGCAACAAGCTCCAGCATGCAGCTGTACTTCATGCTGTCGCTCAGTTTACATCCTGCTTGCTACAGGCTGTAAGCCCTTGCATACATCCATCATCTTCTACATTCCCACCCACACAAATCCAAAACTGGGTCTGACCTTCCTCACTCAGCTTTGTCCATGTGTCCCCATATAATCCGAACAAATTACAGCCATCTGTCCTGCCTGTGCTGCTGACTGCTACAATCTGAACCAGGCAACCACGAATTCATGACTGTTACTCAGCCTGTTAGGGTCCCCAGAGCTGCTCCTGCCCCTCCCCAGTCCTGAATTGTTTCTTGAAGTCTTTGGAGACTTCTGTCAACAAAGCTGATGCAAGAAGTCTGAAATGCATTCAACTCCTGCCATTAGCATCAACACAGCCACCCCCCAGCCTAATGTCCAGTCCCTCGTGCTTCACTGGTTAATTTGAAAAGTCAAAGTATGTTTCTAGACTACAGGATGAAGTACAGGCTACTCCTGTCCTTGGATCCAGGTTAAGTGACAGGTTTTATACACATAATACATTTCCACACACACGCTACTCTGCTAAAGTGAAACTACGGGCACGGCAGAGGGATGAAGTAGATAGCACAGTTGCATAAAAGCCACAAGATGTCATTGGATGTTGTAAGAAAACGTCTTCAGGTCTCCAGTGTTCAAAGCCCTTTGTGCTCATGGGGAATGTCAATTGGAAATACAATACAGCAGAATGAGAACAGTCCCAGAGGTTCCAGGAGCATGTGGAAGACAACTTCCTGACACAACAGGTGAGAGCGCCAACCAGGGAAGGTGCCCTCTTGAACCTGCTTCATGTGAACAGGGACGATCTTATGAGGGAAGTAAAGGTTGGAGATCATCTAGGGCACAGCGATCATGACATTATTGAGTGTTTAATCTTTGGAGAAACAAGGAGAGGGGTTAGTAAACCTGCTACCTTAGACTTCTAGAGGGTGAACTTTGGCCTGTTCAGGAGACTGATTGACAAAGTCCCCTTGGGAGGCTGCCCTGAAAGATACAGGGGACCAGGAAAGCTGGAAATACTTCAACAGGGAAGTCTTAAAGGCACAGGAGCAGGCTGTCCCGGTGTGCCAAAAAACAGGCCGGCAGGGAAGAAGACCAGCCTGGTTGAGCAGGGAGCTTTTGCAAGAACTCGGGACAAAAAAAAGTCTATCAACTTTGGAAAGAGGGGCAGGTGAATCAGGAAGTGTTTAAGGATATTGTAAGCTCAGGTAGAAAGAGAATTAGAGATGCAAAAGCTCAGTTAGAAATTAACCTGGCCAAATCTGTTAAGGATAATAAAAATGCTTTTAGAAGCAATTAATAACAAAAGAGGGCCAGGGAAAATCTCTATTCCTTATTGAATGAAGAGGGGAACATAGTAATTGAAGACAGGGAAAAGGCTGAGGTACTTAACACCTTCTTTGCCTCTGTCTTTAATGAAGAGCTTGGCCATCCTCAGGGTAACCGGGCTCCTGTGTTGGTAGACAGGGCTTGGGAGCAAAATATCCCTCCTGTAATCCAGGAGGAAGTAGTTGGTGACCTGCTGTGCCACTCAGACCCTAACAAGTCTGTGTGTCCAGATGGGATTCATCCCAGGGTACTTAAGGAGTTGGCACAGGAGCTAGCTAAGCCACTCTCCTGGATAATCGAGGAGGTCCCAGATGACTGCAGGTTGGCCAATGTGGTGCCCATCCACAAGAAAGGCTGGAAGGAGGCTCCAGGAATCTACAGCCTGTCAGTCTGATCTCAGTGTCTGGCAAGGTTATAGAGCAGTTCATCCTGAGTGCAATCCAGCAGCAGGTACAAGGCAACCAAGGGATCAGGCACAGCCAGCACGGGTTCAGGAAAGCAAGGTCCTGCCTAACCAATCTGAACTCATTCTATGACTGGGTGACCTGCCAAGTGGACAAAGGGAAGGCTGTGGATGTGGTCTACCTAGACTTCAGCAAAGCCTTCCACACAGTCTCCCACAGCATCCTCCTGGAAAAGATGGCAGCACATGGGTGGGATGGGTGCACCCTCCGCTGGGTTAAAAACTTGATAGATTTATGGGTACAGACAGTGGTTGTGAATGGTGCCACATCCAGTTGGTGTCCAGTGAACAGGGGTGTCCCCCAGAGATCAGTACTGGGCCCAGTTCTGTTCAACATCTCTACTGATGACCTGGATGAGGCAATCAAATCGACCCTTAGTAAATTCATGGATGACACCAAGTTGTGGGGGGGAGTGTCAATCTGCTGTAGAGGAGGAAGATGATGCAAAGAGACCTGGACAGGCTGGGCCAATGGGCAGAGGCCAACAGGATGAGGTTTAACAAGGCAAAACCTGCCTGACAAACCTGGTGGCCTTCTATGAACAGGTCACAACATTAATGGATGAGGGGTGGGCGACTGATGTCATTTACCTGGACCTGAGCAAAGCCTTTGACACTGTCCCACATCACACTCTGGTCTCCACGCTGGTGGAACATGGCTTTGATGAGTGGACCACTAGATGGGTAGAGAACTGGCTCGATGGCCGCACCCAGAGAGTGGCTGTCAATGGATCCATGTCCAAGTGGAGGCCAGTGACAAGCA
>VXBP01009859.1:146083-261575 GCA_013400115.1 Rhinopomastus cyanomelas | reverse complement strand
GAAAGATATTGAGGTGCTGGAGCTGGTCCAGAGAAGAGCAACAAGACTGAGGGAGGGACTAGAGGGAAAGTCTGATGAGGAGAGGCTGAGGGAGCTGGGTTGTTTAGCCTGGAGGAGACTCAGGGGGGACCTCAACACCCTCTATAACTACCGGAAGGGAAGTTGTAGACAGATGGGGGTTGGGCTCCTCTCCCAGGCAACTAGTGATAGGAAGAGAGGGCAGGGCCTGAAGCTGTGCCAGGGGAGGTTTAGGTTGGATGTTAGGAAGCACTTCCTCACTGAAAGGGTAATCAGGCATTGGAATGGACTTCCCAGGGAGTCCCCATCCCTAGAGGCATTTAAGAAAAGACTGGATGTGGCACTTAGTGCCATGGTCTAGGTGATTGTGGTGATGTTAGGCTGGACTTGATGCTTTTAGAGGTCTTTTCCATCCTCAATAATTCTGTGATTCTGTGAGTTCCATGTTTCCAAATTCTGGGATCACAAATGTCTGCTCAGCCTAGGCTTCCAGCAGTACAACAGCACATCAGCATCAATGTTCAAACCTTGGTGCTACTCCTTGAGAGAGGAAAAGATCACCAGACTGGCACAGCTCTAGAAGTCTGTCTTTAACATTTTTCCACGTATCTTTAACAGAGTTTTGCTGACCTGATTTGGCCTAGCTGGTGCCATCCAAAGATTTAGCAGGTAGAGTCACTCATCACTTTCTAGAAACACAGTTTATTTAAAAATCTGTATTTTGAGATAGAGGGGTTGTAAGGGGCAATGTACGTTCCTCACAGCATACAGTATTCAGGCACTGCCAAGCCCCCAAGAATTGCCCAAGGACCTCTTTACTCATGCACCTATGAAGCTGCACTCCTAAAGCAACGTGTCCTGAAGAGAATAAACATCCTGGCCTTTTTCCCTGGAAGGGCAGCTTTAAAAAGATAGATCCTATTTAGATTGTTGTTCTTGCAAAGAACTAAAAGACACCGGAAGAATTCTCTGAGTGCATCAAGCTCTAACGCTGTGCGTGTCAGCATTTCTCCCTCAAGCGTGGTTTCCTCACTTGCATACAGTGTTAATTTCAAACACCCTCTGTACTACCCAAATCAGCAAGAGAACCAAACAAGTCTCCAGCCACTAACCCTAACACAGTAGAATGACCCGTTAATCCTCCCAAAAGCAGGCAATGCCCATCGTAACAATCTCATTTCCCTTACTGTATCAGGTCAAGTCCAGTTTGTGTTGCAGTGAAATGCAATGGCAACACACAAGAAGGGCAGAACACACCACCCCACGGGACAATTCAGACCTGTAGTATGGTATGAGAGCCATGCAGAGTAGGAAAGGAAGCCATACAAAATGGAAGGACTTACACCAGAGTTCATAGTAGTAGTTGCAACACTGGGATTGTCCACAACAGTGGCCCGTTTCACATATGTAACTTTGATTGTTGACACCCATGCAGGTTTCCTTGTCCTAAAATTAAACAGACACACTTTTAATATGCTTTGTCAGTATCTTCTGCAAATGTGATCTACTCAGTGATCTGCAAGCATCTGAAAAGTCACAAGTTAGGTCTCGGGAAACTCTAGAATATATAAATAGGTTAAAAAAAAAAAAATACAGCTAAGGATTACCAAACCCCACAAAGAAGTGTTGAGAAGAAAATCTTGCAACTCCAAACTCGTGAGTTGCACTGCTTTAGTGTCTAGTCAAGCCTGTCTTCTCATCATCCCTTTCCTTTTCCATTAAAAGTTATCATGTTTTGGAAGCCAGGCATTCTCTTAGAGACTATATGTCATTTGTTCCACATTCTACACCATAACGCTGCATCACTGGGGCTGAAAGTCAAGTGGAGGAAACGCATCCATAAACAGAACGCTATAACTTGAGAAAAGACTGCTTGGATTAATTTAGATCTAAATGATAATTACAGTATGTTCCTGGGAGATTCCAATCTAAAATGATTCCTTCATAATTAGCCATGTGCTTTATGTAAAGATCTGCATTCCTGTAAAACTTCCTGGAATAGCAAAACAGTCCAGAAGCAGAGCCAAATCAGCTGTACCACATCACCCAGCAAGCCCTCAGGCCACTTCAGATGGAAAAGGACTATGGTGCGAGGCCTCAGTCCCCAGTGCGATGCACAGCTTCACAACGGTTTGGGTTTCCCTCTTAGTCCAAACATATGAGTGGGGAAAAAGTACAAACCACAGGAAAACAGGAGCGTTTTACAGGTTGTGGTTTAGACATTTTCTAATAGGCTTTGGGACAACCTGGAAGTTGGAAGATACTTCAGAGCTTCTGAAGAAGCAAATAGATCTTAGTAAAAAAATATCATTGATGTCGCAAACAAAATCTGTAAATAAGTCAAGTTTTACTTAAAATTTATTATAAGCCAAAGAAGATAAGGAGGGGTTTATACTGAAAAGGTGTTGAAAGAACCCATTTTATAAGTATGACCTTGCAAGAACTAACCACCATCAACAAAAAATGAAAGCCCAACAAAATCCAAGCAGAAGGCTGTGAGAACATACACCAGTGGATCTCAACACTTCCTGAACCGCACTGTTCCTCCCTTTAACACAAATGCACCACAGCCCCACTTCTCACAAGCCTCTATGGACTTGTGACATGTGCAAAGTCCATTTGACATGACACTCTCACTGAACAAGCGATGCAAGGCAGCAGTTTCAATGCAGAAGAGCCCTGCACTACATTCGTAAGGAAATGGTCTATTTGGGGGTCTGGGCAAGCACCATGGCTGGAGCCAACACTGGGCCTGCAGGTCTCTCAGCTGAGCACACATATCACAGCAATGAAGTAACTTCTAAAAGTAGAACAATCTCTTGCCACCTAAAGTTCTGCCCACACTGCATTTTTCTACTAAAAAGTCACACCAATTTTTGAAAGAGTTGTTGAGCGTGCCACGTGGCAAGTTTCACAAACAAAGCCCAGCGTACAACAGACCGCTTTCCCTTCTGCCTCAGGTATTGTGATTTCCATGAAAGGCTCTAAAAAGCACCAGGAGGCCATTTCTTTAAAATTCATCCACATGGGCAACAATCTGGAGGAGTAGCTGCCTCCTTTGTCCAGGAAGAGAAGGATGTTTTGCTGGACAGACCAGGCCAACTGCTTTACTGCAGAGAGCTAAAGCAAACATTTTATATTCTTGCCTTGAGATGCTGCATGCCAACAGAAGACACTATGTTTTCCCACAGTGTAAGGAGGTGCTTCCATCTGGAACTGCAGTGGCTCACACAACAACTTTAAGGAGACACAGTTGAGCTAGCATGGCCTCTTCTGCTTCAGGCAAGCTAGTGGTTCAATAAATTGTCGTTTTAGTCAGCAAAAGAACAAGAAATAGGACACGTCTATTCTCTTATCTGCTCTTACTAGTTTATTTACACTCCTCCTTTTTGTTGGCCTTGCAGAGTTAACTAATGAACAGGATAGATTTTGGCTCTCATAGCAACAGAATTGAGAAATTAAGATCCCATTGCAAAATTGCAATCCTGTTGAAAGCTGCCAGAAAGTGATCAGCTGAGTTGTGACACGTGAAGATCAATGTGCCCTGTTGAACCAACAAGTAAATTGTGAGGAGCCAGGGAAAGAACAGAGTCCCACAGTGCCATTTCAGGAACCCTGCATCACAACACTCATCTGCCCTTGACCATCTGTTTTTATTCCCCCCAAATTTTGTTCTGTTCAGAAAAATAGTAATTAAGGAACACACCAATGCCTTTTGGCAGCAGCAACCTGTAACAGCTTCAACATCATTGTATTTTTCACACTGAAGAACTCACAGCAGTACTGTCTTTAGAGACTTTCATCACAGTATTCCTTTTGTTTGTACTTGCTGACTCCCTCTTCCCACCGTATGGATATTTGAAAAGACTCCTCCACGATGCCCCGTGCTTACGCGCAGGGTTACTTCTTGCCAGCACAGAGCAATATGAGGGGGTGGTTATTCCTGACTGCTTTTAGAGATTAAGTCTCAAGCAACATCCTGCCTTCTTATCTAAAGCAGAGATCAAACTGTACTGTCCAGATCTTCTTTACTCACTGACTAAGAAGAAACATCTGCCCTGCTAACGTGTAAGTGTGCATACCTTTGAATTGTCTCACAGTTGGCTTTCAGCTCCCATAGTTCAGAAAGGCCAGAGCTGTAAAGTCCTTGCAGTGCTGGCCACCAGTCATGCTCCTCAACAGCAACTCTTGGAACCTTTCAGCAGCCTTCTGAAAGCCCAGCCATCAGTGGGTTTCTGGCAACACGGAGCATCAGACTCGGTGTCACGTATCGGACCCAGAACTGTCACCCTAGTTTCTAAACATTTTCACAGAATCAAGGAATAATTTAGTTTGGAAAGGATCCCAGCAGGTCACAGCCTCACTCCTGCTCAGAACACGGCTACCTCTGATGCTAGGTTACTCAACTGGCACAGGGAAAGAAATCAAATACAAAGGCAATAAGTCTTCACAAAAACTGTACTAGGTAAAGATCCCAGCACAAGGAGCACATTGTTCTGGGACACGTTACAGGTGTCTCCTTTGGATCAAGTCTCTTTTCTTCTCCCCACTTAAGACTCATTTCTGTGAAAAGCTGAGACACGATACAGTTTCTTGCACTGTTTTGCAAGCCAAGAAAGAGGTGTGCAATGCCATTGGTACAGGCCATCAGAGACACCACAAATTTTTTGTTGGAAAATTTCTGCCTATGCCAAGCATTTCCACCAGGCTTCAATTTCCAATTAAATCCCAGCCTGCGCTTTCCATCCCAACAGTATTGCATTAGTTCTCCTTTCTTCTCCCATTCATTGTGTCACACACTGACAAACTGTAACCATCACAGAAAATAAGGGATAGGAAAGGACCTCGAAAGATCATCTAGTCCAATCCCCCTGCCACAGCAGGACCACCTAGATCAAGTCACACAGGAACATGTCCAGGCGGGTTTTAAACGTCTCCATAGAGTCCACAACTCCCCTGGGCAGCCCCTTCCAGTGCTCGCTCACCCTCACTGTGAAGAAGGTCCTTCTCATGTTTATGTAGAACCTCCTATATTCCAGCTTACACCTGTTGCCCCTTTTCCTTTCATTTGATGACACTGAGAAGCACTCAACTACTTACAACACATGAGCAAGCAGTTAACTGTAGTCTAAATGTCTCCTGGAAAGAATATCAAGTGTTTCTGCTTTTTCCTCTTTCATACTAACAAGTATGGACAAGGCATAGTCCTGAAAGAGTAGTTTTCTAGGTAATAACATTATATATGGAGAAAAAAAAATAAATCACAGAAGCAAAGTTGGAGCACTCACATTTTTTTACCTGCTTTTGTTTCTTGTTTCCTTTGCAAGCTCTCTCGTTGCAAGATCATTTCTAATGACTCTTAGGCAGGACAGAGTTTTTATCAAATTACTACAAGAGGGGGTTTTTGAGGTTTTTTAGGTAATCTGATGAAAACAAGGGGCAGTACATGTCTTTCTGAATGCATTTCCTTCCCCAATAGCCAATGGCTATCACATGTCAGTACAAACTTCAATGCAGGACAGTCTTGTTTTCTTACTGTCCAGGCCAGCACATCCCTCCTCATCAGTCTTCGTCCAGCCAACTGCAGTTGCCTCCAGACATAATTTCTAAGTAGTCTCTATATGGGTCTGCCCTCAAAAAGCATTCAGCTCTGTCAGAGCAGAATATTCCTGTACTGCAACTAAGAAGCCTGAACACGCCGTCTCCCACCTGCAAAGCCTGGGAGATTTCCAGCTGATTTCAAGGGACCGGCTTTGTCCTGTAAAGAAGCACAGACTCTAGTGCATTGCTGCCTCCTTGGCATCCTCCTAAGAGCTGACACAGGTCTGAAAAGTTGGGATCACTGGATCCCTGCTGCACACTCCAAAGCTGAGAGCTTTCAGGAGAAGGTTCTGCAGTCCTAGGGTCTGTGTTCTCTTCCATCCACTCCAACAGAGGCCACTTCCACGTTGCTACAGCAAACATTAACCTCAGTGCAAGGGGAAAAATACCAATTATTTTCTTCACTTTCCAGTTTAGTATTGGACCTTTGCTAGAGGTCAGTCTGGTGCAGGATCTTTCTCATTAAACTGGTGAAGTGGGAAGACTTCATCTTGGTGTATTTGGAGAGTCTCTTTGCTATTTTAGATGTGGCATTTTGGATTAGTTTTCACTTGTCATAAATTTCCAAATCCCATCTTATTTTTGTTTAACTTATTTTCTTGTTGATACTGTGGTTTTTGAGAAACCCACAGCCACGCTGGCAACTGTGCCAGTGGCACACTTTTGCTGTCAAGTGCTTTTAGAAACAAACCTTAAAATATCCAGCAGTGGTAGGTATAAGAGAACTCAAAGCAGTGCCATATGTTGTCATATCTGAAGCTACAGCAAACTAACCTGTGTGAGGGGAAAAATACCCAATTATTTTCTTCACCTTCCAGTTTAGTATTGGACCTTTGCCAGAGGTCTATGTGACAAATTAAAGGTCAAAATCTTGGGTGTGATCAAGACAGGAGGCCTGAACTGGGCCTCACTGCAAAAAAGGATGGAATCAGACCTCTTTATTCTACTTTTAGAAAAGTTTTCAGTACTAAATGGTTGACTTTAATCACCTGCAAATCTGTTAGGATTTATTGCATCTGAAGCCAATGCAGGAAATGGAGGGAAATGAGAAGTGAATGACAGTGAAGAACCATCACAACAAGAGATCAAGGCACTTCACTCTGTTCTGCTCTCAAAAGTCAGCACAGTTAACCTGGGAACATCGTTGCTGTGTCAGAAAGGAGAAGGATTAAGATGAAATATTTCAAGACCAGTATGGCTATTTTCCAAGCTGAAAAGTAATAGGTGCAACTGCAGCAACAAACACCACAGCCCACGCTCAGAAGTGCGCAGCTGACAGTAAACCACCTACAAAAGATGACTCCTCAGTGCTGGCATTAACCAGGTAACTAAAACCAGCAGTGGCTCATAGTGAGGAGATCTAATAACCATTTCAGCTTTTTGCTCTGTCTCCTCTTTTCCACTTTCCTCCATCACCTTAAATATCACCTTGCATTTATCTGGCTTCTGTGCGTCATTCAACCTCGGTCATACCCAAACACCCTGAAAAACACTTTGACTTGCACTTACTGGCAGTGTGTAATATAACATTCCCATCTTCTAGACAGTCAGTTTCTTAGACCTCACTAGTGCTGTTTGGTACAGCATTTGTCAAAGCACTAGGCAGCAAATTACTATTTGAACTGGAAGAGATGGGGATTAATAATGGAACAACAGGGGTGAGTAAGGAACTCAGTAACAGGCTTCCGAACAGTGGGACACAGTGAAAAGCCCAGCAGCAGGCTGAAGGGAGACTGCCAAACTGGCATCCGCTGGAGGGCAAGGTGCTACTGGCTTTAACAGGACTCGGGCTCAACCAGTGACTGCTCTGGACCTTCTGGTTTCACAGTCTTACAAGAGACTTCAGTAATAAGCATCTATTTAACAATGAAAGAAACCCGCCCTGACCTAGTTATTTCATTAATTTAATTACCTGCAGAGAGCAGTCCCTTGCTTTCTGATCCACCGCACCCGTAACAACCCAAGGTAGATGGTTTTAAGCAAGTGACACAGTCTTCAGAAAACAGTATTAAAAATATGTATTTTGAGTAACTCATGGTTAGTATTTGAGCCATATGTATTCTTCAAGTGCCCAGAGTAACAGAAGTGACTGCCAGTATCTTGAACACATTAGAAGCAACCAATAGGAAAACTGTACCTGTTAGCTACTATTTAGAAGTTACCACTTGGCTTTTACTCAAACTCACCTATCAGACTACCACTAGCATTGATTAGCAAAGCCCATCAGCAACAGGTCATGAGAATGCAAACACAAAACCACCAGACATGATGAGCATCTCTGTCAGATAAGACTCGAGTAGTAGTAAATGAAAATTGCTAGTGAAAATATTAGGTGGGAATGCCAAGTCTTGCCAGAGGATTTACTGCAATTCCTGGTTTGCCAGCTGCCCCCAGTTCCTCATAAAAATTAAACTTAAATTTAAAAAAATAAAAATCATTAAATCCTTTCAGTTCTTTTCAGGTGGGATCACAGCCAGAACCACAGGGGAACTCTGGATCACCAGGGCAGCTCCAGACTGATGCCCATCCAGCTGAGCAGGCACTGAAGCCTCCAGTCATCTCCCATTTTCATAAGCACTACACGTGTGATTCTGTGAAAGGACTAACAAAACATTAGGGATTGGAAGGGACCTGGAAAGATCATCGAGTCCAACCTCCCTGCCACAGCAGGATCACCTAGACCAAGTCACGTAGGAACACGTCCAGGCAGGTTTTAAACATCTCCAGAGAAAGAGTCCACAGACCCGTTGCGCAGCGCATTCCAGTGCTCTGTCACCCTCACCGCAAAAAAGTTCTTTCTGCTATTTATATGGAATCTCTTATGTTCCTCTGGAACAGAAAAGCAAAAATCTACCATCTAAACAAGTGCTGTGCCTTGGGTGGGTTCAATTTACCAGAACCACATATGATTGGTCAGTGTGAAACCGGCTTTAATTGCTGGGAGTTACTGGAATCTTGAGTGCCAACCCCTACCAGCATGAGAGGGGATAAACTCCTGTAAGCCTGCCTTGTGACAGACCACTGAGGCCAGGAAAGAAACCAAGTGTGGACATTTCTTCATAAGACACCCACTGCAAATTGTATTTTGCTGAATGTGGAAAAATAATTGAAATGTGTTAAGCACAAACATCCAAATACTTCAAGTGTAATAAATGGAGGAGGAGCAGTGCCTCCAAGCTGTCCCAGGCACTACAAAGATCCCCCAAATGAGAATTCTAACCCACAACAGTTATTGCTTCGCTAATGCCAGCATCAGGAGAATTATATTTAAATCACCATGATTAGTCAGCCACAGCAGAACCATCTTCTCCCCCAAGTAGATGCAGAACCTCCCAAGTTTTATTAACCTTTATCTGAGGAACAAATTGGGGTTTTGCATCCATTTATCTTGGAGAAGTACTTCAACACTCTTTAAAGGAACACTGTCATTCCACAGATCTTGAACACTGTGATATAGCACTAGGAGCTGGTTTCATTTTTGTTTATCACAAGTTTCACTTTCAGATTCCAAGAACCGCACATTTGCGCTTGAAGTGCCATGGGAAAGTGTTTACTTCCTTCATGCCTTGCTAGAAGCCTCCCAGATGCAGTCCCAGCCTGTTTACATTAAAGATAGATGCTTCTAGGACATTACAGCTTTCATGAGGCTTGTCTTACAGCGTTGTTTTAAACCTCCAAACAGTAGACAACACTGAAAACGTTCCGCTGTTAAAACAAAATCCAAAAAGTCACGAAACCAACATTTTAATCTTTTATTTTTACTTTTAACATTTATGCAGTGAACTAGGTGAACGTTTTCAAGCTTCCACCTGCAACCCTAAGAGGAAATGCTCACTTAAAACTGAAAGCTGAGATGTTCTACAACCGTGTTTCTTGGGACAAGAGCTTTAAACACCCACATTGCACAGATGTCAGAGAGAGCTGACCTAGCTTTTAAAGCATTTAAACATCACTCCCACTGTAACAGCAAAGAACTAAATCAAAGACCCTATTTCTACCATGTGTTCTACAGTCCATCTCCTGTGCGGCAACACTGCTGGGTCCCCCAGAGAAGTGAAGGCAGATCCAGGGGAACCAGTTGTCCATGCTGTCCAGCCCAGCATCAGCACCTCTTGTGTTGAGTGGGAACAATGGCAGCAAAGGACATCCCAGAAGACCGCATGTTTACAATCCAGTGCAAACACGAGAGACAATACAGCTGATGAGATTTCCTGAATTCCTCCCACACTTTCAATTAAGTAGGACTGTTCACCAACAATCCTTTTTCTCTCATTTGTAGGAGTGGAAAAAGAATACTATCTGCATGCAGGACACAGCCAAATATTTTGATTTTTTTAAAGTCTAAAAGTGATTAAAACTCAAAACAGAAAAGTCCAAGTGGCTCTGCACGCAGCTCTTTCTCACTATATCCTTCATTGATGGTTAAAAATAGTCAAGAGCTTTGCTCTTGTGTTCTAGAGGCAACACCTTTTTTCTGCTTCCTGTAAATGCCTCCATATCAATTATGATAACTTATAAGCAGAAAAAGAAGCCAAACCATCCAGCCCACTGAGATAACCAGACATTAACCGTCTGAGCAAACAAAATTGACTTAAATCTACCTTCTGATTTTACACCTTATGCAGCATCTCGATGTCCCAAACACAAGTCCAAAACAAGAAGACTCTCTTAGTAATAGGAACCTCAGAGAAAAACACCCATGAAACTTCAGCAATCTCAATTTAAGCTGACTATGTCTCATGGCAATTTGACAGTTACCTAAAGTCCTTCAGCCTTCATATCCAAATGTCCCTCCTTGGTTCAGTTATGATGATTTTAGGGAACAAATCTTTGCCCCGAATGCTAACAAGTGAACTATTATAGCTGTTGCGTTCAATTACAGAAGGTCATTGTGCTAGAGGTAGTTTCTTATGTAAAACTGTTTTCAGTTCAGCAGGGTGGGAGGGAGGTGGGGGAAGCTGCATTTCACCAAAATCTGAGCTGATAAGGAAAGAGACAGCACTGTTTACTCAGCAGTGTGCTTAAGTCCCTTTGCCTTTGTTTCTAAACAAGTGAAAGTAGGTACTTTAAAACAAGCTTCAGCCGGATCTTGAATTTTTAATTCTAAATTAGAAACTGCTAGCAGCGCTCTGATATCATGTAATGTATATTTATGGTGGATTACAGATCCCAGGAGTGCTGGAAAGAGTTTACAGTTAGAGTCCCCTACAGACATGCCTCCCAGACCAAAAAAAGGGCTTGCTCGCCCCGAGCCTAGGAACACATAGTTGGCACCTCCTCCAGCGGGGAGCAGCTGGGCAGTTGCTACTGTTTCTCATTCCACTCAATATTACCAGCTATTACATTATCCCAAGCTTTCTTCTTCAGGCTCAAACTCTCTCAGAACAGTTAAAAAGCCACCAAGCTGGGGGTCACAGCACAACACTGTTTTCTGTTTCGTGACCTTTGTCAAAGATGAGAGATACATATATATATATAAAGTCTCTGTTCTTTTGTTGGTTTAAAAAAAGCAACCAAAAAGCCCCACATAGTTTAACACTCGAAACACTGCCCACACCAGAACACAGTTCGAGGTTTGGTATGTTTGTAAGCAATGTAAACACAATTCCACATTAAAGACTGTGGAAAGCACTCTAAAACCCAGCCACACAAAATCTGCACAGGAGCGCGGCACAAAGAGCCACCCTGTTGCAAAGCCTACGACCAGAGCGCTTCTCTCCTCCTCGCTCATAAAAAGTGGCTCTCACGCTACCATGCTCCCCGATCAAACATCACGGGTGGGGAAGTGCTGCCTGTATGGCTTCGTTTTGGGAAAGTCAGAAGTCATTTCCTTAGGGGGTTGGGGAATAAGAACAAAAGCAACTGGCCACATCCTCCACCTGACCGGGCAGCCTCCCACCGCACCGAAGCCGGTTACCTGTCGGAGCCCCAGGAGGAAAGGCATTCTGCAGGCTCATCCTCCGCACCAGTGCATGGGAAGGCAGGAATTTAAAACCCCACTGTGACCATTTCCTCATCTGCTGTGGGCAGCCCCGACTCTTCCGATCCTATTTAAACCAAGGGCTTCCTCGGCTGGGAATGGAAGAGTAAACAGGGTCCTGGGACACTGCACTCGCTGGCTCCCCCTCCTCCTCCTCCCACTCCCGGTGACATATCTCAGACGCAGCCCAGCCGGGCTGTTTGCAAGAGGGAAATGACATCAGGTCGGCCAGTTCTGGAAAAAAAAAAACAAGGCAAAAAAAGCAAGCCCTGAACCTTAAGACAGCTGCTGGGTAACAGCAGGCAGCTGGTGGCAAACAGGAGCTGGGTGCTGCTGGGCAGTGCTGCCCATGTGGGACCCTGGCAAAGAGCAGCAGCTCTTCTCTTCTCCTCCCCACAAACTGGCTGCTGCCAGTGAGGGGAATCTATTAAAAACGCTGGCAAGCGCCAACAGCTCCTCCGTGATGATTAAATCTCTCTAAGCAAAAATAGGCATTTAATCTATTTTTGAGGTTTCTCCTCAGTTTCTCCTTAGCTTCTGCTTAGCCTGATGCTGCTTGCTGAACGGCACTGGGACTCTAGGAGCAGCGACTGTACTTTCTGAGTGCCCCCCAGAGCTGGGTAAAGCCTTCACAGATCCAAAGCACTCCCATGGCTCCTTCCTTAAGGAAAAACTCTTTGCCCCAAGTGCTAACAAGTGAACTGACTACCAAGGCTCTGTTTTTTCCACTCTCACCCCCTCCTAATAACAGCCAGCTCTTTAAAGAAACAGCAACAGCTCCCCAGTTTCAGTAGGATCAGGATTGGGCCTCGCCAGCACCAAACAGGTGATGGGATGAAATTGTAATTCACCTCTCCCCAAGGAAAATGCAAATAGTCCCAGCGGAAGGTTTCTCATTCTACTTGAGCTCAATTCACATTTTCATGCCAAGGGGCAATTAAGCCTTACAAACAAATTTATCATCTAGTGCCCAGGATGACATGGCTTGTTTGTCCTCTCCCAGGCAAGGAGTACAGCAAGTTCCACAGCGGTGTAGGAGATGACACTGCAGAAGGTAATCTAAATTTAACTCCCTTTTTTACCTCCACTTTGAAAGTTCAGCAACCTCTTATTTTCATGCTCCTCTTTCATCAGCAGCTGTCTTTGTCTGTTGTGGGGGAAGAGGAAGGGAAATGGGGACTGAGACACCACCACCACTTCTACATCCCAGCTATTTGACAGAGGGGCTACTCCCCTCACTCCTGGCTTTTGGAGCTCAACACAGTAAGATATTGGACAAGGGAAGGAATATACTTTTTTCTATAGCGAGTTCACTTAAACCCTTTTTTACTTTCAGTTTTAACAATAATTTCAAGACTTCAGAAGAGAAAGAGAAACCACATATTTCTTACAAATTCTAATTTGCAATACAGAAAAAAAGGGGAAAAATGGGACCCCACCCCTCCCCAGAACAGACCCTCCCTGACAGTCAGATAGCTTGCAGCAGTGTCAGAAAAAGCCACCCATTTTCCACATGCCAAAACCCCTCAGTGACCACTGCTGCTCCCTCCTGCCAGCCAAGTCCAGCCCAGCCTGACCCAGCCCAGGGTTGTTTCCCAAATGAGAACCTCACTGTGGGTGTCCTCTATCTACACAGTAAGGCTGTGAGGCTACACAAGAGCATTACTTATTTTTACATCAACGTAAAGCCACCATATAAACTTGCCATTTAGGGTCAGCACTTCTTTTTTTTCTAAGAGAAAACAAACACATAAGCAATTTCCTGACAGATACAAAACATCAGTGTTAACTAGCATCAGCCAGGCAATGGGATTTTTCCAGCTTTAGTGCTCTTGGATCAAACAAACTCTCAATCTTTGCTTTTCTGTTTTAGTAATCTGTTCTGCGGCCTCATGCTGTCCTTTGAAAGACCCGATTTTGGCTGTTGCTATCCAGAGCCCTGGACTAGGCAGATCCCAGCCCTGAGCCAATGCAGCAATTTCTAAATCCCTGCTGTCAGAAGGAATCTAACTTTAACCACCCGCCTCTCCCCCAGCACGTACTCAAAAGGCAAAGCAAGCACCATTCCACATCTAAGACAAGTTGTGAAGGACTATCAAAGGCAGTAACTTAATGGAAAAGCAAAAGCATCCTAATTTATGTGTGAATTTAGCAAATCTAGAAAGACTGACACAAAAAGGTGGTTTGCAAGTAGGCATTACCACATTCACTGCAGCAGCAGCAGCAGCAGCCACCCTCTCTTGCAGTCTCTGAGTGACAGCGGCCAGTAACACGCTCCACAAACTCTGCTATAGGTGACTATGGAAAAAGCCCTGGAAAGGGGCAAAAAAAAAACAAAAAAAAAAGGAGGACAAGTTAGCTCATAGCCTTATAATACCCCTCATCAATACACTTAGAGCCTTTCCAAAACACCTAGATTCTCATGCTTTGGACGTTCCACCTGGTATCATTTTATCCCATCCTCTTAAGTTTCCAAGTTCCTGCCTATACTTTTGTCTTGTGGCAATGAGTTTCATAGACAGTGGCTGTGGACAAATAGTTCCTTTCATGAGGAGTTCACCATCTTCTAATCTGACTTTCATGTTATTAGCAGGTGGGAACAGAGGTCCTCATGCATTTTCTCACCCATTCATTATTTTGCTCCTGTTAGCTATCTTCTTATAACAGGTGTCAATCTTCCCTAACCTCTCAATGTAAAATCTTTTCCCTAACCCTTGAGCTGCTCAGTGTCCACTTCTAGAATCTTTCTAATATTCTAGTGCTCTCTGCTTGGGGGAAAACAGAATTGAAATAATAATCATTGTAAGGGAAGCAAAGGCTCAACAGGATTTCACTTCCTTTATACAAACTGTGAGTTTAACATCTGTGAAGGCCACCCACCCAAGACAAAAGTGTGTGTCTATCCAAGGTATAACAAACCGAGCAAACACAGTTTTGTACAGTTTCTCTGTAGACCAGTCTCTTGAGGGCTCTGAGAAGTCACAGCTAATGTCAGGACCTAGGTTATTTTGAAAATATGCCTGTTTAGGTAGCCACTGATAATTTTTTTTGACAAGTCACTGTGACTCCCACTACTGGATAATGGTAAGCAAGTTTATTTT
The DNA here is from genome assembly GCA_013400115.1 of Rhinopomastus cyanomelas. Classification (NCBI taxonomy): domain Eukaryota; kingdom Metazoa; phylum Chordata; class Aves; order Bucerotiformes; family Rhinopomastidae; genus Rhinopomastus; species Rhinopomastus cyanomelas. The sequence continues at coordinate 246,875 of VXBP01009859.1, read as the reverse complement.
CAAAAAGAGGGAACAAAGACCTCTGAGTTTTACCAGTTTGCAGTACAACTCTCTTGACCATGCTGTCTGCCCCAAGCATGATGTCCAGGACACTGCTTGACACTTTCACAAGCTGAGCACCCTGTGCCTCGTGACCTCAGATATTAGCATGCAGCTGAAGGAGATGATGGAATCTGTTTGGGTCATTTTATGAGTCACTTGCCATGTTTGATGGGAGATGCTTGTTAGCAGGTTTAGTAACCCAGTGAGATACAATATCCATTTTGATACCCCTGAGGAGACAGGCTGACCTTTAGATGATCCAGTTATGACAACGTGACCAGAACAAAAATTGAAGCTGCAGAGCTCTAATCTGCCAGGCATGAAGCACAGGACTATTCACAGTTTCTCCATTATTAGAGACCTAGGCAGGGAGAGGTTTTGAACAGTAAGTATGGGTGGTGTGTAATATCCCCTCAATTAAACTTTAATACCATGGTTCTGCAGCTATATATATACAGGTTGACCATAAATATAGAACAATTTTATCTAATGACTCTTCCATTTGTCCCAGCACACTCTGTTATTTTCATGTTGGTAACAGAAGCATCCCTTGAGCATCAGCTACTCTTTCTCATCAGTGAGCCCACAGCCTTCAGTGCCAGAACTGAGAGTCCACGAGTCTGCCAGGCATTCAAAACAAAGCATGAAAGAAGCAACCTGAATGAGGATGACTTTGTCTTTCCTTATCCTGGACATGGCTCTGGGAGTAAAGAAAAAAATAAGGAAAAACAAGAAAGGCATAAAAGCAGGTATCTTTTCCTCTAGAACATGACAACATCCCAAAATAACCAAGGTCTATCTGCCTCAACAACAAATGTTCTAAAGGTGTTTGCTAGCAAAATCAGCATGAGACACTGGGAGATAATCAATGCTGAAACAGCAATGCAGTGCTAGAGCTACCCAGAAACTATTTGTGGCTAGCCACCTGCCTGCAAAATCTGCCCACTTGTTGGTTTCTGAAGAGTGAAGGGCCATTTCCACACTCTAACAGGTTCATTACAAGGACACAATGACTTTCTAATGTGAGGACCATGTGTCCCACATTTATGTAATGCTTATAGCATTGGCACTGCATACAAAGACCTTCATCAACAAATTCCAGAAGACAAACAGAACAGGTCAGTTAAGTATCTAGTATCTAGAGGACCCAAAGTATGAACTCTATTGCTTAGGGGGTGCACAGTCCAAATCAAACATTTCAGACCCCTTGAGTCTAGTACTACAGTATTATTTAGGTAAAGTGGGTCCTCCAATTTGCTGGCAGCCAACTACAAAACAAAGACACTGAAGTAAACTGCATTTCCTGTTAGACCAAGCTGACAGTCACTGTTAAAGAGACCAAAGAACGCCTGCAGGAAAAGGTACCATGTATGCTAGAACTGGTGTGTGAGCCAGTGCTGCAGCCGGTCTGCTGGATCAGTAAATTTTCATGTGCAATGGAGGGCAAGGCTTGCAATGGTCAAAATATGTCCTTGGGCACGTCCCCCTTCCCTTGCAGCCTCATCACCACTTCTGTCAGCTCAGTGGTTCATAAGTTATTTAGAAACTTTTGCAGCTAACTAAGTGCCACATCCTCCACGTGAACATCACTTGTGAGCCCTGAACCAAAAGGACAGACATTGAAGAGGAAGCCACTGTCCACTCTGTCATCTGGTATTTCAGCAGGAGCCTGTCAGGCTCGTCACTTCCCAGGTAGGCAAAAAAATGCCAAGAGTAAAGCATTTTCCTTTGTCCTTTTGTATAGCAAGCAATCACAGAATCACAGAACATTAGGGATTGGAAGGGACCTCAAAAGACCATATAGCCCCTTCTCTGAAGCCGCTTTCTGTATTAAGCAATCATGAGAAAGGGACTGAAGAAAGAGCAGGGAGTGGACAAAGGGTGGATATGGAAGAGATAACTAAGGAGCCCTCCTAAACACTTGTCTGACAAAGGAGACAAAAAAGGCCACGTCCAGGCTGCTCCAGACACCCCTAAAAAGTCTGCTATCTAGCTGATGGGAAAGTGATGGCAATGAAAAGTCCAGACTCCATCTCTGAGACCAAAATAGTTTTTGCTAAGCACGCTTTAAATTTCCAGCCCTCAGTGACATTGTTTCCTGCTGCTTTTTCCCTGAGAAGAAAATGATGGCCACAGGTCCAGCACGCTTGTTTTTAACAGGAGCAGAGTTGTGGCAAGCCAAAAGTAATAGTAATAGTAAGCCAAACACTATTTGCATAATCTATTTTGTGTGGCCACTATTTCAATACCATTCAAGAAGTCTTAAAAAGCTTTTATGTCCTTTGCCACTGAGGCAGAGAGAGACTAAAGAGCTGAAATTGCCTTACTGAGAAGTTACACTAACTGCTTCAGTGGAGACAACACTGATGCTGCCCCTGCCAATGTCAGGCTTCGGTTTTAGCCTGGAGCAGGTAATGAAGTCACTGGAAAGCCTACTCAGCTTTCTTTGAGCTGCTGAGAGGAGGGAGAAGGAGGAAGGAGTGAGGAGTTCAGCTGTTAAACATTTGACAAGACTGTCTCCAGGAGGGCTAGTGTGTCCAGGGTGCTGCAAGGACACTCATCCTGCCTCCTTGCTTTTTGGCATTCCTTTTTCCCTTATGTCCAGGTATGCAAGCAGGACCTTTGGTGATGACTCAAGATGATCTGCTCCAGACAGGGAACAAGGCAGAGCCTGCAGACAGTAATAGGATGCCCCAAATGTAGACTCAAGACAGTAAATGTCTGCTCTCGTTTAAGTCTTGAACCATGTGAGTACCAAAAACACAGCCTGTGTGTGTCCTCTGGTCACATCACAGGAGACAGCATTGTCCCAAAGTTGCTTACCAGCATAACCTTGATGGAGATCTCAGATGCCCTACTCTTAGAAGTGCTATTTGTTTTCTCTCCAAATGACAGCAGCTCACTATTTTTAGTGCTCATCTCATGTCTGCTTGGCATTTCCCTTGGGCCTTACCCTTGTTTCCCAGTGTTGGTGCCAGCTCCCACGAAGCATTTTTTTGGTGCCAGAGGGGCTGATGCCAAGTCTGTCCGTCCAAAATGGCAGCTGGCTTTATTGTTGAGACAGCATTTGCCAAAGCTAGCAGCTCTAGTGCTGGGGTGACCCGCATCGATTTTTTTTTTTCCTTCCTTCCTTTTCTATCGCCTCTAGATTTCATGGGATAATGCTGCTCCAAGTGACCCTTCTGGAGACCTGGGAGACGGACTTTTCATCAGGGTCTAAGGCAACAGGAAATTATCTAGCCAACAGTCTTAATTTACTGCTCTTCAAGGAGAAGGATGCTTATATACGTGGAGCAATTATCTGGGATGCAGCACTGCTGCTGCTGCTGGGCCCAACGACACAGGACCAAGCCTTACTGCAGATCAGGCAGGGGCTTGATTTTTCTCAGCCTGCAAATGCATTTAAAAACAACATACCACAAAAACAGAGAACACATTGAAGGTAAGGGCAGCTACACATATTTCATCACCAAGATATTCAAGACGTAAGTCTGGAGTCAGGGTAGATGGTCAAGGATCATTCAAACTGCATCATAGCACCATGAAGACAAAACCCAAGAGAGGTCACAGCCTTTTGCCCCTTTTGCACTCTCCACTCCATTAAACACTACTGTTCAGATAAAACACAGTCTCACACAGAAGTACAGGCATGCTGACTGTGGGCAACACCCCCAGAGATGTGACTAGATAGCACATGATATGCAGTTACATGTGAACTGATGGTATCCTGCAAATTTTGATGTTAACTTCTGCTGCTTTTCTGATATCTACACCTTGTTCAGAAACAGTGGTGCCAAATGAGCATTCAATTGTTCAAAGATGCTCAGCTCTTTCTTCAGGAATGGTGCAGTTAATTAACCTGACAAGAGGTTGATAATTGGTTAATAAGGCTTTCTCATAATGCATGACTGCTGAGAGACCTGTTCTGCCTGGTCAAGTCTTTTTGAAGTCTTTTGGTCTTTCCCAAGCTCAAGTTTACATCTTGAAGCAATTTTGAAAAATCAAAAAAAAAAATCCCAACAGTCTTGTTTACCCTTGCTCATTTTACAAGAGGTTCTTCTACTGATCTCTGGTAATTGCATTTCTATCTCTAGCAGAACACCACTTCTATGAGACCTATATCCTTCCTGAAAGAAATATATTTTCTGGGAAGTCCTTGAGAGCAGAAAAACCCCAAACATTAGCAGTTGTGTCTTTTGAGCACCTTGCTGGACTGCCAGACAGTGATGTTGTACAGGTTACTGAGGCAAACGCACGCTTTCAACCTGCCCTATATATGTACAGCTTCAATCACTTTCCTGCTGTCATCCCTGGACTTCACTCTCCAAGCTCTGCCATCGCACCTACATGCCCATCAATAGGTAAGTTCTAGGGTGCACAGATGACTGGGTTTGCGCTACACAAACCACAAACTACTGGTTTAATCAAGTCTTCTTCCTCTTAGAATACACACATGGGTCATACTTATGTACTCCCCAAATTAGAAGTTTCTAAGTTAACCCAATGGGCTGTGCAGTATCTCCAGTTTCACAGGATTTCTGTTATTGAGCAAAAAACTACTCTCATGAATTGCTGAGGGTCAGAGTTAGACCCTGGCACAAACTCGAGGAAAGCCCTGTCATGTTGCATAGCCCCTCTAGGAAAATGACAGGAGGACTTCTTTTCCAAAATGAAGAGGACCAAAGATCACGTACAAATACCTTCGTAAGACCAAGTGAAGAACTAAAGGAAACCACAAGTTTTACTACTAAAAAAAGCTCAATACTACAACCATTTACAAGATCACAGCACAACACTATCGAAGGCACCACTTTTAAATCACTACAGAAAACAATAACAGTTAACCAATTCATCTCAGCTTCACAGTTAAAACCTTCTGAAACATGCAACTTGAGGGAAGAACCACTTCAGGAAACCTTATCTTAAACACAAGTTCATCTTTTTCACATTCAGCCTGCATCCTTCTGTATTTTCCCTCTCCGCAGCTATTTTCCCCTAACTGTAAAATGGAGAGAGTACCAGAAAGCTGTTTGAGATACTACTGTCACTGGACTCTAAATACATCTAATTGTTATTCCCTGAAAGAACCACCACCAGTTACCCAAATATTTCCTGTTGGGCTCAGCTCATCTGGAGGCCACCCTGGGACAGCTGGCAGTTATGTAAGGACAGGCGGTAGGGAGGAAGTGATGTCCTAGTGTCATGTTTCAGCACCAGCCATGCCATTACACAGTTGGCACTTCGTTTAAGCATTAAAAGCTGGTGGCACCTAGAATCACAGCCAGTTTCTAAATTTCAGCAGCATACCTGCAGGCCAGGCAGCTTTGCCATTCCAAGGACAAATACCTTCAGCATTCCACTGTCTGGCTCCTCAACCTTCACAGTATCTGCAGCGTTGCCCCCTCCAGGTATATGGGCAACATGTGCTCCTCCTGTGTGCACAGGCATGCTTTATTTCATACAGTCCAATGCCCAATAATTAAAAACTGACTGCAGCTTTATGTTGGAAAGAAATGCTGATCACGATAACCTGCCTTTAGGGGTATTATCTTATTCCAACTGCAGTAATGTCCATTAGTGCTTGCTATTCCACTGGCAGATAAAGCAAACACTCCCCTGGCTGTCTCAGGGCTGAGGGAGAGACAGGGTGACCCATGCTGCTTTACCTCTTTCACACATTCCTCTGTAGCAACAAGGCTGCATGCTGCAGAAAAGAGAGAAGGTTAAATGCTTGCTCTCTCCTTGATGAAGTCTGGTTTCCAGGCAGGCGTTTGCTCTAGATCATAATATCAGTGCCTCTACTCCTGCACCCACTGCTTTATTTTAAATTCTCTCGTAACATAAACCAAATAGTTCAAACAATTCAAAACCTGACTGACATCCTACATTTTCACTGTGCTAATCATTAGCATGATTACAGCAAAACCCTCAACAAGCCAACAAAACCCTCAAACTGTTAAGAAGCCAGATATTTTCTTCTTTAACAGGTGAACAATATACCAGTCATCCTCAGCACCCAGAAAACTGAAAGACTGTTGATTGAAGAAAATCTAAAGTATGGAAATATTTTCAGGTATTAAAAACACTCACTGTAGGATCCTACAATAGTATTTTCCCCCTGAAGCAGGTAGTTTGCAGAGTAGGAATTCTGAACAGCACCTTGGGAAAACCAGGACCAACCCTCCTTTCCTTTCTCACCTTTCAGGTGAGAAAACTGCCCACTGATTTCATTGCAGAGACTCAACCTGCACTTTGTCAAGTCACCAGACCATTAAGAGACATCTTCCAAGTAAAAATAAAGAAAGAACTTATGGATGGACAGCAACATTTGTAAGCAGGATTTAATTACAGATTTAATTACAGACTGACCACTGGACTTTCCTCCTTTCAGCACTTGTTCCTTAACACAGACTTCAAACGTCAGGGCTGCTGGCAAATGGAGGCAAAACAGAGGCAGCAGCCCGAAAGGCTTCTCAAGAAGTCACCCTGTCAAACCCTCTGGGACAGATTCATTGCTGTTAAAACATCAACATTTCTCCAAACGATTGTTAAGACTGCAATCACTAATTGTTCCCACAATTTCAACAGGTAATGTCCTCCTGTGCTCTTTAAAAATTAGCATCTTCTTTTCTTTCTGTAACATTGTGTCTGGACTTTGTGCAAGAGAAGGCAGTAAGTTGTTCTTCTCCACTATAAATATGACAACTGATCACAATCATTTTCTTTACTTAGCTCACTTGGCAACTGGTTCCATTCCTCCTGATAATGTGATGCCCAGGCACAAGAAGGGGTGGAAGGATGACTCAGGCAACTCCAGGCCTGTCAGCCTGACCTTGGTACTGGGGAAGATTATGGAGCAGTTCATCCCAGAAGGCCCATAACGTTCAGCTCAGAAGGCCAACCACATCCTGGGCTGCATCAGAAGAAATGTGGCCAGCAGATCGAGAGAGGCGATTCTGCTCCTCTACTCTGCTATAGTGAGACCTCATCTGTGTCCAGCTCTGGAGCCCACAACACAAGAAGGACATGGAACTGTTGGAGCATGTCCAGAGGAGGCCATGACAATGATCAAAGGACTGTAGTACCTCTGCTGTGAGGACAGGCTGAGAGAGTTGTTGCTGTTCAGTCTTGAGAAGGCTCTAGGGAGACCTTACAGCAGCTTTCCAGTACTTGAAGAGGCTACAGAAAAGCTGGTGAGGGACGGCTCACAAAGGTGTGCACCAACAGGACAAGGCACAATGGCTTCAAACTAGAGCAGGGTAGATGTAGACTGGATGTTAGAAAAAAGTTCTTTACAATGAGGGTGGTGGATCACTGGAACAGGTTGCCCAGAGAGGTGATAGAAGCATCATCCCTGGATGCATTCAAGGCCAGGCTTGACGGGGCTCTGAGCAACTTGATCTAGTTAAAGATGTACCTGCTCACTGCAGAGGGGTTTGACTTGATGACCTTTAACGATCCCTTCCAGCCCAGCACATTATATGATTCCATAAGCTGCTTTCAGAAGACAAAATAAGTATTTTTTTCATACACTGTAAGGATTAAATCATAGCTTTTCTTAGTCTGCAGCTTAAACCAAGCTTAAAATGTGGGATTCACAATGGCATACATGACTTTCTAGCATGGAGTATTAAAAAGTACCTGCATAAAACACTTTTATTACTACATCATTAAAGATTTGGTGGGGGTTTTTGCAGCAATGCACTCAATTTCTGATACATCCCAAAATCCCAGGCTTTTACTTTCTCCGTCCAATAAACTTCAGGAAAAGCAGATTGGCTTCAGAGTATTTCTTCAAGATATTCTCTTGTCTTGAAAAACACACACAACCCTCCACCTGCATCTCAAGTGCTTTCTCTTGGTCTCCCAAACTGCCAGCACGGAGGCAGAATGGCCTCCCTGAGGAGCTCAGTCACCATTTTAGAATACTTTGCATATATTCCAGTCACTTCATGAACCCACTGTATTACTATTTAATCCTGAACACAGGCACCTACTCAGCATCCCAATACCAATGTGTTCTCTCAGCCAGGTTGGGTTGTAAAATATCCACTGAATTAACCAACTTTCCTGATAAATCTATACTGCTCATTTTCTATTGCCTTAGTGATGCTTATAAAGCCTTCAGGGATTTATTCTAGTAGTTCACTAGAGACTGAAGCACTTCACCATTTCTAACTTTTTCTTTCTTGATCTTTAATTTGACACCTTTACATTTAGTATTAATTTTAATGTGCTTATGTAGCAAATGGATTGATACACTTCACTCATAAGAGATAAGTAACAGTATTGATCAATACAGAACAGTGATTTAACAAAGTTTGACCAGTAAATGCGACTTTTTAGCAAGACTTGATGGCAAGGTACACCATTTTTTTACTGCATGGAGGATGCGTTCAGACAAAGCTGTCAGGAGACCCTCCTATTTAAAAGACTGCATACCATAGTCTTTAAAATGTCATAGGATCATAGGATGTTAGGGGTTGGAAGGGACCCAAGAGATCGAGTCCAACCCCCCTGCCAGAGCAGGACAAAACTATCTAACACAGATCACAGAGGGGGCCTTGAAAGTCCCCAGAGAAGGAGACTCCTCGACCTCCCTGGGGAGCCTGTTCCAGTGCTCTGTGACCCTCACAGTAAAGAAGTTCCCCCTTGTNTTTGTTATTCCTCCCCAGATGCAGGACTCTGCACTTTTCCCTGTTGAACCTCATCTGGTTTCTCTGTGCCCAACCCTCCAGCCTGTCCAGGTCTCTCTGGATGGCAGCACAGCCCTCAGCCATATCAGCCAAACCTCCCAGCTTGGTGTCGTCAGCAAACTTGCTGAGCAGACACTCTGTGCCCTCATCAGTGTCATTGATGAAGATGTTGAACAAGACCGGTCCCAGCACTGATCCCTGGGGGACACCACTAGTCACAGCTCTCCAGCTGGACCTGGCACCATTGATCACCACCCTCTGAACTCTATCTTGCAACCAGTTCCTAACCCACCTCACTGTCTGCTCTTCCATCCCACACTTCCTCAGCTTGCTCACTAAAATTTCATGGGAGACAGTGTCAAAGGCCTTGCTAAGGTCAAGGTAGACTACAATGTCCTTAATGAAACAGCAAAGTGTTTGCAGCTGTTGGCCACTTACTAAGGATCTGCTGCAGCATTAAATCTCTCAGCCTCTCAGAGGTGTCTCCTTGTCAGGGGTCCATACCCAAGGGGAGGTCCTAGCCACCAGCTGTCATTCAGGAGAGCTCAAAGTACTCTTGGGGTGCCCACTCTTTATGGAGATAAGATGACTGACTCATAGCCAAAGCTACATACCAAACTTACCTTGAGCTTATTGCTCAAGTCAGCCCTTGGCTATTGTACTGTTATCTGTTTCCCCTGAATCCATACTGAGCAGGATGCAAACACCACACCTATAGACATGTTACTGCATCATTACATTAGCTCAGAAGCAGAGTGCAGGAGATAAGAGCCATGCTGATACGGAGTGAAGCACACCAACAGAGTGTAAAATTGCAGCCAGGAGTTTGTGCATGTTTTGGTTTTTTGCCCTCAAGCACCAAAAGAGCAGCAAACCTTTTCAATCTTTAATTTTAAACATCTAACACTGTATTTGCAGAGTCTTAAGTCTTTGTGTGTTCCTTGCTAGTTGCCATACAATTCTTACACCAAAGGTGAACTATACAAATAGGAAAAGACCTCTACTGCCCTTTCAGAGTATATAGGTTTAACATCAGCAAAAAATAATGGAGATTGTAATAAATTTTAGGATCCCTTTAAAATGCCTGACAGGAGAAAGAAAAACATTCCCTGCTTGTGGAAAGAATTCCACATAAACTGACAGCATGACTTTATCTTTTAGAGTGTCAGTACACAGTGGACTATTTATTGAAGTCTGAGCTCACACCGAGTTGTCACCATGAGGAAAAATAAGCAAGCATCCAAAAATGTCCCCAAATTTTGCTTCAAATTTCCTCAATCAAAAAAGCTAACGTAATCGTTTGTCACTGTAGAAACTTAGTAGTGAAATGGAGCTTGAACCTTCCAAAGTGAGCCACCAGCCCAAAAAGCAGTAATCAATGGGCCCACCATGGACCAGAAATGACCCTTAAAGGTGCATAATGGGTTCCGTTTAGAAACCACATGAAAATCAGAGGTGAATGAAGCACTACTGGCAGCTTTGCTATCAGCTCAAGCATGCAGGACAAGGTTTAGCTCTCTAATATGCAGTTAGTGTATGCTTCAGCTATACAGTTAAAGTCTCTGAGCTATTATTATGCCTTATAGTTGTGTTGCTTTGAACAGCTGAGCCCCTGTACTTCCCCTTTCAAGGCAGGCTGGAGGAAGTGCAACTCTGCGGCTTCCTCACTGGAATGAAGCACTGCTGTCAACTTGTCTGCAACTAGCTTTCAAACTACCCCGAGGGCTAACCAGGCCTCCAAAACCTCAAACACATACAAACACTGCTTCCTAAACTTCCTAGGAACAGAAAGATGTACCAGTGGCTCTTAAAGTCTACGAAACGCAACTAGTTCACAAGTTATCTGCTTCTGAAAGCAACTTCCACCAGATTCACATTTAGGTCCTGCACTTTTTGCCTCTAATCTAGAGGAGCTGAAAGACAGTTAAATGCACAGAGATGCCAAGGACCCTTCTTGAGTTTCATCCTCAGGTATGAGGAATACCACGTAAGTTGGGAGTTGACAGAAAGGCCAGATATTGCTCTAATGGGGCAACTGCCAGTTATCCTGCCAGTCTATAAATACCATTATTTCACACTTAACATTGGAATTTGAATTAAGGTTCAGTTCTGAAGAACAAGCTGGTGGTGTAGAGGTTTTGCTTTCCTTCAGAGCACTGCCCTGGGTCAGCTGACCACACAAGCAAGGAGCACAGGCACACACGCTGTTGGTGCACCGCTGCAGATGCCAAGCATTCAGTAAAGGCAGTAAATGCTAATGCCAGAACAAAAGACAAGACCATTTTCACAAGTACAACAGAGTTCCCCCACAGACCCAGATTTACATGGATTGTGCCTAGCACAAAACAGCCACTTTTTCACAGTACAAGCAGATTTATTCTTGGCAAAAAATTACATGGTGGGTCATATCTCTCAGAGACACACTGGCGTCTTCAAGAAAGGTCAAAAACTTCCCCTCCCCCCAAAGATTTACTGAAAAACAGAAATGAAAGGACTCCTCTCTCTATTCAATAGCACAGATTCAGACATTCTGACAAGATCTGAACACTTTTGCCATGCCTTTTCCCAACACAGTCTGGGACTCAAAAGCATTCTTGAACTTGAAGGTTCATAGACATGTTTCAAATTTGAGTCAGAAGGGTTTTCCAATCACTCTCTACATCTCAGTCAGTCAGCAAGAATATGAAAAACTGACAAGAAAGGGTATTACCCAGTATATTACCATGCACACACATAAACGTGATATCTACATCCTAATTTGTTTTGCAATAATTTCTTCATGAGACAGTTGATCTTTAGTGATCCAGGAAGCTGTGGATAAATCTCAAGAACTAAGAATATTTTTGGTGCGTATTCTCATTTCTCCCCAGGGAACCCTGACCTTCAGAGGAATATTAACATGAAGCATGTAAAATATTTTGTGGAATGTTTATAACCTAATGACTCCAAATATAACCTTAAAGGCCATTCTGCAAAGAGTTAGCCATATTCAGCAATTCATGCAGGCAAATGCTAGATCCTCTCAGGCCAACCACTTATATCACTCTTCATTTAACTTTTATACGAGCAATTTCACATGAAACAGTTGTCTTACATTGACATCAGCAAAACACTGCTCAGAATCAAGCTGACATAAAACTCACAGTTGCATTATTAGTAATATAACTTTGAGGACTTCTGTATGGAAATATCTGTTCACACATAAGAGCCAAATCTGAAAATCCAGCCTCAGTTCTTACTCAAACATTACTTAGCGGTTAAAAGTAGTGTTCTTCTGGAAAAGAGATTTTGAAAGAAAAACTCAAATCCTTCATTAAGAGACAAATGTGAAAAGCATATGGTTCCCACTGGGTACACTCATTGTAAATAGAGTTACCTTCCTGAAAACTCAACACCTATTTGCTAAATGAAAACAAAGTGTCTTATTATCATCTCTTACAGCTTCACAATTGGAATTTGAAAAGCCAGATGTTGAAGGAGTTAGTTGTCTTTGCAATGTTGTTTTACCCACTTTTACACCCTGAAGGCTAAAAAAAGTATTTAAGGAGGAAACACCATTACAATCTGTGAGGTTAATATTTGTGTTAAAAATACACAAGGAAAAATCTAGCTGTTTGCTTTCCAGAAGCCACTATTTGGTCTCTCCTATTTTTCAAAGTAGAAGAGACCTTTGCAGAATTATAAATAAACACTGAAAGCTCCATGTGACTTCCCCATATGTAGCTGTTCAACAGCCAAGTGATTTCCCCTATCCCACCCCTACTGTTTGCATACCAAGGCAATGTTTTGCCAACCTTCAAGTATAGAATTTTTAAGCCAATGAAACCAAGAAGATATAGATTTTGTTAATATCCTTTGATCAGTGATACACCTCATAAGCAAGACCAAAAAAAGAAAAATCACATGTTTTGCCATCAATTTACAAGGAATGTCATTGTTTCAGTAGAGATGATGTGGGAAATGGCTAGAATGCCAATACCAGCTTTTCTGAGTTGTGTAGTCATGTCAATTAGGCATATGTTCTGAGACAGAAAATACCCTTCAGTAACTAAACAAACAAGCAGACCTAACCCAAAAAGGGAAGAGTTTAGAGAACAACTCCATTTTATTCCTCCAGCACTACTGGCAGATGCAGTAGACTGGAGGATTTCCCCATCTGCTGCTTTCCTGGTTGCTTTTATTCCTACCACAATATCCAAACTGCTCTCTTGTTATGCATCTCATCCAAAAAACTTGTAGAGTTGACCCGAAACCAAGCTTCCAACTTTCTGAAGGGTAGGACACCTAGTCACATCTACAAGGAACAATATACAGGCAGCTCTCAGTGAAGATGAGACAGTGGGCAAAGCTGAAGCACGTGTACTGGGACAATGAAGAATCCCCTGTCAGAAGAAGCAGCAGAGCACAAAGTACAGAACTGGCCTTCACCTAAACAAGTAGGGAAGCCTAAGAAGGAAGACAAGAAAGTCAGCCACCACATAATGTTAAGATTGTCATGTTGGACTGAATGCCTCAAAACAGAAATCAGAAATAGATTCTTCCCAGGACACAAAGGAATGCCTGTTCCAGCCCGAGCTGCAGCACAACACACATTCATAGTGACTTCACATTTCCCCCAAATCAGGAACACACCCATGGCACTATCTTGATCAATGCAACCACAAAAGATCCTTCACTGCATGCAACAGTTCAGTACATCACATCTGGCAGCGTGACAAGAACTTGCACAGGACACCCTGAAACTCCCATGGTCAATCTGAACTGTGCCACCTCTTACTACTATCTAAATACTCCTTTGACACTAAGAGCATCAGAGTGCGGCTGTGGACTGGTGACAACCTGAAGCTTCAGTCCATGTGGCCCACAGCTTATGTCGTAAAAGCTGAGCACCAAGACTTATATTAAGATGCTGCACACAGACCAGTGGTTTGAAAAGCCTGCTCAATCCTTATGAAAGGTCTTCTCTGGTCCTACTTACGGCCTGAAATAGAAGGGGAAAAGAGGTCCTGTCTTTATTCTTTGCAGTCTTGTCCAGCCATGCTTGACACCTGCATGCCTCCTAAGTTTATGGTTACCTCCTGTTGACAAATATGTTCTTCTGCAATATATTTATTGCATTTTTGAAAAGATAGATAGCACATTTTTTGACATTAGCCTGGTATTTTGAAAGACAAATCACAGCCTTTATAAAACATAGAACTGGGACCCCAAATGACATCCAACTGTTCTGGACTCATGTTTGGGAAAACCACTGTTTTCTCTTTTTCTATTTTCCATCAACAGAATAAGAACAGATTTTACCATATCAGAAATGAATTCAGAATCATAAATGTTAATAGATAAGGTCTATTATTTTACATTGTGCAAAAGATTTGACGTGCTTTTTCACGCTAGTTCAGTGTATTAATGTTTGTAGATGTACTGAAAACTACCAGAATTAACATCTAAGTTAAAGACCACAGTTTCAGAAATGAACATCCTATGATTTAGTTGTTTGCTTGCAAGGAAGGAATACAAAAGTCATATTACTTGTGAAAACTAGCAATTGTTGATGATGACCTTTATTTTAGGGCAGTCTTCAGAGAATGATCAGTAAAAAAAGTGGTATCTTCCTTCTATCTATGGCATTCTGGACTAAATCTATATTTAAAAAATAATACTCAAGATAAATATATTTCCTTTTACTCTTCCACAATGACAAAGAGACTAAGAGCATAATGACCTCTAATTTTCTGTAAAGGAGGATCTGTTAACTATAGTAAGTAAATATCAGATTTAAATTTTCCTTTGCAACTTGTCAATCTTGTAATGACTCAGCTGTAAAAAAAACCCAAAGGTTTCTTTTGCATGGCAGTAACTTTGCTCTCCAGCAAAAAGACAGACAACAATCTATAAAGATTGCCATATGCTGTTTCTGGCTGAAATCACAGTTACATGCCAGAAAGCAACCAGAAACTTAAAGTGCTGACAAATTCCTTTGTGGTCTCCAGAACTGCAACACTGCCATTAAAAAGCACATCAGCAAACATCGAAGGAGAGGCAGAAGTACATGCTTCTGACATATTTGATTGCAAAAGAGGATTCTAAGTATGAATTCATAAATATATTGCCAACAGTCTCTGAGATAACCACCAAAATGGTAACAAGCAGCAGCACCAGGAATCATAGAATCATAAGGAATTGGAAGGGACCTCGAAAGATCATCTAGTCCAATCCCTCTGCCACAGCAGGATCACCTAGACCAAGTCACACTGGAACACATCCAGGAGGGTTTTAAACATCTCCAGTGAAGGAGACTCCACAACCTCCCTGGGCAGCCTGTTCCAGTGCTCTGTCACCCTCAGGAATTAAAATGAATGATTTCCTAGTATCTCTTAAGAGTGCCAAGAACTCAGATCTCCACGTGACCGAAGACTCTTCACAGAGCATATTTACACCAAAACATTTATTTTAAGACCCAGTGGACTGGAATCCCTATCACAAAGTGCCACAGTGATAACTCAGGTTCTAAGGGCAGTATTTTTCCTTCTATGTCATTGAATATCCTTTTTCCCTGGCTCCACACCTCTCAACTCACTTTATGTACCTCCAAATGCT
Organism: Rhinopomastus cyanomelas; assembly: GCA_013400115.1. Lineage (NCBI taxonomy): Eukaryota > Metazoa > Chordata > Aves > Bucerotiformes > Rhinopomastidae > Rhinopomastus > Rhinopomastus cyanomelas. The sequence continues at coordinate 231,540 of VXBP01009859.1, read as the reverse complement.
GGTAAAAGTCACCAGCAATCTCCCATGGCACAACATGTGTGGTATGCTATGCAACAGCTTTTAGGGCGGAGAAGCCAGCTCAAATCCTGATTTCTCAACTCAGGAGCACAAAGAAAAGAGAACACTTGTACTGGCTTTCACATCTTCACATCTCTGCTAACAGAGTCTAACAGCCAGGACACCAGAATTCATACTTCTTTCCTGAAGGACTCCAGCTATTGATTCCTGGTACACAGCCAAGCTGGTCCCTGAAACAACCCAGAAGGTGCTCAGGAAACATTCAGGAAAAGGCTGGAAGTAAGATGCAGTTGCAGGCAGCAACCGGCACACAAGAGGTCAGCCCCTGACTGCAAGGCTTTCCATATCCAATCAGATTCCGAAGACAATGCAAAAAAGGCTTCCCAACTTTAGAATAAGGAATTGACGGTGCAAAAGCCCATTTGAAACTCTCTAAAGACTGAGGAATATACAGTCCAATGAGTTAACGTAGGTATTAGGTTTTACTCTGAACAAAAGTCCATGCTTCTCGACCAGAAACTTGACATTAGAGGTCAGATTTCAGACGTGAAGATTTATCCAAAGCAAAGACTCTGACATGAATGGTAGGTAAAAAGTAGCCCCACACCCAACCAGCCAACTAAGCATGATTCTTTAGAGGAGTAGCTGCCTTGAAGAATTGGAGAAGTCCAATGAATTCAGTTGCCATTCAAAACACTTACATTGCATTTCTAATTCCAAAACATCTTTTCCTGCAAAGTCTGTGTCCTCCTATACTTTCTTCAAAGGCTCACACAAAAAATACCAGATTTGACCAATGCCTACACTTCTCCACTAGATCAGGTCACCTTTCTGCATTACATTTTACGCGGCAAACACACTCCTCTGGGAAGAAGCTAGCTTTACTCCTAAAGCACCGTGTACACTGACAAGCATAAACAAATGCTAACACACATCAAACAAGATTTTCTGCTATAGAAAATTCAGCTTATCATATTTATTCTCCACTTGAATCCATAATTCTGAATAGCAAATGCTCTGATTTTAGTTTAAGCAACTAAACATAAAACCTGATCAAAGGTATTAGGAGACTAGAAATGCCAGTTACTACTTTGGACTAAATTTGAACTGGTGACCTGATGATTCAATAGTTCTTTATCTATGATCACAAAGGTTTGAATCAGCAAACGCTTAAGTCCCAGGAGACAATATTTCCAAAGAAGAAAAAGTTATTTAACTGAACAGTCACAAGATTGCTGAGAGTTTCTGAAAGATCTTTATATTACAAGTACAAACACACAACTTTGTCAGTACTTGCAAAGCTCAGCATTCATTGCTAGACTGGAGTAAACACAGTAAGTCCAAAGAGTCTCCCTCGTGGCTTTAGAAATGCCTTAAAAAAAAAATAATCAAGGCACGTTTTTATTGAAACACACAAATAATTCCACTTTGAGTCAATGCATTAAAAACTAAGAATTCTGCAATCTGTTAGAATGCATCTCGTCAAATATGCAGAGCCTGGCGTTGTGACAACCACCCTGCCAGAACTGTTGGGGCTCTTTGCAATACGAGAGCATTGCATCAACACCCGGGTGCTACGCCTGCAGAGGAAGGTGCCAGTCCTGATGAGGCAAGCACATATTTCACACCTGGTTTCAAAGAGGCATCAGCTGAAAGCAGCCATTGATCTTCATCTTGAAGTGAAGCAGATTTCACAATGTACATCTGCCAGTGAGGCTGATAAAGCCAATAGCTCAATTAACAATTCCTATCAGCCAGTAGATCCACTTTAACATTTTTAAAGAAGCACTGGATAAGCACAGGTGAGCCATTTCATTAAACAGTCTCCATGCAAAGACATCTCCTAATTAACCTTTAATCTCCCTGATGAAAAATAATACTATCTTGACGAGCCATCAGCCCCTCTCCCCACACATATACTCATCCATGACTGTGACTATTCCTACAAAAGGCTCTAAAAAAAAGGTATCTGTACCAACAGATGCCTGGGGGAACTGCCTGTCTGGGGGATGCAAGTCCTTTGTTGGATTTGTTTAGAAGCTGCAGTGTACTTCAGATGCCCTTCACTCATTCAAGCATTCAAACATACCAGCCAAAGATCTTATGCCATCCACATGAAGACAGTCACATTCTCCAGTCTGCACGCAAGAGGTGTGCGGTTCAGAGCTTGTCAAGAAAAGTTGCTTATTGCAGTTAGTTCCAAGAATATCACATATACCATTAACATAGCTTCAAGAAAGGAAAGAAAAACAATATAAATTAGAAAGGCAGGTAATAAATCTTCCAAAAAGATCACAGTAAAAAGTCTGTAATGGTAAACAACTCAGCTTCATAAACATGCGTCTGATTAACCCTTTTGCAGCTTTTAAAAGATACAATCTGTTGTTGCTAAGCTTGTCTGCCACAGCTTGCCAAGGAAAGCATGAGCAAGCAGCTTCAAAGGCAGAATGACGTACCTAGAGCCATAAACCCTAATCCTCCCTGAGGAAACCACACAACTTAACTTAGTCATAGAATTTCTAATCCCGTTTTCTAAAACAAAACAAGAGGTTGAAGAAATTAGCAGTCATGTCAAGATCACGGTGAAAATGTTGAGCAACGTTTCAATAACAACTGCTGTCAGGGTTGATAAAGAGGAGAGTAAAACTAACATCTTGCACAGGAATCCTTTAGCAGATGGGGATAGGAACCAGATATCTGGGTCTGCCTAAAACCTTACATGCTGACACTGGATGGTGGGTTGTTGCTGAAAAGCATCCCCCGCCATCACCCATAGAATCCAAGCGCGAAGACTCCTAGCAAAAGATTTATGTGATCTGACCACAAGAAACATGGCATCGCTTGAAGTCTGCTTGTGTTTTGGCAATCAGAGTGATGTGCCAGACGCAGGGCCAGAGAGTGTGTCTCTGGGAAGCAGTTTTGGGAAGCACGGTGCTATTCTTTCCGTAATGTTGCAAAAACACACGCATACAAGAATGCTGCAGCTGCTCAAATGACCATCTTTGCTAGTGTCACACAAAGCACACAGCAGAAATGCAGAGGTCAGGATTTCTGAGGCAATTCTCCAAGGAGATACAGTTAATGTGACTTTCTGAAGTTCCTGTGTTTCTTGCACTGTAACTTCCTGGACAACAGCATCACATATTTTCCAATGACCAGGCCTAACCCAAACTGCATGTTTACACAACCCACGTGAGATTCAGGTTTTGATGAGTATGTGTTTATCATTCTAGGATAAGAGCTGATTTTTCTGGCCTAAGACAATCTTTCAAAAATAAACCACGTCTGCACGTAGAGTCAGGATGCCTAGAGAGATCCTAAACCAACAATTGGTTTAAGTGAACTTCCCTGGCCGCCTCACTGCCAAAGAAGCTTCATCAGCAAGTATTCAAATCCTGATCATTTCAACAGATAAAGAGAACAAAAAAGACTTGCATCAGGAAAAGGAAGGCAGTGGCAGGAACAAAGGAGAGAAAAGAATACCTTGAGGAAAATAAGACAGACTGACATCATCTAAATGCTAGTGAAATAGTGACCATAAGATACAAGCCCATAGTCCAATGACAGAGCGTGTTCTGTCTTGGATCATTCTCTGGTGTCAATGGAAACCCACTAAGGCTTGGAAAGATACCAAGTCTCTGAGAAATTAATATCTAACCTATCACACAGACCATGAATGGAAGCAGAAGTGAGTTTCCACCCTTCAGCCCCAGGCCAAGGACTATCACTTCCATTTAATGAAGTCACAGTGGTCACATTTCAGCAACCTCACTCTAATTTCTCTCTACCTAGACATCAGGCTCTTCTTTCCTTTAGAAAGGACTCCATACCTCCCTCTCACTCTGCCGATTCCTACAGCATTCTCATGAACAAACCGGCTGCCCGTGGCTTAGACATTGTGCTGGGTTAAACGCTGTCTGGATGGCCAGGCCCAAAGAGTGGTGCTGAATGGAGTTAAAGCCAGTTGGCAGCCCATCACAAGCAGTGTTCCCTGGAGTTCAGAACTGCAGCCACTCCTATTTAGTATCTTTATCAGTTACCTCAATGTGGGTTGCAGACAACACCAAGCTGGGCAAGTGTGTTGCTCTGCTTGGGGGTGGGAAGGCTCTGTAGAGAGATCTGGACTGACTGGATTGATGGGCCAAGGCCAACTGTATGCCAGGTCCTGCACTTGGGCCACAACAACCTCATGCAACATTACAGGCTTGGGGAAGAGCAGCTGGAAAGCTGGTTGGCTGGGGTTATCAACTGAAAACCAGCTAAATACGAGCCAGCAGCATGCTCAGGCCAACAAGCAGGCTAATGGTATCCTAGCCCATACCAGAAATACCATAGCCAGCAGGAATAGGGAAACACTGGTAAGGCCACACCTTGAGTACTGGGTTCAGTTTTGGGCACCTCAAGACAACTAAGGTGCTCAATCGGGTCCAAAGAAGGGCAACAAGGCTGGTGAGCAGTCTGGAGAACAAGCCTTATGAGGAGTGGCTGAGGGAGCAGGGACTGTTTAGTCTGAAGAAAAGCAGGCTGACATAAGAACTTAGGCCTCCTTTCAACCACCTGAAAGGAGGCTGTAGCAAAGGTGAGTGTTGGTCTTGTCTCAAGTTAAAAGCAATAGGACAAGAGTCCTGGCTTAAAGTGGTGCCAGACCCATCTGGATGTGTTCCTGTGCAACCTGGTCTAGGTGGTCCTGCTCTGGCAGGGGGATTTGACTAGATGATCTTTCCAAGTCCTTTCCAATCCCTAATGTTCTGTGATTCGGTGATACTGTGATTAGGAAAATGCTTTCTTTATTAAAAGGGTCATCAGGCACTGGAACATGCTGCCCAGGAAACAGCTGAACTGCCATCTCCAGATGTTTGTTAAAGTTATGTAGACCTAGGGACATGGTGTAGCAGTCAGCTTGGGAGGAGCGGGTTAATACTTGGACTCAATGATTGTTAAGGTCTTCAACTTAAAAAATTCTATGATTCTTTGAAAATGAAAAGGCCCAAGACAAGACAGATTCTAGGAGCCACAGATTACTTGAGGAATTCTTCATGCCAAACAGTGCACCTCTGCAGGGAAAGCACAAAGACACTTGAGGAGCACGCTCACATCCCTGTGAAACCTCAAAGGACACCAGACCTGCCCACAGACCCAAAGAAACTATGCAAATATTCACCTTCCACCAGCCACAGTACCCTTACAGAGTAGCAGAGTTTCTTTCCTATTCTTGGGACAAAAACTAAAAAGAAAGCAAAGTTAAGTCATTTCACACTCTGCTCAGTTTCTGGAAGACAAAAGCAAAGAGAGAGTTGGGTTTTTGTTTAAGTAAAACCTCCAGGCTTTCCTTCTGTACTCGGCAAAAACTTTTTCAGTATTTCCAGTGTTGCAACATAGTAGAGAGAAGAAAACAAAATTACTTTGACTACACAGAAGTGCCAACTAGAAAAAAAAGCCACAAAGACTTGTATAAATACAGGCACATCCCTAAAGACAGATGCACCTATCAAAGAACTGTTTAAAGTTTGTCCAAGTTGACAGCCTCACTGAACTCTCTGTTCTTCCTGTTAAGAACAATTTTACTCAAAGTAACAACCAGGATTCAAAGCAAGAAAGAAACCGTGAACTCTGTTTTAACTGGTTTGTGAGAAACCAAACTTGCAAATGCTCCTCTTAGCCAGCTATTGAATATCCAAGTTGATAGAGCCCAGAAGGCACTGTGATGAGTGACTTAAGTGGAGGCACCCTACACCCACCAACATTCCTGCTGAATGAATGTGAAATCTGCAAGAATTGCTTTTTATTTATCTTACTAAAAGCATTTCTTGGAAGGGCTGGGAAAATTTATTTCAGATGGATTTTTCAGCTGAGAACAAAGTTGTATTTATTAGAATTATGCACTCTCCAGTGTGGCCTGCCTTGCTGAGAAAGAACATTAAATTCAGCTGCGCACAAACTCACGGAAGTGACCTTTTGAATGAAAATGCTGCAGCAGGAGACTTGCAGAGTATTCTTGCTAAATAATAACCTACTGTCTGCAACTTTCAGTTTAGTGCTCAGACCACTGATTTCAGCTGCTACTTACACAGGCACAAGTCCACATGAGGTCAATCAGCTAAGAATAAATCATGTTTGCTGCAGACTACAATACTGAGAGCTGCAGTTGGAAAACTGTTCTTAGTGTCCAGTCCAATATGGTTCTATAAACTTGTATTAGCCATCATGCAGCTGTGTAACATTACAAGGCACTTTTGAAGAGTTATTTTCTGCAGGACACCCTCCCCTAGCTCATTTAAATACAAGGATCAAAGGTGTTATTGACACAAACTGAATGAGTTCCCACTTTAATGAGAGCAACAAACACAAGGAGGAGCATCCATCATCCACAGGGACAGGACATACTCTGCTCAGTCTTTGCAGGAGGACATGAGGATTATCTCCTGTACAGAAAGCTCAAACAGTTGGGGACAGAGTCAGGTTAGAATTAAAGAACTAGGAAGTCAAACTAGAGGGTTCATTTCATCACCTAAATAAAAGGTGCAATGTAAAATACTAACAGGTGCAAGTCACATCCTTGTTTGGAAATGGAGGATGTCTTACTACTGTGTAAATATTAAATGTGCTCCTTAGACTTACCAGACCATCTCTCTCATTGCATAAAGGTTGGGTATTATAGGAACTATCCCATCATGTGAAGAACTTGAAACAGATGTTTGAGCCTTCCCAGCAGCTGGGTTGCTGGGTAGTCAAGTTCCACACTGCCAAAGAAAGCACGTCAAGTTTTTGTGCTGGCATTCACATCTCAGAAGCACTTGGAAGCCACTCACTCTGCCCAGTCCAGCACCACCTGGCAATGGGCAGGACCTGCTGGCAACCTCCACTGGCTGTCCTCTCTGCTTCACTCTCTGAGGTATGCACAGCAGGCTCTCACAGGTCACGGTTATCTGAAGATTTTGGTATGCAGTCCAGTATCTAGGAAAAAAGACTACCCTGTTCTAAGCATCTGCGGATTTTTCAAGCAAAAATGCAGCTATCAAAATAGTTTGTGCTGCCCATTGGGTTCTGCACTCCCCTTTCAGATTCTGTGTTTGCAATTCAGCAAGCTTGTCCTCATCTCACTGCTCTGCCCACCGAACCTACTGGTTTAATCCCAAGTCAGCGTCTTTGCATATCATTGCCTCCAAGAGGGAACATGATACAAGAAACCCAACTATTATTTTGCTACAGAACAAATTATCTGAGACTTGCAAAGAAGGATTGTGTCTAGTTCTGGAGTCCCCAGCATGAGAAGACATACTGGAGCACATCCAGAGGAAGGCCACTAAAGCAATCAGGGGAACATCTTTTGTACAAGGACAGGCTGAGAGAGTTGGGGCTCTTCAGCCTGGAGAAAAGAAGGCTCCAGGGAGACACTTACTTGACCTTCCAGTACCTGAGGAGGGGCTACATGAAGGCAGGGGAAGGTCTTTTCAGGAGGGTTTGTACAGATAGGACAAGGAACAGTGGGTTAAAGCTGGAAAAAGGTAAGTTTAGGCTGGATATTAGAAATAATAATGTGAGGGTGGTTGACAGCTGGAATGGGCTGCCCAGGGAGGTGGTGGTGGTGGGAGCCCCATCCCTAGAGTCATTTAATGCCAGGCTTGATAAGGCTCTGAGTGGCCTGACCTAGGTAGAGCTGTCCCTGTGTAGGGAGGTTGGACTAAACGACCTGTAGAGGTCCCTTCCAGCCCAGAACATTCTGTGATTCTAAGGAAAAGTTTTTGCTTGAACAATTCATTTTCTATGCAGCAAGCACAGCACGTGCAATTTGTGAGATGCTCAAAAGCTTGATCCTCATGTGTCTTCACACACTGATTATTTACAGTAATGCTTTCCAGACAAACAGAAGAACAGTTCCTTCTTGAGTACAGAAGAAGCCAAGAACAGTAAAGCTGTATATTGACAACTGGGTAAAAGTTTGACCACAGTACTTGAGGGCATTAGAAACCTTTGGACCGAAACCTTGCAGGAGAAAATCAAGAAGTTTTTGGTTAACAATTAATAGTTTAGACCTGAAGACTCTCATCCAGACCTTCAGTAGAAGAGGGAATTTACACAGTATTTATACACCTAATACCAAACAATCTCCCAGTATCTTGAGACACAAACTCCACAGTTTATCATACATTGATCATTTTAACATCCCCATTTTAGATGGGAAATGTGAACTTAATATTGCATGGTAAGCCAGGATCAGAACTTAAGAGTTCTTGCAAAAGGTACTTGTGTATCGAAGCACCTGGAAGCACAGTATGACCATTTAAAAAGTAATTATTCTTTATAATATTAATTAATTCAGCCTCAAATCACCCACCAATGACTAAACGCAAGAAACTTCCTTTGAAAAAACCCTCTTTTTCCCCCACTGTTTACCTTTGCACTATTCTTTCTGGTTAAGTAAACTGTCAAGGAACTTCATCCACAAGAGCCTGAACTAGTGTTGACTATGCAAGGTGCCTGCTGTCAGGATGGGAAAAGCCAACGCACACAGATGCACAGTAAGAACTGTAAATAAACCAGACTAGACCAGTATTTCTAAAGCCTATTTCCTTAATTAAAGACATTAGCTAAAGCACAAACAAATTTTACCCTTGCACCCTGTCCTGAAGGAAAGGGCCTCCAGTAGAACTTGTGGGCAGTCAGCACCTGTGTGAGGGGAAAGCTAGTGATAAGAAGAGCTCTCATAGCAAGGATACAAATAAACAAAATGTGGGGCCATTCATTTAAGATTCTATCCCAACTTGTAAAACACCTCTAGAACCTAAGGCTTCCAGATTTGTAAAACAAACTTTTTCTGTATTAAGCAGAGGGGAAGGCCATGGATGTGGTCTACCTAGACTTCAGCAAAGCCTTGCACACAGTCTCCCACAGCATCATCCCAGAAAAGCTGGCAGCACATGGATTGGATGGGTACACCCTTCGCTGGGTTAAAAACTTGCCAGATTAATGGGTACAGACAGTGGTTATGAATGGTGCCACAACACGCACCATTGGATCAGTACTGGGTCCAGTTCCGTTCAACATCTTTACTGATGACCTGGATGAGGCGATCAAATTGACCCCTAGCAAATTCATAGATGACACCAAGTTGAGGGGGAGAGTGTCAATCTGCTGTAGAGGAGGAAGATGCTGCAAAGAGATCTGGACAGGCTGGGCCAATGGGCAGAGGCCAACAGGATGAGGTTTAACAAGGCCAAGTGCAGGGTCTTACATTTTGGCCACAATAACCCCCTGCAGCTACAGACTGGGGGATAAGTGGCTGGAGAGCAGCCTGGCAGAAAGGGACCTGGGAGTACTAGTTGACAACTGGTTGAACATGAGCCAGCAGTGTGCCCAGGTAGCATGAACAGCCAATGGCATCCTGGCCTGTATCGGCAACAGTGTGGCCGCCAGGACTAGAGATGTAATTGTCCCTTCGTACTCTGCTCTGGAGAGGCCTCACCTCAAGTACTGGGGGCAGTGCTGGGCCCCTCACTTCAGGAAAGATATTGAGGTGCTGGAGCTGGTCCAGAGAAGAGCAACAAGACTGAGGGAGGGACTAGAGGGAAAGTCTGATGAGGAGAGGCTGAGGGAGCTGGGTTGTTTAGCCTGGAGGAGACTCAGGGGGGACCTCAACACCCTCTCTAACTACCGGAAGGGAAGTTGTAGACACATGGGGGTTGGGCTCCTCTCCCAGGCAACTAGTGATAGGAAGAGAGGGCAGGGCCTGAAGCTGTGCCAGGGGAGGTTTAGGTTGGATGTTAGGAAGCACTTCCTCACTGAAAGGGTAATCAGGCTTTGGAATGGACTTCCCAGGGAGGTGGTGGAGTCCCCATCCCTAGAGGCGTTTAAGAAAAGACTGGATGTGGTGCTTAGTGTCATAGTCTAGGTGATTGTGGTGATGTTATGTCACAGGCTGGACTTGATGATCTCAGAGGTCTTTTACATCCTCAATAATTCTGTGATTCTCTAACAGCAGCAGTCCACTCAGCCTTCAGATTGTGTTCATGCAAGGCATTTCACTGACACAGATAGAATCCTTCCTTTACTTGGTTCCAGAAGATCAAGGTGCAAAGCACCTCCCTGGCCACCAAGAACATCTTGTCTAGTGCTGTTTTACTTCCCTGCAGACCTCAATACTCTCAAGCCAAACCCAGAACATTCACTGCTTACATACACAAATGTAGTCCTGTTTAATTAGGACACACTGACTATGTTTAATCTCTTGACTGCATTTGGGTAGTCTTTTACAGTAAGATCACACCAATAAGAGTTTTGGTTACGCGCTGCTAGGTAATACAGTGCAGAGAAGAAACCAGCAGTACCACCCTGTTCCCCAGAGTTGTGTCTGTTAAAGGTTGTGAAACAAACCAAAAAATTTGTCTGGGTTTCATCCACACAAGGAATGCAGCAAGCCCTTACACTTCCTATCAGCCTGAAGTTACATGCCAGCAAAGGTGAAACAAGGCAACAACAGATTTGTCCAGTCCCTTAATCTCAAGTTTTACTGGCAAACGCTTCTCAATAAATACACAGCACGTTGAAAACAAACGAGGGCTGCTTCTTCACCAGTTCCATCTAGAGAAAGCAGACTAGATGTTTCAGAAAGGAAAACAATAAGAAGAGCAAAATCACAAGATTTCCTGAATTCAGTTTTTAATGCCAGGATGATCCTCAGACTTGATGGTCAAAAGATAAGCTTAAGAGCACAAAATGAGTCCAAGGAGAAGAAAACTCCTGAATGTTTCCACATCCTAACTGTTCTCTGGTGATTTAGTATAATCATGTACTTTGAGCAGTACAGAGACACAAAGAGCATAAAAGCAAGAAACTTGATGAAACAATGAGCCACAGACAGAGAGTTATTTAATAACTGAGAATGGGAAACAAAACTTTACTAATAAGATGGGCAGGAAGAAGGAGCAAAACTGTGAAACAAAGAGAAAACAACAGCGCTAGGAAAAGGAAAGAAAAATAAAGAGCTCTTAATTTTGATGCTGCAGTTTAAGACAGGCTTTGTTCAAGTACCAAGTGTCAGCAAATCAGCAATGACAGAGGTGTGCAAGCCTGTTTTATCTAAGCTTCAGAGCAATGGAGATGGAGAGTCAAGTGCAAGGTGTTTGTTAATTTTGCTTCTTCTAAAAAGACAGAAGTCAAAACTGCAAGGAAATTAGAAGACAACACAATATGTGCATAAACCTCCTCCTCCTCCTCTTCAGCATTCACTGTTTGAAAAGCATTCAGAAAACGAATAAAAGAGACAACCAGTAAGGCACAGAGCCTTACGGAGGAATTCATCACAGGAGGCAGACGTGAGTCATGACCGTCACCGTGCATTCAGGAAGGTGCATTAAATGCTGTCCAAGCACAGAGGAAAGGTCTTTAACACATATCTGAATAAAAGCCTTCCCTCTCAACAAGAGCAGGGAGGTGACCCTGACACTTTTGGTATTTTTCCCAATGCAATTACAGTTGATAAACAGGATGAGATTAAGTCAACCCAGTTCACAGTCTTTAAGATAGTCTGGCTTCTTAAAAAGTGTTGTCCAGTCTATACAAAGTCCCTGTACAATGACAACCACCTCCTCCAGCCCCTCACCTACGTCCTGGCTCAAACCGATTCCAGACACTGTTTAACCCTTTCTTCCAAGACCACCTACTCCCAATTCTTGTTTAGCTCAGTCAGAGAGCACTGAAAGGTGCTTCTGCAGCAGGCTACTAGCTCCACGGGACTGATTTTCTGCCCATAACCAGTGGGCTGCCTGTCACAGGGGATATTTTATCCAATGAAACAGTGATCTTCTGCTGAAGGCAGAAGACCTGTAGCTCTCGCAGCTTCCTCTTGGCATCATTCACCACCTGGGATTAACAAAGATCCCACAGAGAGAAAGAGGTTTTAAAAACACAGGTGACTACTTACACCATATTAACAAACCAAATGCTTAATACACAGATTAAATAATAGAGACCCTGGCAAAGGCAGGTATTTCTACATATTTTGCACGCTTTCTGTATCAGGCTTCTGGTATAGCTGCCACAATGACACCATTGTTTGACTGACAGCATTATCCTGGGCTGTCTTGATTATGGAACCAGAGCTCATAAGTAAAAAATATTTTAAAAGTCTCTTGTGGACAACAGTATTGATCTGCTGTTCGTATCTGTGTGCTAGGACATAGGAGAAAAAATAGCTAATCAGTTCTGCTCACTAAAATGCTTCTGGACCATCTACTGGTACGCTAGTAACATTGGGTTTCCTCCCCATTTCCAACAACCAGTGCTTGACCCTTTTACAGAGGGAAAACTCAAGATGGCTGATGACACTCCTGAGAAAACTGCCTTCATAATTTCTACAGCCTTTCTCCTTATATTTGCTGTTCAGTCAACAAGAGACACAGGGAAAATAGAAATAGTTCTGCAGCCAGTGAAGCTCTGTAAAACTGACCTCTCATCAGACTGCTCCAACATAATGTTGACCAACATCACAGGCTGGCAAACTGGGAGCTCCAACTGAAGCTTTTCCAGAAGTCAGAGCACATATCAAGTCAGTCAATCAATCACAGACTCACAAACCTCCCACTGCTTAAGTTTGCCACTGTAACTTCTCACTCAGTAATGCTTCCCTGTTTTGTTTGGTTTTTATGGTCTTTTGGGGCTTATCTGCTTGCAGGAATTCTGTTGAACTCTTACGCATCTCTGAGGTCTCTTCCTACAAAATTTGGTTCAAGCTGGCCAGTGGCTTCAAAATTAATTAACGGAGAGACAAACACCAACCACTGCATAAAGCTCACCCTCTTCTGAGAATTATCTTCCCTGGATGAATACAATCCATTTCCCTGCTAAAGTTACTCTCTGTCCCACTCCAGGACTTACAGAAATCAGTATCTTGACAAACTCACTCAGCCTCAAGTAGAGCCAAGATATAGATAGTTTTTGCTTTGATCATCGAGAAAAAAACCAACCCTAAAGCCAAATCCTATGGAGTTATGTATGAAATTTCTATCACTGCACCAGAACCAGAGATGAAATTAAAAAACACCACCACTAGAAGTAACAAACTTCCACCTCATAGTAATGCAGATTATTAAAGAGGAAGGTAGAATGCTTTTCTTTACTGCTAGCAGATCTTTTCTTTCCCAAGGCAAACTTTCCTACTGACTGCAGTCAGAATCCTGAGGTCTAGGACCACCACAAGAAAAAGAAATGTCCCTGTTCTCCCTTCTTCCCAAAACTCAGCACCCTACAGCTTGTTAGTAGTGGTAGCCACTTGCCATACTCGCCTACAACTCTACAACCTGCTACCAGCAAGAGGACAGAAGCATTTTAAATGGCAAAAGCTCTGTCCCCTGATGCACTGGGGATTTCTTCCATGTTCTGAACCAAAAGTCATAAAAAAAATTATACTACCGACAGTGATCCCACTGATAATCACATCACTAGATGTGAACTGAGTGCTTCCTTGTCCAAGCAGGTTTCTGCAGCACCCTGAGCCTTCCTGTGCAGTCAAACAGTATGTGTAAAATCACAGAACAGTATCACTTGTGACTGCCACATCAACACACTTCTTGTCACAAGCAAGGCACGGGCATGAAATTCCCACTTGGTGAGCCTGTTCTCTCCAGCCAGCTGCAATATTTCAGGCATGTTTGCTATGTGCAGGGCTCATAGTGTCAGCCACTCACACAATCAACTGTCAGAGCTCTACTGCCACAGCACCTAGGTGATAGCATCTCTAAATCTACTGTCTCAGCTGTGGGTTTTCTAATCACAAAGGACAGTAGGAAGAAGGAGGGACTGACTGACTTCCCCATCAGCATCCCTCCATGAAGTCATCCAGGGGTTCTGTCTCACACTCTGTGCTTGCTTGCTTCTAGCTTGGAAGCACAAACAAAAAACTAGTGCAATCAGGCTGACCTACAATGCACAGTGAGCAACTATATCTGCCCAGCCCATGACTAATGGCCCTGCCTCAGAGACTGCTTTTGAGATGTCTCTGACAAGCCAAGCCCTTTGCTCGGTGTTGCAAAAAGAGAAGCACAACCCCAGCAAAAGCAGCTTGCCCAGTTGTCTTGGATTCATGAACCCACTGAAACAAAGGCAAACTAGCAGCGTGTACAGCCATAACGTCACCAATGAAATGCATTAATAAGCTGAGAATATTTCTGTACTGAAAAGGGCTAATCTTTACCCTGCAAATCAGGGCAGCTCAGACTAGAGGACCATCCACAAACCCAGTATCAAATATGCGCACCGTCAGGAAACAGAACAAAAGGCCACACGTAGCTTGTCATCACTGAAACTGCAGGACATGACTGAGAAGCAGCCATTTGCATTGGCACAGCCAAAGGTCACAGCACAGACAACACCGCATGGAGAAGCGGGCCTAAAGACCACTAGACCGCCACAAGCGAAGAGCTGTTCAATCCTGCCAGTCTTCCCCATATGACTTAGATGGAAAAAAAGACAAAAGGTGGACCATTTGCATTTAATGAAGATACTGCCCATTACCTTGGAGGAAGTCGCTGTGTCTTCCTATTGCAAAGAAACACAAACATTAATGCTGTTCCAGTACTAGAAAAAGACAAAGGTGGAAGTTCAACACAACACTGGGTTAATGCACGCGCCGACAGCTACGTGAAAGAGTTCGGTTCCCAGTTCCACCAGCAGAAAAGTGGCTGCTGAAGATGGTTAGGGGAGCAGCACTCCTAGGAATCTCAGTGAGAGGTCAGTGGGTGTTTTAGCCAGAGTTGAGTAGCCACCACGGAAAAGTGGCCAGGCACTAAGGACATCCACCCCTCTGTCTCTCACTGGAAGGGTCAATAGTGTTATCACCACTTTGGACAGGATCCCTGCTGCCAAGCAGCACAGCACCTAGCCAAGCTACCAGGCAGGGACAGCTGGCACCAGATATTGCCACTAGCCAAATGGGGCTGACCCAGCCTGACCCGAGACTGGCAGGATGGAATAATCTTCAACCATACCAGCTCAGGCACATGAAGCTTTCCAAATTACCCCACATCACAGCACCACCTCACAAAAACTGCCCATCTTTATTTGTTAGGTACTGTCATATTTTTGCTAATTAATATTCAAAGGGTGGCAGGGAAGTTCACAGAGAGACAATGACGGGTCCCAGCCACATTGTTTCTTTCATTATCCTGAAGAAAACTGCCACACTCCTCCCAAGAATGTATGGATACCCTCAGACCAGGTTTCCCATCTACCTCACAGCTGCAGAGATGCAAGGAGAAATTCTCATAGTGCTGTGTGTAATTCTGAAGGCAACTCACAAACAAAAACATTTTAATCAGTGGGAAAGTGTGCTATAGAGATGAGATGCTGAAGTTCACGGTGGCATAATCATCATGGTACAAGCAGTCCTAAGTACAATCCACACAGTTATTTAGAGGTTCCTGTTTGGAGCAACTACAGGACGTACCTCGATCTCTGCTGCCTCCTGCCAAAATTGTGGAAATTAGCAAGCCAAAAACCAATAGTCACGGACAAACGATATCACGGCAGACAGAATGCATCCGATGGCTCTACAAGCAGCCTGCTTCCTGAATGACCCAATGCATTTCAAGAGACACAGAAGTGCAGTTGCCACTAATTATCTTAAGTAAAAAAGTTGTCAGATCTACAGATGAGAAGGTGAGGCTCTGTTGATGATAACTGACACTTCACTGGTTCAGTTCACAAACTAGGTGAAGTGATGCTCTGAAAGGGCCCAAACGTAGCCAAATTTCTGAATGAAGGATGGTAACCCTACAGTGGTGCAATCAGAGCTGTGGCCACAGCTACAGCACAGCCTTGGACAGAAACTCTGTGTTATGGGGGTGTTAGCCACAGTGACAGTCGTGCTGAGCTCTTCCTTAAAACAAGGATCTGTCCTCATTGTCACATATGATGAATCATCCCCTCAAGTCACAGTACTTGAAGCAAACTCTTTAATTTGGGATGAAATTGGTCTTTAAGAGGAGCATGTTTTGGTAACATTTTGGCTCAAAACCACCTTATTACAGAAAGACAGATTCCACAGACTTGTCACTTAGTTAACATTCACTAAAATTTCTTGTTTTTAAAGAAAACAACAGTTGAGAAAAACTACGTGATAATTAAGCTGCAGGCGTGGGAAGCAGACAGATAGTTAAGCAGTCAAATAACCTTTTCTCTGCCCTAGATACCAAAACTACAACAGAAAAACAATGAATGGTTTAAGTTTTTCACTACAGATTTTATCAAGTTAATTTTAAAATATACTAGTTTCTTACTTCCTCACTTATTTTCCCCTCTTAACTAAGAGGGAAGCAGCCAGCTAAGGTGCATAGTTAAGGCTATACATTACAGATGCAACTGAACATGGCAGATTCCTTCTTCCTGTGTCATTTATCCTGATTTTTTTACACAATTGCAATACCTTCACCTGTAATCTACTAATAAATGTTTCAAGTGCAGTTAACACAGTATTGTGCTCCGATTACAAATGAAATTCGGATGAATACTCATGAAGACAGTTAAACAACTTTGACTCAGGATGGTGATGAGCTAATTATCTTCATTCTCCTCCATTCACCACTCCAAACAAGTTTTAATTAAAAGAAAGGTCTTTGAAAATCCAAGGCAGCCTAGACTTTTTTAACCTGAAAAATCAGACCCTCTTGCAAAGTACAGGGTGTTCTCGGGAATGTTTGTTCAGTGCAGCTAGGCAGTACAGCTCCACCTCCTGAATTATTTAGAGGACACACTTCCTGCAGCACCTTCCAGTCTTAGACCACCAGGTCTGCAGGACAGTTTTTACAGGACAGAAGACACAGATCTTGAACAAGCAGCTCTTGCTGACAGGAGAATGTCAAGAAGACATTCAAGGAGAAGGTCAATTCCAGCAAGGAATGGCAAACGACTCAAGGTAGATGAAGTAGACAGCAGTCACAAGAGGAAGAACCAACCTGGAGAGGACAGGAGGTAAACGCTTTCAGGGTTTCAGTTAGAAGCACAGGAACCCTTGATGTGGGTTCTTGGGATCTTCCAAGTCCAGCACTGAGGCACTGCAGCTCACCTCTGAAGAAAAGAGGCTCTAAAGCAACACCAAAACAGTCAACATTTTTTTACACGCTCAAGATCGTACATTACCACTGTCATTTTTCAGTAGGTCGCTGTCAATCTCTCCTATGCAGTGAGATAATACCAGCCTTTTGACAGACAGTCTACATTTAAGTTCTAAAATAAACTGCAAGAGCTTTATATAGACAAACTATGAAAAGAAAATGAGTAAAATTGCATCTGTACCTAAGTGCTCTAAACTCATAGACCGCCAAAGCTCTTCTCCTCCACTCTCATGTATTGGTACCACTCAAGACTTACTGTTTTTGGATTATTTCTGGAGCACTGACTGCTTTCTTTCCTTCTCCCCTCTCCACTTTCCTTCTCCCCTCTCCACTTTCCTTCTCCCCTCTCCACTTTCCTTCTCCCCTCTCCACTTTCCTTCTCCCCTCTCCACTTTCCTTCTCCCACTAGCTTCTGAATTAATGTATAAGCTCTACAAGGCACAGAGCATCTGTCCCAGCCTTCAAAGCAGATGCCATACTTTTTATTAGCATGTATAAGGTGGATGCCTTTACAACTTTATACAGATAATCCTACCACAAGAACAAAACCGATCCAAGATGTGCTTGCACCACAGAATAGTTAAGAGTTGGAAGGGACCTCTCTAGAGATCATCTAGTCCAACCCACCCCAGGTAAACCAGGATCACTTAAAGCACATTACACAGGACCGCATCCAGGCGGATTTTTAATATCTGCAGAGAAGACATTAGACAAAAAGAAACTCCACAACCTCTCTAGGCAGCCTATCGTAAGTCAACCACCTCAATTCTGCTGAGGACGGGGAACAGATATGCAACATCTACACCATTTCCATATGATATTAAACACAGATGACCATGGGCTGTCATTCTCCTGTTATTTTGAACCACACATAAAAGAACCAGAGGTAAAAGATACAAGCTACTTGTTTAATTTTACCTGGGCTTATGTTTTTTTAATATATATATATACACACACACACGTATAAAAGCCAGAGTACTACAGACAACCTAAAAAGAAGTTTTTTGCTTCCTCCAGGTGAAGGGAGAACTCAGCCTTGAAAAAAACATCTTGCTCCCATCAATGATGAACAAGTTGCTACAGCCTTTGAAGCGCAGCCACCGGCTTACACCAGCTGGGCAGGTAGCCTTCAGGGTTATAGGCACTCCAGAGTGTATGTTTAGTTTATGTACCTGGGCTCACAGATGAAACAGAGCAAGAATTGATTTCCACCTGGTAAAGGCAGTTCAAATAACATAGAAAAGGCACAGTTCAACGCAACCCTGTACCCAGTTCCCTAGGGCAGTGATGACCAAACCTTGGCAGGGCTGAGTAAGATTTGGGGTGGCACCATCAACAGAGAATTACTTTTAAAGCAGATCTGCTGCTTTGTGTACCCTGAAAAGAAGGACATTCAAAAGGGGGATAACACATGAAATCAGACAAACTCCTCACTTCCTCCTCCTGCAGGAGCACTAGGAAGTATTTCAGTGGGCACCTTCCAGAAGGGACACTCGCCATCTTCACCCCTGTTACATTAAATACCATGCAACCGCCAGCACCTGTGACCTACAGATCAGCTCCGCACTGGCTCAGACCTTCAACAAATGCAAACTACAGTTTGCACCTTATAAGTAACAGACCACATCAAATCAGAAGTCATCGTGTTTGATCTCTGAAAAAGATATGCTGTCTCTACAAATATTAAGATCCAGGTCTTTCATGGGCTACTTGACCTAATGCAGTCCTCTCCAAGTGACACTGAACGCACAGATCAAAGTGGGAGAGGTTTATAAGCATCTACACTGGGGACCCAAGAACATCCCTGGAGGTGTTACCAGCACGAACTGAGGCACAGACAGGAGACAGAGATGAAGAACTGACAATTTCATTAAAATGTTTCCAGGTACAAAGGAGGGGTAGCAACTGGGCAGCCACAGTATGTACAAAGACAAGGCCTAGATCTTTGGCTCCGAGTTTAAACAAGCTCTCTCTACACAAAAGCTCACACCAAACCTTCCTGACATGGGAAGACAAGCTCACCTGGCCTGTGCAGAACCACGCCAAGTCCCATTTCCCTACCAACCCCCATCTTATGGCCAGGTGCTCCACAGCCATCCTTCAGCTCATCCAAAACCTCCTCCAGCCCTGTTCTGTCACAGGCCACCTTCTTTCCTGTCACCAGCCCTGAAAGACACACACAAGCATCTTCATCTGCAGGCCCCTGCGCACCTGCCGGCTCTAGCCTTCAGCCCTCCCTGGAGCCATCTTCCCCATTATTCCCTGTCGACCACCATCAAACACCTTTCCTCCACGTCCTGCGGCCACCCTGCCATATCCAGCACTCCCAAGAGATGCCACCACACCTGGGTTCCTACACCATCCTTCCATCCCCCGACACACTCGGGTCTCAGCATCTCCTCCCCTTCCACTAAAGTCAATCGGGTTCCCAAGCCTCGGGTGGGACCCCAAAAGCTCCTTCCCCAGTCCCAAAGCCTCAGGCACACCCTGCACAACCCCGGCTCCACTAGTCTAGCCTGACGTCACCCCGAAGGCCGCCTGACCCCCACACTACAGGCTGTCTGCCCCCAGCCCTCATACAGCCGCCCTAAAGACTCGATGCCCCGGCACGGCGCGACCCCTGACCGGCCCCCCGACGCAGTCCCTACCTGGGCGGGCTCCACACTCGCGGGTAGCCCCTCGGGCAGGGCCTGGAAGAGCAGCAAGGCCATGGCGGCGCGGAGCCTCCTCGCCATCCCCCCGCTCCCCGCCTCCCCGCCTCCCCGGCCCGACTGCGGCCCGGGACGGCGGCCGAGGGGGCATCCCGCGCCCCAACCTGCCCGAGCCGGCCGTCTATTGGGTAGGCGGCGCCCCGCGTGTCTCGCCATTGGCTCAGCGCGCTGTCGATTTGGGCAGAACCGGGAGGAGCGGGGCTTGCGCGAAGGGCGCTACCATCTTGAGTGTGGCTACACCGGGGTGAGGAGGGGCCACCCAAGCAGGGCCATATTGTGTGTGGCGGAACTGAGCGGAAAGGGGTGGGCGTCTGTCCTCGGTCGGTGCTCGGCGGCTCTGGGGCAGGACCGTGTGCCGCAAGAAGTGGGTGCATAGGCAGCCCCGCTCTTCCTGCAGCCTCCTGACACCCCCGTGGCAGCCGGGTGCGTGTTCCCCGTTCCGCAGGCAGAGCCGCTCGCTGTGCGGGGGGCGAGCAGGCAGAAGAGGGTGTTAAATGGAGGCAGCGGCGTGGGGCTGGACTCGAAGCGCCCAGTGCTGCTTCATGTGCTGCTGTCAGTCCGCCGTGAGCAGCGTGGCAGAGGATCTGTGGCCGGTTCCCGCAGTCTCACCGTGTAGCAGAGCCTCCCCTGGGCTTGCACCGCTGGAAGAAGTGGGGCACTGGTACTTGGGATTGATTCGCAGCTGAGGCCATGGCCTCTGTTTGTGGGGCAGCGATCTTCTGCACCAGCAGCCCTGGCGTGCCGGGCAGCCTGCATGTAGGATCGGTGTGATGAGGCTTATCAGATGCTTAGATAACACATTAAGAAAAGGCAAGGAAAAAATGCATCTTATTTCCTATGCTGGCATTTGTCAATGAGGGCAGTACCCGGGGCGCACCTAACCCCACAGGATTAATTCACCCACTGGCTGCTGGCATGGGCCGACAGGCTGGAGTTAACCCACTGCACGGGCACTGTGCTTGCTCCTGTCAGTGGGCGGCCTTTGGCTGAGGGGCAGTCAGCATCACCAGCATCCTGCGGCTGATGATGCCTTAGAGGAGACCCCTAGCCTCCAATGCCCTTTTCCAGGCTCTGCTACAGCCCAGCACAATGTCTTCAGTCTGGTTATCGTGTGAAGGGAGGTGGTGAACACACAGGAGCACTGACACTGGCCAAGTACAGTTATCAAGGGAGTTTTATTCTTGTTCCCAGCACAGCAGGGAGAAGGCAGCGGGGCGAGTGCACCAGAGCACTGTACCAGCCCAGAGCAGATGTGACTCATTGCTGGAGAACAATTAACACAGACAGTCTTCCCAAACAGGGGTGAATCCAGCTCTGACTTCTGGCCATAAAGCTTCCTTCCTTTTGCAGCAATTGGAAATGAAGGCAGATGAGGCTGGCCAGAGCCACCCTTGGCTCTGTGGGAGCTTGCTACCACAGCCTGGCTGTGACCCCTCTGCTACCCAGCAAGACCAAAGCAGGTTGGCAAGTTACTGTGGTTTGAGGGAGTGTAGGAAGGCAGTGACTGCAGCAACTATCTCCTGAAACCAGAGTGATGAGGTGTTGAGTTTACTTGAATCCTCCAGGGGACATTCCAGCTGCAACCTAGAAACCCCACTGAGCTAAACTGTCAGATGGCATAAATCTATGTTGATCTGAAGAGGGAATCCACTGCTGTAAGCTGGGGGGAAGGTGTGGCTTAAGATTGGTTTGCCAATCCTCCATGCCAAAGGCTTCCTCTATGCCAAAAGCAAAAAACTGCACCACATCCCTCTCCTCAGGGCAGAAGAAAAGCTGGCGTGAGATGGCAATAGCTCCTCAAAGGGTCCGCTACTCCATCACGCCTCTGGTACAGCTGGAGGCAGGAAAAAAGGAGTGACAAAATTACTGAGGCTTTTCTGACAGGGTCTCAATCTTGGATTCAGGTGGCTGCTGCCCTGATATCACTGGCTGCAGAGCTGCCCCTCTGAGGCCCCCACAGTGCAAATGCAGGAAGGGACAACAGCAAGTGCATGGCTGCAATGCACAGAGGAAAAGCAGCACAGTATTTCACAAGCATCATTGATACTGCTAGAAATCTGCACGAGGGCTCTGAAATAGTTAATAGGTCAGCAGAAAGTAGGAAAACATGCCCAGACTTGTGGATCTGTTCTCTGGGCATTATTAGAGCTTTTCTTAATGTGTAATTAGAATAATAGATAAGCAATGAAATGAAACAGATGTCACTCCTGTTGCGAGTGGGAAGAAGCCATGAGAAGAAATTTCTGCTATCTGCTTTTCTTAAGCTCCTTAAATCAAGCTGCTCTTGCCTAACACCCAGAACTGCTCTGAGCACTTCCAGAAAGGTACCTGTAAGCAGCCTGGGCTGTATTTGGGTCCAGCGTGTCTTTGACTGTTCAGATACAAATGGGAGGGGTTTATCTCAGAGGGGAAAAAGGGTTCTGGGGCAGGAGCTGGCAGGACTCATTCAGAAGACTTTAAACTAGATTCAAGGGGGTGTGGGATAGTTGATGGGTGAGCACCAGTGGGGCAGAGCTCTGGTCTTAAGGAAAAACAGGTGGCCTCTTGCTGTCCTAGGGTGAGATGGGAGTGCTCGGCTCGCTCCCTGAAATGCCTGTAGACCCATGCACACTGCATGGGGAATAAGCAGGAGGAGTTAGAAATCTGTGTCCAGTCAGGTGATTATGACTTGGTAGCGATTACGGAGACCTGGTGGGACAGCTCACATGACTGGAATGTGGTCATGGACAGCTATGTCCTTTTTAGAAGGGACAGGTCAGCAAGGCAGGGTGGAGGAGTTGCCCTCTATGTGAGAGAACAACTGTAATGCATTGAGTTCTGTCCAGGGACAGCAGAGGAGAGAGTTGAGAGTTTGTGGGTGCGTATTAAGGGGCAGGCGGGCATTGGGGACACTGTTGTGGGTGTTGTAAAACCTCCAGATCAGAATGAGGAAGTTGATGAGGTCTTCTGCAGCCAGCTGGCAGCAGCCTCACAGCTACAGGCCCTGGTTCTCATGGGGGATTTTAACTACCCAGATATCTGCTGGGAGACCCACTCAGCCAGCCAACTACAGTCCAGGAGGTTCCTCCAGTGCATTGGTGACAATTTCCTGATGCCAATGGTGGAGAAGCCCACTAGGAGAGGAGCCCTGCTGGATCTTGTACTCACCAACAAGGCGGGTCTGTTTGAAGCAGTGAAGGCTGAGGGCAGCCTTGGTTGCAGTGACCACAAGATGGTGGAGTTCAGCGTCTCGTGTGGTAGGAACAGAATAGCTAGCAGAATCACCACCTGGACTTCAGGAGGGCCAACTTTGGCCTTTTCAACCAATTGCTAGGGGACATCCCATGGGACAGGGCACTGGTAGGTAAAGGGGCCCAAGACAGCTGGTTAACATTCAAAGACCACTTTCTTGCAGCACAAGAAAAGAGTCAAGGAAGGGAGCCAGAAGACCTGCGTGGTTAACCAGGGAGCTGCTGGGCAAACTGAAGAAGAAGCAGCAAGCCTATAGGTCATGGAAGGAAGGGATGGCCACTTGGGGTGATTATAAGGTTCTGGTGAGAGAATGTAGGGACGCAACCAGAAAGGCCAAGGCCTCCTTGGAATTAAACCTTGCAAGAGAGCTCAAGGGCAACAAAAAGGCCTTCTTCAAATACACTGCAGGTGAAACTAAAACAAGAGGCAATGTAGGCCCCCTGCTGAATGAGGTCGGTGCCCTGGAGACAGAGGATGCAGAGAAAGCAGAGATACTCAACACTTTCTTTGCCTCTGTCTATACTTCTGGGGGCTTGTCTTCATATCAAGCCCCAGACTGCTGAGACTCCAGAGGAAGTCGAGGCAAGAGAGGAGCCTGCCTTGGTTGATGAGGACTGGGTTAGGGATAAGTTGAGCAAACTGGATGGACACAAATCCATGGGCCCAGATGGGATGCACCTGCGTGTGCTAAGGGAGATGGCGGAAGTTGTTGCTAAGTCACTCTCCATCATCTTTGCTAGGTCATGGGGATCAGGAGAGGTGCCTAGGGACTGGAGGACAGCAAATGTCACTCCAATCTTCAAAAAGGGGAAGAAGGAGGACCCAGGTAACTACAGACCAGCCAGCTTCACCTCCATCCCTGGAAAGGTGATGGAACAATTTGTACTAGAGGCTGTTTCCAGGCACATCAAGGACAGGAGGGTCATTAGGGACAGTCAGCATGGCTTCACCAAGGGGAAGTCATGCTTGACCAACCAGATAGCCTTTGATGAGGGCGTAATCAGGTGGATGGATGATGGCAGAGCAGTGGATGTGGTCTATCTTGACTTCAGTGAGGCATTTGACATGGTCTCTCATCGCATCCTCACAGACAAACTGAGGCAGTGTGGTCTAGATTTTTGGGTAGTGAGGTGGATGGTGAACTGGCTGCAGGATAGAAGCCAGAGAGTGGTGGTCAATGGGACAGAGTCTGGTTGGAGGCCTGTATCTAGTGGAGTGCCCAAGGGGTCAGTGCTGGGGCCAGTCCTGTTCAATCTATTCATTGATGACTTTGATGAGGGGACGTGCACTGTCAGTAAGTTTGCTGATGACACAAAGGTGGATGCTGTCACTGACACCCCTGCAGACTGTGCTGCCATTCAGGGAGATTTGGACAGGCTGGAGAGCTGGGCAGGGAGAAATTTAATGAAGCATAACAAGGCTAAGTGTAGAGTCTTGTATCTGGGCAAGAACAACCCCTGGCACCAGTATAGGCTGGGGACTGTCCCNCTGGAACATAGAAGGTTCCACATTAATATGAGAAGGGAATTCTTCACAGTGAGGGTCAGGGAGCACTGGAACAGGCTGCCCAGGGTGGTTGTGGAATCTCCTTCACTGGAGATGTTTAAGACCCGCCTGGATGTGTTCCTGTGTGACTTGGTCTGGGTGATTCTGCTGTGGCAGGGGGATTGGACTAGATGATCTTTTGAGGTCCCTTCCAATCCCTAATGATTCTGTGATTCTGTGATATGTTTGTACCACGCAAGTAAGCAGAGAGCCTGAACACGTCTGGATGAGGGCAGGGAACTTCAGGCCAGGACTTGGTCTAAACTCTGGGATTCCTCCCTCCTCTGAATATAGGCTGCAGCAAACCCAAGATGCTCTTCTTTGAGGTGGGGAAGACCTCATGACAGACCCATGTTAGCATCACGCAAACACTGCCTGGCCAAGACAGACAGTACCCACAGTTGTAGAAAAAGTCAGAGTCATCCCTGAAGTCACTCCAGTGGGATGAGCACAGCAGTGTCATCTCCCTTTGACACTTGCTCCAGGGCTGCTTCCCCATCTTGGGGAAGGGTGCATGTGATGCTCAAGGATTTCAGGGCTCATGTGAGTCCTTGCAAGGCCTCACTGCATTTCCTTCTTCCCCAGGCCTCTGTGCTGGTCTTTACCCTGTGCCTGGTCAGTCACAGGGCCCCCACATTTCCCTTTCAACTCTGAATTGATGCCCATGTACCAGCTCTGCCTAGGGAAGCAGACACCCAGAGACTTGCTAAAAGCAGAACTCACAGCTGTTTTGAAAAAATCATCAAATTTTATTTTTCAACCCTCTGTCAATTGCAGTGCTGCTATTCAGAGCCTGAGTTAATGTCTTGGCAGCTCTGTGATTCCTTTATCTAAGGGGACTGACCCAGATGAGTGGCCCCCAAAACTGCAGGTTCTTGGTCCTACCATGGGGCCAGTGAGATGCAGGACAAGGTTGACAGCTGGCTATTGTGCTCAGAGGAATGTGTAGGCTGCAAAAATTGGAGTTAAAAGACAATTATCTCTCTTCTGGATTGTGGCAATCACTGAATAAAATGTGAACCTGAGAGCAAGGGAGGTATGGTCCAAGCATTGGTCCCTGGACTTTGGAATGCTCCCTGTGCAGACAGGCATCTTCCCACCTGCCAAGACATGATCTAGCTCTTGGTAAGTGGCCAATGTGGTGGTTTAAGGCAGCAATATGGTTTGTTTCCTGGTTCAATTGCAGGGCACCTGCATTGGGAGGTAGGACTGTGCTCTGAGGATAAGAGCCCAATGCCTTGCTGGGCTGAGCCCAGTTACCTGCGTGAGGCTCAGACACACTGTGTAGATCTTCCTGCACAGGGAGCACAGCTGTTGCTGACAGCAGGAGGGACTTGGGAAGGGACAAGGCAGCAAATGGAGTGAGGCTCAGAACAAGTAAACATGCTGCAAGGGCAGGGAGACCCAGATCCTGCCTCTCTGGAGAAAAAAGGCAGCAGAGACAGTGCTGGGCTGGGGTACAGATGTGGCTGGACCAGGCTTCTGAGCCCCACTCTGCTGGTGATGGCAGGGAGCTGGAAGGTTGCAATGGCCCCTGAAGTAGTCTTTTTTCACAGTCCTTTGTTAAAATAGACATATGGCACTTTGTTCCCATGCTTGGCCACGATGCTGTCACGCAGCTCCTGCTCAAGGTCAGCCAGCGCAAGGGAGCTGTGGGAAGAGGGGATAGACGATGAGACCCATGATCTTCCTCCCTGACTACTAGTTAGGCCACCCTCATTCTCCATTACCATTCAAAGTCCCCTGCAGTCCCTGGGGTCCTGCAGGTTCATGTCAAGACCCACCATCCATCCCTGGCATCCACCTCTCCCAATGCTAAAGGGAGTTGCTCATGGACCTGGGGTCCCAGCATAGAACTCAAAGATCAGGGAAAGCACATGATCTCCTGCTGCCCCAGGCACCAGCAGGCACAGGCAGGCACTGCCTCAGGTTGAAGGGTGGGTGCCCATCATGTGGCTCCTGGATAGGCAGAGAAGAGCTAGGGAAGGAGGAAGGCTCCCAAGGTCCCACATAGGAGGGGGAAGCAGTGGAACAGGTACCATCGCTGTGGAAACAAGGCACAGGCTGCCGGCACCATGAACAGGAGGCTGTTGGATAGAGAAAAGCGAAGCATTACTGTGGGGGATCTCAATCCATTTGCCCCCCATGATGTAAGGATCTCAGCCCAAGACGTGCTGCTCATGACCCATGACTCCCAGTAACTGGGGAAGCCCTAGGCTGAAGGGCAAGCAGCTTTACAGTCCTCTGCCGTGGAAGGTCTTTTCTCCAGTATTCCTTGGAGCCAGGCCCCAGGCAGCACCAGCGTTTGAGCAGCAAGGTACTTACAATCCCCCACACAGCAGCACCTGCAGAGGCCCATGGACAACCCGGATCCGCTGCAACAGAAGAGCCAGAAGTGAGCCCCCAGCCTCACTGCAAGCCCTGCTTGCAGGATGGGGAAAGTTGTCCCTCAATGGAGCTAAACTTTACTCTGTGGTACCACCAACCCTTTCCACACTCCCACAGCCTCTCCATGTTACCCCAGAGACCTTTGGTGTATCAGAGACTCAAATAGCAGCAAAGCAAGCCAGGCTCTGTAACCACCCATATCACCCATTTTGGCAGCTGGAGAGCAGGGCTGGAGCACCACAGAACCCACTGGAAAATCGTAGCAGGAGAAATATGGTCTCACCTGCATGAAGGAGTATTTCTCTAGTCGCTCCATGATGATGGGCAAAATAACTAGGTGCAAACAGAAAAGGTTAGGGTAACCCTACAAGCCAGTCTGCAGGGCTAGCCCAGTAGGACCATCCTATCAGCTGCCACAGCAATGGCTACAGAGTGGCTGTGGGCCACTCAGTGTTTGCTCAAAGCAGGGACCTGTCATGGGTCCCCCATCCATCCATCACCAGGGCAGACTGGTCCACACTTCTAGTGCTCTCACCCGTCCCGTTGGGTTGCAGTACAGTGAGGATCACATGAGGGTGAGAGGATGCTGCACTGCAAGTTGAGGGCCACCCACCCTGGGAGCACCATGTCCCATGGGCTGTGGCTTGCAATGTGGAGGGCTGGGGTCTTGGAGAACTGTAATGGGAATGACAGGATGGAAAGACTAGCTCCATCAGTCAGATGAGACCAAACACCACTCAGGATGCAGGGCCAACCTCCCTCGTCTTCCTGGGGAAACTGAAGTAGGGAAAGGCAAGGCGGTGGATCCCAGGGGTGCTCCCAGGCCAGACCCTAACCTCCAGACCTGTACTCACTCATGCCTGGTGCTGCCATGGTGATCCTGGAGACCACGACCTGTGCAATGCCTTTCACTGCTGCTCTCTGCAAGCAAAATCAGCAGGTGATCCCCTGCCACACCATTCCCAAATCTAAACTCTCAGCCCCAGACTCACCCTGGAGCGGCCAAGCTCATTGTTGTCCCCATCTGTCACTGTGACCCCATTGATGATCTCCCTGGAGGGGACAAGCAGCCATGAGTGAGGATGGTAGCAGAAGCATGAGGACACAGCAATGGAGCGAATGAGGGTGTGCACAGCAGCCCCAACTGCCCCCAACCCTGGCCCCAGGACACCAGTCTCCACCGTCCTGGTGGAGCAGTGCCCAGCTCAGCCGATACTGCCATCTTCAGGGCATGGCCACGAACAGGGTTTGGCTCTTTGGGGCACAGGCACACGCCACACTGCACCCCTGCTCCCTGTGGGGAACCCCAAGCAGCAGACTCAGATCTCCTCATGGGCCCTTTCTAGTGGGTTACAGCACCAGAACACCGAGGTTAGAGGCTCTCCTATAACCACATGCAGAAGGTCTTTGGGTTTGAAGGATCTTCTAGTGAAGAACGGCTATCCTTAGCCCAAAATCCCCCATCCTGCTCCAGCCAGAGGCTGAAGCACTCCCCACAGCACCTCCTACCACAGACCCAGCCACGAATGTGCAAACCCTGGCTCACCTCTCTCTCATCCTCCTACCCCCCTACAGTCTCCAGGATGTGGAACTGTGGCAGGATCACCAGGCAGCCCAGAAGCCTGGCTGCCAGTAGCTTGTCTTCAAGGGGAAGCCAGGTCCCTCAAGTGCCCTGGCCATACATGGCACTTACTGTTGCCGCATCATGGGGATATTGACACAGTTGGCAGCAGCCACTGCTGCAAAGGGAACCCAGCGGGCCAGCAAGGGTGGGGCTTGCTGCAAGAGACACACTAGCATCAGCACAGGAGGGCAAGATGCCGGTTGCCCCACCCGGCCCTGTCCCAGCATACCTTGGTGTAGAGGTTGAGTCCCACCGCAGTGGCCAGGGCAGCACCAGTAGCCATGACATAGGCCACCCCGATTTGCCTAGTCAGTGATTTCCAAAGAAGTGAGAGAACAGAAATACCAACTCTGAATCCATCTTGCTCCTTCAGTGCCCAAGACAGGACACAGGGAGTCTTCGTAGGGCATCCAGGGGTGTTCCAACACAGAGGGTCCACATCCTGTGTAGAGGCACACTCACCTCAGTGAGATGGGGGAGGCAGCATTGCGGTTAGTGTAGTTGACAATAGCGTTGAAGGACTGGTTCATCCACTGCCAGAAAACCACAGCAGGCACCGTCCTGTGGAAGGAAGGGACCAGGAGAGCGCCCAAGGGCCGTCAGGGATGCCTGGCCTATGTCTGTGGCCAGGTTTGGCAGGTGGACAGGCAAGATGCCCTTGATACCCTTGTCCTGGTGTCTCCCAAGGGAAACTAACATGCTGCAGCAAAGCCACGAGTCAGTGGCAGAGCTGGGAAATGACCCCAAGAATTGTGGCTGCCACACAGCTTTGAGAACAGAAGAGAGTCCAGCTGTGGGAGTACACAGCCAGGGATGGAGGACTCATCTATTAGCAGGATGGCAGCCATCCTGCTGGGCTGAGATAAGCCTTTGTCACCTGGAGTAGCAAGGATGCACACAGGGACAGAGGTAGCTCTGAGGGTGAGGAAGATGCGTGAATTCCTACTGGTAGCCTAGAGGCAATGAGGTGGGATAGGAGAGGACACAGGGAGATGTGGATCTGAGCAAGCTTTGGGATGCAAAAGGGTGGAGATGGGCTTGGAAGACAGTGACCCCTCAGCACTGGGAGATTCCCCCCACCCATGCTGGACCTCGCCAGTAAGTGGCAAACCAGTCCAGCAAACAGGGGTGGGATCCAATGGGAAAAGCATTGTCTGCCTCACAAAACAATTACAGGGGCTTCAGGAATAGATAAAGGACAAAGCAAGGCCATCCCCAGCCATGCTGTGGTCCAGGAGGATCTATAATGCTTGTATCATAGGCTGGGCACTGGGGACAGGGAAAGGGCACACAGAGCTTGGCAACAGGCTCACTGGCCATGCCCCAGCAATTGGAGACCCCCACTAGCCCAGCAACTCCACGGTCTCACCGGTAGAACTGGAGCATGCAGCCTGTGAGGGCCATGCCCCCTGGCACCTGGAAGGACATCCTCCCAATTATGTTCATCTTCTCGCCACTGTCAGGGTGGAAAGCCGAGTCATACAGTTTCTTGGCATAGAGGAGCTGCTCCTGGCTGCTTCCTGGTGGCACCAACCCAGACCTGCAAGCCCAGAGCTTATCATGGAGGAGCTGCACAGACCTGCCAGTACCTGGCACTGCTGGGGCACAGAGCCCCAGGCATAAAACAGGAAAGGCAGAGGAAATACCTCCTGTAGGTGAAACCTGTTCCATCTTGAAGGTGCTGGGAGAAGCTTGGGAAACTCTCCCAAAGTCACCTCCAACGGATGTTACGTCCCAGTGCACCCTCTTAGGAATTACTTCTTCCACCCCCCTTACATCCCTGTAGGGTGTTCAGGTACAGCCGTGGGCATAGGGGTGGCATGTACCCCAGCTACACCTGCACCCCTCACCTGCAGCCTTCCACCAGCGCTTTGGCCCGGTCCAACTCCTTCTCTGTCACCAGTACCGTCCGCGGGTCAGTGATATTGAGGAAATGCTTCAGGCGCCCCAGGAAGGTGCTCTGGTCCCAACGGGGAGCATCAATGTTGAAGCCAAGTGGGACAGTGGCCATTTCAGTGTATGCTAGGCAGGGAGAGAAGGTAGCTCAGGAGGATCTTGTGTGGGATTGTCACAGCCACAAGAGTGGTTAACTGAATAGGAGGCACTGCAGGTTTATCTTTAACGTGAAAGTTGGACTTTCAGCAGCCCTGAGCCTGGAAGCTTCCTGCACCACTGCTGCCAGCCAAACACTGCAGTGAGGTCACTCCTTCACATGCTGCCCTGCCTGCGTGGGGTCCCACAGGACATGGTACCCACTCCTTGGGGTGGGACTGTGAGACCCAGTTTGTCCCCTCCACAAGGCTGCAGAGCTCTGCCTTGCGATGGACATTTCACTGCATGCCCTGCTCGTGTGCACGCAGCATTGGCACCGCATACCCTGCCCCGTGCTGCATCCCCATGAAAAGTCCATCCACATCTTTCTGATATACCCCTTTAAGTACTGAAAAGCTACAATAAGGGCTTCCCAGAGTCTTCTCCAGGTTGAACAACCTGAACTCCCAGCCTGTCCTCCCAGCAGAGAGGTTCCAGCCCTCGGATCACTTCTCTGCCACCCATCGTATCCAACCCGTTGTCACTGCAAAACACTCGCAGTCGAGGAGAGATTCTCAGTCCTCGGCAGCACCCTCGTGCTCCGCACCACCGCGGCACTATGGTGCATTCTCCCTGCGAGGCTGCCCCGCGCGCACACACGCGCGCACACGCACGCCTACTCAGCCACGTCCCGCCGGCCCGTCCCCGGTGTCCCCGCCCAGCTCAGCACGGCCCCGCCCCGCGCGCCGTGGCGCGGTCCCACGTGCCCTTACCTGCAGCCCCCAGACCCCGGCGCGCGCCGTCTCCCGCCCACGTGGCCCCTACCTACACCCGGGCTCCGACGCGTGGCCACCCTCAGCCAATCACAGGGGCCGGAGCGGTCGCGCCCATCTCACCCCCTCCCGCGGCAGACTGTGCCATGTGCGCACGCGCCTGCGGAGAGAGCGAGGTCAGCGCGGGAGGTGCCTTCGAGCTCCGCCCCACGCTCGCTGGCCTTTGGCACGTCGAGTACGCACGGCGGGAAGCGTGACGCTGTACGTAGGGGCGGCGTGACGCAGTTGCCCATGGTAACCCTGGAGTCGCGCGGAGGATGGTGAGTGGGGCGGGAGGAGTCCGGACAGGGCCCGAGCCTGGGGGAGGGCGGGGAGAGTGTGGGTCCGAGTGAGAAGTTGGGCCTGGGGGGAGGCTGAGCCCGGCGCCAACCTGAGGGCCTGACAAGCCTGAGGCGCGTACTACGGGCGGTGTGGGCCTGTGGGCGCCGGAGACAGCCACCTGGAGTCTGGCGGGCCCAGGATCTCCGAGACCAAGGCCTGGGGCAGCGGGACCTGGTGGGGCAGGGGCGTCCAGTGAGGAGTGGAGACCTGAGTCTGTGGGAGCACTCGACCGGGGATGCTGCTGGTGTAAATTTGGGCCTACAGTTCGTGGAGACTCTGGGATCCTGACAGGATCTGGAGGCTTGAGGATGCTGTGGGTGGACCTGTGCCGCGATGGTATCTGCTTACCTGAGGCCAGCAGTGTGCTCAGGTGACCAAGAAGGCCAACCACATCCTGGCCAGCATCAGAAATAATGCGACCATCAGGGGTAGGGTTCTGATTGTCCTCTTGTACCGGGAACTGGTGAGGCCACACTTTGAGTACTGTGTTCAGCTTGGGGCACTTCAATACAAGAAATACATTGAGATGCTAGAGCAGGCCCAAAGAAAAGCAACAAGGTTGGTGAAGGATCTGGACAACAAACTGTATGAGGAGTGGCTGTGGCAGCTGCGACTGTTTAGTCCGAAGAAAGCAGGCTGGAGTGGGGAGACCTTATTGCTGTCTGCAGTTCCCTGAACAGAGTTTGTAGAGAAGTGGGCATTGTTCTCATCTCAATAGTTTCAAGCGACAGGACAAGAGGAAATGGCTTGAGATGGTGCCAGGTGAAGTTTAGGCTGGACATTAGGGAAATCATTATCGAAAGGGTCATGAGGCATTAAATCACCATCCGTAAACTTGTTTAAAAGTCATGTAGATACGAAGCTTAAGGATGTGGTTTCTTGATGGGCTTAGCAGAGTTAGGTTAATTCTTGGGCTAAATGATCTTTAAGGTCTTTCCCAACCTAAACTATTTTATGATTCTGTGATTTGGTTATCAGGTATGGAACATATAATGAAAGGTGAAGTGCTCAGGAGGGCTGGGGAGCAGGACCACAGTGGGACACTTGCTCAGAGGAGGGAAAGGAGCAGTGGACAAGCCTGGTGAGGATGAAGGGCAGTATTCTAGAACTAATTGTGGAGAGTTTAGGAGCATCTGAGACTATGAAGGGATGCTGGACAATCCAACTAAGGTGGAAGAGGACCATCCTGAGGCTTGAATTCTGGTTATAGGAGTTGAAAGAGCTATCTGAGAGCTTACTGAGGTGGGACAGCCAGTTGTTGATAAATAGGCTTATAAGGAGAGTTCAGTTATTGCAGAGGAAGCCTGGATGAAGAGGTTTGTGTGTTGAGGAACGGACAAGACTGAAATGCAGTGCTCAGGGGCTGGAAGAAACCTGCCAACTGAGTGGGATGAACAGTCTGCTGAGTCACTGGGAAAACCCAGTCAAAGTTGGCTATCTAGAATAACTTCCTGGGATACTGTATGCTCTAGGACTTTCTGCCAGGGGTTGGGGAGATGATGGACAGTGTGAGCTGAAAAGAAGTAGGAATACACTGTGGGAAGAACTGGAAATTTATTTTTGATGCTGATTAGAGAAAGAGAATATCTAGGGGGGAAAATGTGCTGAAGGAGAGAAAAGTGTGAGAGGAAGCAATGTGAACTGAAGTGAGGGATTTGAGTCTTTGGTGCAGTGAAGGATCAGATTAGGGTGGAAGGCAATGCTGGGACACTGTGCGCAGTGTAGTCTGAATTGAGGTTGCAGTGTGGTTGGATGGTGGACCAGGTTGTTTGAAACAACTTGGGTGTAGATGCTGGTGTAGGATTGGGACAAGTGGGATGCCAGCAGTTTGGTGAGGACTGGAAGGTGGTGGAGGTAAGTCAGGAGCTGGGGTAGGTGAGGGAGCTGCTGCTGAGGATACAGTACGTGCAGAGTGCACACAGAGAAGGAAAAGAGCTTTCCCAAGAGCAAAGCATGGTTTTGTCCAGGACCCCTCTGGACACGAGCTGGATTCATGCAAGTGGACGGCATGGAAGGAGATAGAAGCAGCTCCTCATCTTAATTGGGTGAATTTCTGGTTCTGTCCCCAACCTGCTGGGCCATAGAGAGAGATTGAGATAAGGTCTGTAGAATGTTCTCTATTTTACATGAGGTAATGATGGAGTAAGTTGCACGAGACAACAAAACCATCACAGGATGGACATCTGCTGTAAAGATGAGGACAGCTGCCTCCAGCAGTGCAGTGCTTTGTGGGACACATTTGGCCCACAGCTGCTACTGCCCAAATCTGTTCTGCCTTGTGATGCCCTGACAAGCTAGTGTGGTCTTGAATCTGGCTGCTGTTATCTGAGCACTCTGAGTGTGGAGAGGGTGGTACTGGGTGTTTTCCAGTGTTGGTGTTACTCGATACAACATTTCATTGCTTTTTTGTCTATTTTCCATTTCTGGAGTTTGTTGTGGTTTGGTTTTTTTTTGTATTGCAGCCTCTTGGGCAGGGTTGGTGGCACTTTGGGGTGCCTCATAGGCTGGCTAGGCTGGACAGAGGCCTGGAGAGCACTGTACTGTGTGTATGTAATCTCAGCTTTCACTAAAGCAGAATAACTCTTAGTAGTAGAAACACTGAAAGACCAGCAAATTCATCCAAAGCAGCAATGCAGCCTGAGGGAGTGGGTCAGCAGTCAGAAACAATCCAGACAGCTTGATGTAACAATTTACTTCTTGTCATCTGAGCTGTGGTAGCTGCCCATGAGCATGCTTCCGACGTGTCACGGTTGCATTGGGAAGTGCTTAAACCCCCTTCAGTGACTGCTTCAGCTCCAGTGATAAGAGGGTTAATGCTGAGGTTTAAATTATTTCAGTGCTTATCCAAGTGAGTAAGTACAGAGGGGAAATGTCGTCTTCTGCAGAGCATACCAGCACTTCTCACAGCTGTGGGGCAGGGGTGGTGAAAGGTTGTAGGTGAAGCGTGGAAGAAAAGATGAGCCGTAAAATTGCGTAGCATGAGGGATATGTAGTGCTCAAGTCTTTAGGGCTGTTAAGCAGCATCTGTGGTGGGTGCGCAGTGAGGGTGGAGAAAGGCTATGACATGAAAGGATATGCTGCTTTCCCAAGTTTGGGAAGCGCTGCGTGAGGCAGAGCTTGCGGATACCTTGTCACAGTAATAACAATCTTTACTGAGGGAGATGCTATGTTACTGATAGACAGCAGGGCCAGAGGATGGCTGGTATTTTTCCAAAACTGTTGATTGAAGATGACATCTTCACATCAAAACCAGGGTTGTCAAAGCATGTTTTACAGTTGAGGAAACTGCATCATGGAGCATCTAGCTGACACTAGGCAGGATCTGGTGGAAAGACTGAAATACCAGCATAACTAAATTTGTAGTCATGCATCTTTCTCCTGGCCTTGATCTAAGGTTTTTAGCAAAACCAGCATCTGCCTGTTGCCTGCTGTAGGTGTACCTTGTACCCAGAAGTTATTTCAATTGTCCCTCATGGTTTGGCAATAAGACTTTATTTTAAATCACCCCATTTAAAAAAACCCCAACACTTTTATGAACTTTAATGTCTCACTGCTTTAGTTTCCCGGTATAGTTCCTTGCCACGTCTTTGGTTTATTTTACGAACTGCTGAGATGTGGATATGAGAAACTACCTGCAGATGGGATGGTACTCTTCTCTGGCACAGGGCAAAATGCTTCCTTCAAACTTGGTAAAACCAGATGAGTTTGATTTTTAATTATGAAAGGAGGATTCATGCTGATATTGCTCAATATGCCAAACTGAGAAGTGCTGTGTGACCTCTTTGACAGAAAACTATGTTAGTAGATTTGAGCTGGAAAAGGTCTGTAGGTAACTCTATTAAATTTTGGATTTGAGCGTAGGAAAGCAAGTCGGCATTGAATGACACCATATGGTGGAGACATGCAGCAAGCAAATGATTTTTTGGGAGTTCTGCCAGAGTAAGTAGTATTGAATAAACTGTGCTCAATAGATTAATTTACTTTGGTTGTATTTTAAAAAAGACTGGGTGATTTTATGACCATTAGTGACATTTGGAGTTCTGCAGCTGAAGATAAAGGTAATCAAACGTCATTCTTCAGGGCATCAGCTAATCAGTGCAGTTGTCAGAAGGACTCCACTCCTCCAGCTCTGTGCGCTCTCAATTGCGCCCTGGACAACAAATGTAGCTTCAAATATCCACTGCTGAAGGCAAGATATTTGGCTGAGCTAAGCCCCATGTCCTTCCTGCCCCCTGTCATCTCCTGCGTGACTTTCTGAAACCATCACATGGCACCCTGTTTTTAACTTACCCTGTTAAAATGGTGAACTGCTACTATATTGCTTAATTAAAAGATAATTGTGGGCCAGACCAGCGCTGAGCGCTGTGCAGTCAGAACACAGAGATGCTCCTGTGCTGTGGAAATACAGCATGTCTGAGGTGAGAGATAACCAAGTGATATGAGTAAGGAGGTTCTACAACAAGTTTGAACTTGGCATGTTTGCTGCCTAAACCTCATCAAGGATTGTAGGTGTGGCAGAGGAGGAACTAGCAGGATAATATGGTGTGGATATTTTGCAAAGTTTCTCCCACAGTTGCAGGGAAGGCACAAAAGTTTGAGAATAGAGCTTGACATTGCTGGGGCTGGCATCACGAGCTGTGGAGAGAGAGGAGCCATCACCACCATGGCAAACACGCTTGGATGGGAAGGACCTTGAGGGTGCAGAGAATTGACTTGTGGTTGCAATAGCAGAGGAGAAAGGGTCCATGCAGGGATGTGGAGAATGGGGGAGATGTGGTTGCAGCAGCAGGCTGACGTGCTCAGCTTTGTGGCTGTATAAAGGCTCAGCAAATCAATTTGATTCTAGGTAAATATCCACATCTAGTAGATAAGCAATTGCTGGTGACGGAGGGTGGGTTTATTTTAAATTCATTATCTGAGCTTTGTGGCTAATAAAGTTAAACAGAATACATTTACTTCTGTTTCCTAAGAGGAATCAATTGTGCTCTGCAGTGGCTTGCAGGTCGTTCTTTATCCATGCCATGTGTATCCAGTCCTCAGTACAAGGGGAAATTGTTCTCTCCATTATGGGTTTATATTGCCAATCTGATATAATATTTAAACGGATTATCTCAATGCTCTGCTTGTCCCAAACCAATTTTTGCTTTGGCCTATAAAGTGAATCTTCCTTTCAGCGGCTTCTCTGGTACAGGATGTAGTTACGTGCATCAACTAGTTCAAAAGACCCATATACAGCATGGATTTAAAGCTGAATAAACCCACAAAACCCTTAGCTAGGACTATAAATGTCACTGTATTTTTATATATGTCTGTATTTTTTTTAAGAGAATAGGATTACTACATGGAGCTATAACTGAAAGTCCTTTGATAATTCAGTGGGTATTTTAAACCTAGCAATGATATACTTTCATAAAACCACGCATCTCTGTTTTCTAAAGGATGCTAATAAGATGGTTAGCTCTGCTTTCGTGCTCAATGTGTTTATGAGTGCTCTTGCCCATTTAGTTGCATGTCTGAATTTAATGCCCAACTCTGATTTCATAGTAATTGTGTGCCCCCACTCACTGTCTGGAAAACAGAGTCTCCTCACTGCTGACCCCATTAGTCTGTCTCCTCATGGTGCCTGTAAAGAAAACCCACTCCACAAAGGACAAAGATGTTTTTAAACAAGCCAATCTGATATAAAACATAGTTTGCTTAACCTAGAGGTGACCAGGAAGCAATTACTGCCTGACCATGCCCAGCCTTGAGTTGCTCAGTATGGCTGCCCTTCTCCAAAGGCTGCACACGCTGCCACGCTGTGCTGTTCATTATCTGAACAGCATCTGCAGTTCCCTTCTCTGTAGCAGATGCCGCAGTCTGCTTAGTTTAGTGCAAATGATACGCTGCCCTTACAGTCCTATGAGTCGTCTCTGCTTCTCCTCAGCCAGTGCACGTCCTCACGTCCTGCTCATCGCCCAGGATGCCCCAGTGAGCAAATGCTGCTGGCCTGGCTGCCATGCAGGCATCTGGAGATCCTCTCTCCTCACTGCAGGTTAGGTCCCAGCACTAGGATAATTGTTGGCTGCCCAGCTTCAAAGGCCCGTTCCTCTCCTGGTGTTTCTGAGCATCCTCTTTGCATCACATTTTCCCATTTCATGGCTTTCTACCTGACATCTCCATCAAAAACAAGGGGCTGTTTTGTGTCTCTCATCAGTCCAAGTTACTTTCAGCATTGTGTTTGTAAGCAGAGAAGTGCTTGTCCATCAGTGCATGAGTAGTAAGGGCTGCTTGTTCTATGTGCTGATGGCATGCAGCAGGGACTTTGGCTGAGTATTTTTTTCCCGTCCACTAAGCTGTCAGGAAATGCTTTCTGTCTTCCTAGCCAGTGTGCTCATAAGACCAATTAGAAAGGAATTTAAAAATGTTAGAAACTCATCTATGTGTGGCTTTTCTTAATCTTAAATATTCCCTAACTAGAAGGAGAATGCTGTGTGCAAGTTTTAAGTAATATTTACAAAATAATAATAATTATAGTAACCAGTACTGTTATTTGGCTCATGATTTAAGTTGTGTATACGGGCCACATAACCTGTGCTGGCAGCTACTGAAATAAAGTCCACTTCTCTGTGTTGGCTTGCTTGTCTTCGAGCCTTTTAAATCAGCTTACTTTATACCTTAGAGAATACTTTTATTTCTATATATATCCTCTCCTCTATTGGCTACCCCAGATAATCCTGTGATCAGCCATGCAGCAGTGTCACTTGAGTAGAATATGGAATGATGCTGATCGTTTTCTCATAGGCTGTCATACTGGCCCAGAAATAGCATCTGTCTACAATGGGAGAAGCTCTGTTAACATTTACAACTGTTCCTCTTCCCAACCTCTGAGAATTGCTTGGTGGCACATAAGCAACATTTTGTAATACACTTCTCTGCTCGGTATTTTGGAGTGAATTCTGAAATACAAAGGCTCTTAATCCTGATCTGCTCTGGGATACACAGCTCTGCTCCTAGTGAGTGGTGCTGTGAATAGGATTAGCATTTCAACAGCTGCTTTTTTTAACTGTGAGCAATAAACTAAAATAATAGGGCCTGATTCAGAGCTCTCTGAAGTTGTACTTTGGCTTCAGGTCAGGCCCATAAGAATGGGAAGTTTGGTGTTTTCCTGGAAAGGAGGAAGAATGTGTGAATTTTAGAGTTCCTGTTCCTGTGGGGTCTGTCTGCACTCAGCTGAAATCCATAGATTCACAAGGTAACAGACACAACTGTGAATTTGACTGCAGGTGAAACAAAATGAGTTGCTAGTCATGCAGTTAAAACTTGTGGGTTTTAATGATGTCAAAGACACTTAGAACATGCATGTAGACATCAGAGGTAGGTCTGTTGCTGTTCTTTTTCTCTTCCCTTGGACACGTGGAAGTGCAGACCATCGTTGGAGCAGAACATGGGCTGAGCACTGAGGCCCAAATGATAAGCTGTGGGGTTGGGAGAGCTCATGGCAACTGGCTGCACAGAGCACGGGCGTGCAAATTCATTAGCTACGGCTGTGGGTGAGAGCCAGCTGTGAGCATCTGGCCCTTGGGGCTCAACATGTGATGTTACAAGCCTCTACACTTCGACTAAAAGCAGTTTGGGGATTTATTGTGCCTGCACCAGGCAGACATGGCACCCCTTACTCTGCAAAGTCCTTTCCTGATTAACAGCTTTTGAGAGGGGCTGGATTCCCATATTTTTCCCAGCCTGTTTTAGGGATGGGTGACACCCTGAACCTGCTTACTGAGCTCTCAGACTGTGGTTCTGCTCCTCCTTGCACAAGCTCTGAATTTCTGGATCTCAGCCTTCTACCCTGCTTTTAAAAGCACAGCACCCTGCTTTTTAAAAACACATAATTCACATAACTTTCTACAGATACCCTTCAAACTCCATTTTACCGAGTCTCTTCTCCATGTTTCTCACATGCTGTGTGTATACTTTGAGTTCTGTTTGGTAATTAAATGGAAAGCTGATAAATTAATTGCAAATAAAAAATGCTTAGGGGCGTGGATCGAACCTCACGTGTTTGTGAATCTCTGGGTGTTTTCAACCTGCAATATCAGAAGCTGTGTCATTGTGACCTGTAGGGCTGTGTCCTTTCCCAGAACACTTCCCAGCTCAGAGCGATGTGATGAGGGTGGAAAGCAGCGGTTTCCAAATGGCTGAGGTGAGGCTCAACAAGAGTCAACACAAGGGCACTGCTGCAGACATGGGATGTGTTGCGGTGGTGACAGTTGTACTGAATCCTGCAGCTCTTTATCTTGAGGACAGATTTCTGATTGCTGTGATCTGGAGGGGATCAGGAGCAACCTTCACGGCTCAGATAGTCCTTGGCTCCCAGCAGGAATATTTAGAAGGTGTATTTTCTCATAGCAACAGAGCACTTCATGACATTTAACCGATTCACCCTTGCAGGTCGATACGAAGCATAGTCTCTTTTTTGCAAATGGAAGAACAAAAAAGCTTGAGAGATGAGCCCCCATGGGCCTGAGATTCTGCTGATACTTGAAATTTGTTCCTAGCTCTGGGTCTTAGCAGGCTTCAACATGGGAATTGTCTAGGAGAGGCTGAGAAGAAGTCCTGAGGGCTTCAGAAAGGGCTGGAGGTGTGTTCTCACAGATTTGCTTGGGAAAATCAGTTGCGAGTGCATCTGTGTCCCCAGCCTGGATCTCGGTGTGGTGTGTGCTGCTCGGGCTCTGAGGAGTGGTCCCTGCTAAGCAGGGGAATGCAGAGTAGTGCTTCCAAGGCACCCAGGTAGTCACGGTCTGACAGCCTTCTCCTGAAACCTTGACTGCAGGTGCCCCTCTCCTGTGAGGCTGGCCTGGGCAGCAAGAGGTGGGTGGATGTGCGGTGATTTGCATCTCTCATTACATGACAGGAACCAGAATATTTTCCCAGCTGTTTTAGAGAGATGCAGGTGTCTGGGAGGTGGCACTGACAAAAGCATGGGTGTGCTGCTGTAACGTGCTTGGTTGTAAATGAGGTGACCTGCATATTCTGTTTCCTAATCCTGAATGATACTGTCAGCTCAGAGAGCTGAGCCTGGCTAATGACTGAAATCCACTGTGCTTTTCTTAGCAAGCATGTGTGGCGATCTGAGGTGGTTGTTAAGTGCTACATCCTGAGAATTGGAACTGCACGTGCCCCGTGAGTCCAGCATGTTTTAGACAGATAAACGAGGTTTGAGATGATCAGGGAGTTACTATGAAAAGAACTGATGTCAGGTACATAGTAACCTGAAGTTAACAAGGAGGGAGATTAAATTAATGGGCTTTTCCCTCTGATAAATATAATGAAGAGCTCGCAAGAACTTGGTTTGCAGCTCCTACATGTGAAGTGTGTAGGTGCTGTCTTCGTGGCACAGGGAATGCCAAACAGCTGTGTGACAAGAGCAGTGTAGCCAGCAGTGCACCCCAATGGAGCAACATTTATGGTGTCTGAGACCTCATTGATACTCTCTGAGATGAAAAAAAATAGGCATGAGGGGAAGGGGTGCAAGGTGACCTGGGATTCATATACAGAACCTGTTTCAAGGGAGGAGAGCGCTGAGGGAAAGATAACAGCTACAATCTCTCTTATGAATTTAGGGTTTACTGTCAATCCTGCGTAAACTGAAAAGCGCCCCAGACCAGGAGGTGAGAATCCTCCTCTTGGGACTGGATAATGCAGGCAAGACCACGCTCCTGAAGCAGCTGGCATCTGAGGACATCAGCCACATTACGCCAACACAGGTGAGGAAGTCCTTTCCCTGTCCAAGGCAGTTCTTGTGGTCCCACCTGCCTTATTATACAAAACACTAATGATTCAGCAGAGCATTTCAGTAAAAGGTGGAGCAACTGGAGCCCTGTGGACCATTAAGTTTGTGTGTTTTCTGCATAAGAGGAGACTCCTTGAAGGAGACAAATAACATCAGACCAGAACTATCAGGTAATGCAGAAGTGGATGAGTGTTATGGAGTTCTGCAAAAGGCTTTTGGGTCATGCTAGAGTTGCATGGGTGAGACATTTTTCCTGTTGTCCTTGCAAACAGGGAACATGTACAGGGTATGCTGCAGCGCTGGGCAAGCCTATCTCCTTACATCTTTCACCCAGACAGCTCCAATGGTCCTGATTATTCCAGCATTCCCTCTCTGATGCCTCTGGGTACCCTTTCTTTGAGCCTCAGGGTTTGGGAGAGGAGTGTCTCCCATCAGAAGCTCAGCAGCATCGCTCCTGTGTTGACCAGAGGAGGTTGCTAGAGAGCTGTGGGAGATGCTTCTCCGCACCCTGTAGCTGCCTCCCAAAGCTTCCAGCCCCAACACCCCGATTCCAAGTCCCAGTCCCCTGGATGATGTGGC
Source organism: Rhinopomastus cyanomelas (assembly GCA_013400115.1). NCBI lineage: Eukaryota > Metazoa > Chordata > Aves > Bucerotiformes > Rhinopomastidae > Rhinopomastus > Rhinopomastus cyanomelas. The sequence continues at coordinate 189,382 of VXBP01009859.1, read as the reverse complement.
AGCACGTTGCCAGCCCACGCCACATCCTGTTTTTCTGCTTGAATGCCCTTTCAATTGGTGCTCTAATTGGTGAAATGGACCCTTCAGACGTGCAGCTGTTGCTCTTTTAAGCCCAGCATTAGCTGTGTCGTGTTGAATTGAGCTGCGACCTCTGGCTTGATGTTAGCTGGAGCTCTATCAGTTTTCACAAGCTCAGTCCTGCTTCGCACAGCACCTTTGTTTTCTCTGTAGCTCTCCCGCCTCTTCTTGTAGCCACCCTACTGAGATCTCCCAGAGCACTAACTGCATTATATGTCTCTGTAGCTATGACAGCGTCAACCCTTGACCCAAGAACACTAGCAAACTGATGGTTTGACTGTGTTCACTTTTGCCAGTGCCTCTCCCACAGCCAGTCCATCTTTGTGGCTGCCCAGCCCATCTTGCTGCATGTTGCAGGCATGGGATATATAACGTGTTAATGTCTGCTGATATACAGGATCCAGCCATTCAGGTTTGTGCTCTATGTGGCTTTGTTTCTGCTCTTTCCAGGGCTTTAACATAAAAAGTGTACAGTCTCAAGGCTTCAAGTTGAATGTATGGGACATAGGCGGACAGAGGAAGATCAGGCCGTACTGGAGGAACTATTTCGAAAACACTGATACCCTTGTGAGTATTGGCTGCAGTTAAACGCCGTGTTCATGCAATGGCTTTCTGAGGCCTCAGCCAGAAATTCAGGAACAAGCAATGTAATGTCCCTGTCCTCAGCAACACCATTGGCATTGTAACAGGAATCATTCGGGTGAAATGGCAAGATTGGTTGGGTGCAGTAAGAAAAATACAGAGATGTTTGGAGAAATCATTTCATTTACTTTCACAGGATGATGCTGCTTATAGCTGATTCCTTTCCTCTCACCTCAGACTCCTTCAAATGAAAGAACATTAATAACTTGTAGTTTTCCTATCTGTAGCTCCTTTCAGTGGGAGCTCTGGAGGCCTGTGGGTATTAGTCACTTAAACCTGATGTATAGAGGTAGGTTGTTAAAGTGCTGTTGTTTTATAACTGGGGAAACTGAGGCGCACCAGGAACAAATGCTGGGTCTGGCATCAGGTAGGAAAGCTTCTAGCTAGGGGACACAGATAGACCTGTTGTCTTTTCTCTTGGTCCTTTAATCATAAGACTGCCCTTCAATGTTTTTGGCATCTTAGCTGCAATTACCTTACAGCTAGCTACAGATGACAGTGCGGGACCTTTTTGTTGTCATGGTGGTGCTGTCCTAACTATTTTCAGACAGCACCTTTAACATACAGCTGCATGCGCCAGGAAGAGTGCAGGCTGAGGGCTCCAGGCCTCTTCCCACCCCAAGCAGTGTTGCCTGTGGCAGAAAAGGCAAGGTCTGCAGAGCTCCCATGGGAAAGCAGGAAACTGTCTTGGAAAGGCTCCCTTCCTCTCTCCTGTCACACACACATACTCACTAATATGTCAAGAGCTTCATTGCACTTCCACAGAAGGATCAGAGCAACTAGGAATAGGGGTATCTGCTTCAAGGCTTATGTCAAGAGTCCTGAAGGGCCTGGTTGCACCTGTAGGTTTAGCAAGTATTGTCCAAGTTGTTTAAGTGAGACTAATAAATCCTCAGTAATCCTTGTGCAGTTCCCCCTTTTCTAGTTTGGAATCTGATCTCTGAGGGCAGCCACCATAACGTAAACCCAGTTGGTTGCTTTTGCAAAGAGTAATGGTGTGACCTTCCTAGGGTGAGATCTGGATTTGGAAAAGTAGCAGGACACACTCTGCTCCTCCATGGCCAGAGTGAGGACATGGCATGGCTGTGGGGTAACTACCCATTTTGTCCCAACCTCTGCAGCGGTGTGTGGTGGGCAGGCAGTATGTGTGCAAAGCAGCATTCGGGGGATCTTTGCCTGCTATGGCAGGTGCTCAGCTTGCAGAGACTGCATGACCACAAAACAGTATCTGGAAAAGGGAATGAGCTACACTAGCCTGTGGGCTTCCATCCTTCCCGGTGTGTGCTGTATGGGAGGTACACAAATAAAGATGAATTTGAAGACCAAAGGAGATGAAAGCAGTTGTTTTCCCTACCCTCTACCCACCTCAGTTGAAGCAATCTACTGAAAAAACCCTTATTTTCATATCAGTAAGAAAATGGGTAGATAGAAGCAGAATGAGTTTGAGGAAAGAAGCAAAGTGAATGACTGCTGTGCACGTGGACCTGATCTCCTTTGTCTGCACCCTGTGCTGATACCCAGTCCCAGACTGAAACCTGTTGGTGTGTTAGTGCAGTGCTTTGCCATGTCCATACACACCAAAACTGGGATCAAGTATATGCTGATGACTCTCTTCTGACAGCCTTCGTTCCCATTTTAGCCATTCATTTTAGTCTCTTGACAAACCTGGTGCAGGTTGTGCATCTGTAACTTAACCCAACTTACCCTTTATTTTATTTCTTCATCCGATCCCATCACTTGCAATTTCTGCCCAACCTGCTTATTCCAGGTTTTGCTTTGGCATGTGGCTTGAAGGAGACACCCAGCTCTACGGGGTTTTCTTTCTCGAGATCCATTTCTCCAGCATGGTGTATTTAATGGCTGTTCAAACTGGTGAAGTGTGGTACCAAGCACCACAGCCAGAAACAGGCTCTACTGTGGCCCTGGCCACAGAAAGAAAGTGAAGACGAGAAACACTACAGTTCCCAGGAGCCCCTGCTTCCATTTTCTCCTAAACTATATTGCACAAAGCCAAAAGGACCCTCTAAAGAGTATTAAAAAGCAGGAAGTGATTGTGAATGCAAATCTATGCAGGTGCCTTTGAATGAGAGCTTGGTCTTGCATCACACACCTGTGATATTTGGAAGCTTCACCCAGGCAAATAAGGTGTGGGTATCTGGCTGATTGTGTATTCAGACAGGCACCTGCAGCTATTTGGCACGGTGCTTTCTGGTTTGGAAGCAGGCACTCTGCACATACATTACCTTCTCTGTGCTGTGCTTTTGTGGCTTTTGCCCCGAGCGCTGTTGTCTCCAATTCCCATCTTGCAAAATAGCTCCCTAGCAAGGAATGGAGTGGTGCAGGAGGAAGCCTGGCTGGGACTTCGAGCAGTTGGTTGCCAGTTAGTGAAGCACCGTAATGTGGGAGGTGCTGCCTTTCACTTGAGAAGTAGCACTTGACTATTGCATTCACATGTTGCTAAGCGTCCCCTGCCATGTCCCAGAGGAGGACAGGCAACAGTCCAGTTACACCCCAGAACACAACTTCCAGCCCTACAGCTTCTTTTCTTTCTTCTGATCTGTGTTTCCTACTCCAAATGGACTGCACAGGCATGGATACCTGGTAGGGGCAGAAGGGACAGGCGTAGCTGACACAGTATTGGTGCATGTGCTTGGGATCTCATTGTAGGCAGAGGGTGTGTGTCAGGCTGTGCCCACGGGCCTTTCCCGATCACGTGGCGCCAAGTGCATGCAGCACTGATGCATCCTCATGCAGCTGTGTCCAGCCCTGCCGCGTGTCCCCCAGCTTCTGTCATTGTGCATCAGCCTGGCCCTGGGAGGATGGCAGACCCCGAGTGATCAGCAGAGAGGTCTGTGAGGTTGCCGGGTGACCTCCTCAGGCCTGACATTCAGGTTCTCTGCTGCGTGTTTGGTCCTGTTTCAAACAATTCTAGCGCTGCTTGTTGAGGGAGTGCCTACAATTTAATAGATATTGCTGCTAGAGATCTTCCCTTCCCCTGCTATTTGGTCAAAATTATCCTGGAAGCATGGAGTCTTATGCTGAGACTGCCTGCAAGGATGCCATTTATCTTGATGGCGGGATGCTGTGCTCATCTATTCCCTGAAAACCATGCTGACACTTGCTCCCTGTAAGGCACCAAAGAGCATGCAGATGACATGCTAGCAGCTTCAGTCACCACTGATGGGGAATGGCAGGGACTGGAAGCAAAATGCTCAGTGTTTGTCACCAGTCCTATCCCTGTCTGCTGTCCCAGCAACCTTCTCCTTCAAAAAAACCTTCTTGTACCAAGTACTGAAGAAGAGATGCAACGTTGTTCTTGTCTGAGTGTTATACTGAGGTCCCCTGTTTCTTTAGTTGTAGCTTGAAACCACTGAACCACACTCCTCTGTACCTCTGAGCTACAATAGTATTGCTAGGGGAAAGTGGAATGGCTGCATTTAATAATTACATGTTTAGGAGGACCTTCAAGGAGGCTTTCAGGCTGTGTAGGCCTAAAGCTGCCTACACTGAGAAGGTGTGTTTGTATTTACAGAAGGATATCGGCACATGTTGTGTCCTTGGAGAGTGTAGAGACTTCCTCTGAAGGCAGGGAGCCCGTGGGCATGGGGTATTCACCCTTCTTCATACTAGGGGATGGGTGTCTAGTTGGGACCTCCCTGTGGGCCACGAGGTGTGGTGCCAAACCTGAGAATCTACTGTCAGTCTTTGTGAGCCAACTGCTCCCTGTCTTCTCCATCATCCTTGTGGACAAGCTGGCAGTTGAAGATGGAGCCTTGCAAGCTGTATCCAGCCGTCCTCCCCAACCAGCTGCTCGAGGAGGTTGCAGCAGGATTGCCTGATGTAAAGGAACTCAGTGTCCCAAATCTTTTAATCTATCCCCAGAGTATTAATGTATGCCTTGGTGGCTTATTGACAAGTTCATGCATTCTGCTACAGGGCAGCATGGCACACCAGTGCAGTGCTTGTACACTTTTTGCTAGGGTGAAAAGACCATGTCTGGCTCCCCAGGTTCTGCCTTGCTGTGCTCTGCCTCAGCTTGTAAACCAGTAACTTGAAAAGATACCAGTCAGTCTCCTGTTCTCCTTAGATAATAGACACTATGGAGATGGTGAGAGCACCCCCAGTAGTGCCCCAGCTCCTTCTGATCCTACCCACATGGGTGTGTAGCCCACAAGCTTTAAAAGGGGTGGATCTTCTTTCAGAAGGTCAGGAAGTTTTGTCAACGTTTGCTTTAAATAATACTGGGGATCTTTGTCCCAAAAGGATTATTATTAGGCTCAACTTCCTTAAGTATGTGTTACTGTAGAAGAGTGTCTTCTGGGCAGACTAACTTCTCTCATTTCCTTTACAGATCTATGTCATTGACAGTGCAGATAGGAAGAGGTTTGAAGAAACAGGTCAGGTGAGTTTCTTATGCCCAGCTTCCTTTGAAGTAACTCACTGCTCCTAAGTGCCCCTTGCTCACAAAAGTTAGGGAGATGATTTTGTTGTTTATGAGGGAAATTTGCATTTCAAGAGAGACTTGCCTTTCAACATCAATACAGATTATTTTGGTAGATGTGAAACAAGGAAAATAGGTAGCCTAATTCTGTTTAAATAGAACGGTTTTCATTAAAGTTATACAATAATAGCAAATGGAGCCCAATACTGAAAGCAAAAACATCTCTAAGTCCTTTAAAACTTGCCAAACCAAGACCCTGAGGAATCCCATTTTCTTATTTGCAAAGTTGAAATGGAAATCATATTGACTTGATTGTCTTTTGGATGTAATTGGAAAAAAAAAAACCCCAAAACCTAAGAACTTTGTAACTAGGACTGGCCAGAAAATAAGATTTCCGTTTTGCAAAGTCTTCATGTTTTGTAACATCTTGTGTTTTAGGATGTAACAAAAATAGGACTTTTGAACTTTCTTTTGTAAAATAGAATAGCAACAGATTTACCCCCCAGAAACGGGAGATGTGTTCTAAAGCTCTCTGTTCTGCCTGATTTGAAGGAGGCACTTGATCTTTTGCCTCTCAAGTATCATGAACACACCCTAACAGCAAAATGCTTGAGTGTTGGGGTAGTCTGTCCCCTGCTAGAGCTACTTTGTTTTATATCTGAAATTAAATATTCATTGGGCAAAAGAGAGCGAGAGGAAGCAGAAGCTTAAAGCACTTGCCTAAGTCAGGCAGAGTCAGCCTGGACCCCTCATGTTTCTGCAAGCACTTTTGCTTTCAGTAAATCAGCCGTGTCAGATGAAAGGCTTACTCTCTTGAAAAATTCCCAGCCAACTCTGTTTATAACTCCATTCTCTCTTCCTGGTTTCCAAACCAAACATAGCTTTTGGGGGGTTGGAGTCAGATTTCTGCTTCAGTTTAGTGTCTCCCCAAAGACACTCTTTTAATCCAAAAGTTTATAGCCAGTTGATGAAAGATGTCAGGACAGTATCTGAGAGCATGAGACCTTTCCAGCTAGATAAGGAGCCCACAGAAATCCTATGCACTCTTCTGTCTGTAAGGCCAGCAGTCCCTACAGGTTCAGGTTCTGCTAGATTTGTCATGTTCACATAGGGAAGTGACTTCAGACTGTGCTTGTTTCACATGAGGCTATTGCACAATCCTGGACATGAAGTATTTCAGCTGTCGTTGATCCAGTGCAGATTCAGGTCTGAGCTATTAAAAGAATCTATTTGAGTCACCCAGTCTTGAATGAGCAAACCCATTTCTCAGGATGCCTCCCAATGCGTGCTGTGCGTATGGAGTCAAAACCCAGCTAGTAAAGCTGATGTAGCTTGTCCTCAGCTAGCCAGTGCCTTCAAAAGCATCAGCACTTTCTTGTGGGAGAGAGATTTCCACTTGTGGGGGTAAAAAAAGTCCTATCCCACTCAAATTGCAGTCTATAAAACTTGGAACAAAGCCCTGAATCTTGTTACCAACAAAGATACCAGGCTGGTGTCAGTGGCTGCTCAGGTACAAATGCCAATCAGGCAATAACTCAAGACAGATTCCTCATACTGCCAATTTACATGGATTTTTTTGCTGTTTCATCAATTTTGTTCTCCTGGGACCAGGAACTGGTAAAACACAGAATTGTAGCCTTTAAGGCAACTGCTAATTTCAGACCAAGATGAAGATTTTTGTAACCTGTAATTGGAAGAAATCGCTTTTGAACCTTGGGCAGAGATGATTGTATACATTTTTGCTCTCTTATAATAAGATCTAAGTTTCGGTGGAACACACTCTTCCAGCATTTGCTCTAAATATATTTCTAATTAGAGACAACCACTGGTGGTTGAGGGTTTTCTTCCTTCTCCTCTCTCCATCTTCCCATCTGACCCAACTTCCCTGTAAATGATACAGGAGCTGGCTGAGCTTTTGGATGAAGAAAAGCTGAGTGGAGTGCCCGTGCTCATATTTGCTAACAAGCAGGATTTGTTGACTGCTGCCCCTGCTTCGGAGATTGCTGAGGGACTGAACCTACACACAATCCGGGACAGAGTCTGGCAGATCCAGTCTTGTTCGGCTCTTACAGGAGAGGGAGTACAGGTGAGGCTCTGGAGAAGACTTGCTGTACCAGCAGACCATTTGTTAGAGATTGTTGATTTGCAGGGTGGGGCTGGACTAGCTGCCTCAGGAAGGATGGTCAGTGCAGCCAAACTCTTGCAGTACAAAACCCAGGGGGCTTGTCCTTGGGATCTCTCCATCCCTGGAAAAGGGGAGAGCGGTTGCCTCCCCAACCAGGACCTCTTGGCTGGCCAAATGAAGACATTGATTTATTTCATAGAGATTGCTGTCAGGTTAATCATTTTTGCAAAACAAATTGTCTTTTAGTATTAACCCCTTTGACTGTTACAAGTGTGCACTTTAGAAATCTGATTTACCTTCACTCCTAATGTCATTTGGGCATTTGCTCAGCCCAGGCACCAGACACAAACCAGTCTGGTTCTCTGATTCAGAGAAGCACAAGAGTTGTACACAGGGTCAAGGACCAGTTCTGACAGCAACACATTGGGCTAGCAACAACCCACTGAGGGGACTGAGCTGTGTTCCTGTGCTGAACTGTAGTAGCTGTGTCTTGGACTCCTGTGCTGTAGCCAGTTCCTGCAGTACAGTGGCTCTTTGTAATGTAAATGGGACTGGGTTTGCTTTTTTCACTCTTGCTGAATTAATGAAATATTTGCAGTGCTCAAAATCCGAGCAGTCAGGAGTAGTCCTTTCGCTGGTATTTAAAGAAACAGAACGGTGAAGACATTTGTCTTCATTGCAGCTACAGTAAAACCTTACTTTCAAACGCTACCGAGCTGTTGAGCGTAGCCAGATCTCAAGCTCAGTGTGAGTACTGCAGAAGAAGCCCGCAGGATTGAGTGGGCACTGAAATGGCAGATGAAATTCCATGTTGACAAGTGCAAAATAATGCACAAGGGGATCAGCAATCCTGACTGTACACATGTAATGATGGCCTCAAAATTATCCGCCGTTGCTCAGGAGCACATCGTTGGGAACAGCAGCTTAGCGCTTATCAAAGGTTAGAGAGGCAAATCAAGCGCTAGAGAACTATCAGAAGGCAAACAAAAAGCATCCCAGAAAACATTTCTTTTGCAGCAGGCTAAAGGTGTGGTAGGCACATACCTTGAACATGACAGTCATTTCTGCCTGTCTCCCATCTAAAATATTTTTAGTACTAATAGAATCATAGAGTTCAACAGAAGATTAAAGGGTCTATAAGAGATCTTTACACCAATGTCATGTCTAAAGCAGAGGTAACTATGAGTCTTGAAGTAGTTGCTGAGGCCTTGTCCAATCAAGTTATCAGTGTCCCCAGACATAGGGATGCCCCAGCATTCTTCTAGTACTTAACTACCGTCCTCAGAAAAAAGTATTGTCCGTGTATCTGCTCAGAATTAGGGGAGATTTGCAAATCCTCTGTTCAGAGTGATCAGTAGCACAGAGTGGCATCTGTACACAGAGGTAATAAATAAATTAGGACTTGCAGCTTTGAAGAAAAAGGACAGAGAGTGGGGAATATCTTCCAGATTGATAAAATAAGATATAAGAGTACCTGATAGACTGTTTGCCATTTTTCATGTTGCCAGAGGAAGGGTGTTTCTAATGAAAGACAACAGCTTAAATTTCTTTTGTGAGTTGGTTAATTAAATTCTGGATCTCATTGGCACAGAATGTTGAGACCAAAAGTTACCCGTTATTTCAGAAAAACACTAAGGGAATTTCTGAAGATCTACAGGCAGTCACTGACCACTGAGGTCTTGAGGCAGCTTTTGAATGAAGAACAGCTTGGGCCATAGACTGGGAGGGAAGAACAGACCAAGGGAGATCTTAGCACAGAATCACGGAACATTAAGGATTGGAAGCGACCTTGAAAGATCATCCTGCCCAATCCCCCTGCCAGAGCAGGATCACCTAGACCATGTTTCACAGGAACATATCCTGGTGGGTTTCAAACGTCACCCTCACTGTGAGGAACTTCCTTCTCATAGATATGTGGAACCTCCGGTGTTCCAGCTTACAACCATTGCGCCTGGTGCTATCATTAGACGACACTGAGAGGAGCCTGGCTCCATCCTCCTGACACCCACACTTCACTTATTTTTGTGTGTTCTTTCCATTAGCATTCCAAAAGGGAGTGTTGGCCTACATACACCACTGGCCTGATCCAGTACAGCAGTTCTTCTGGTTTAAAATTCTTAACCTGCTGTTCAGACCTAAACATAGCAGATGTTGTCCTCCAGTGGGCCTCTCTTTAGTTAGCAAAAATACACACTCAACTATGTTGCAACTAATCTTGTGAAAGGCTTCAATTCTGGTCTTCGTTTTGAAGTGGTGGTGGTACAGGGAAATGGATTCCACAATAGCACTGCATATTCAAAGTCCAAAGAAATGTGATCAAGAAAGTGAGGCTGCCCCTCAAAGGGTTGCAGGCAGGGATAGGTCACCTTCTTCCCTCCTTCAGGCCTTCCTCAAGTTTGTGGAAGTCGAAGTGAGGTGAGCTCACCCACTGCGAAGGAGCAGTAAAGCAGAAGATTAAATTCAGGGATGTGTGTTGGATGTGGAAGAACTTAATGATAGAAAGTGGCACTTTCTGTTCACAAGCTTTGAAAGATGCCTCCTTCTCAGGCTGATGTGTGGGCTCTCTGAAGTGGCCTGCATACATCTTTGTAGCATCTTTTGACTGTGCCTTCTTGAAGTACAGTGTGTCCTTCTACATTCCATAGAGTAAAATACACAGCCCGGTACCCTCTACTGAGGAAATGAAATCTGCTTCTGTATTTGCTTCCAGAAAACAGAAGAGAAGAACTAAAGTATGTGCAGGCCTATATATATTGTTCATTGTTCTTATCTAGACAAATTAATTTAGATGCAGGACAGATAGTGTCCTGCTGTATTGTCCACAGTCTCATTGCCTCAAATACTGTGGCTTATTCTAGAAATTATTACTGCAGGAAGGTCAGGGAAGTCACAAACACAGCTTGCAGAAGAAGAGCCCCCGCTACCTGTCCCTTCTGCCCTAACTCCAGCACTGTCAAATCAGTCAGCAAGAATGCTAAACTCTCCCTTTCCTTGGAAATTCATTGAACAAAATTATTTAGGAGGTGCCCTTTAAGCTAAACCTGGATCAAGCCAAGAAGAAGCGTTATCTTCAGCCCCGGGACTCTAAGGAGAGATTAATATGCTCATAAATAGAGGGGTCAAAGAAGAACTTGTTTAAAGAGTGAGACTGAGAAAGGCTGGTTTCAAGGATTGTAGTACACAGTATCTACCAGTGGCTTAGAACAGGAGCTCTGTGTGTGTAGATAAATCTCAGGTCACTGCTTTAAGGACTTCTTTGAGAAATGACAATGAGTGACAGCAAAATAAATGAAGATGTGGAAGCATCAGGTATTCAGAATGAAAGCCAAGGAACGAGCATGCTAACCATTGCTGCTGATGTAATACATTAGCTAGAGTAAATTTGGAGACATTGCTGATGGCTTTTGCAAGGAAGAGCGGTCAGTGGCATGTCTAGTGTTGACTACGTGCAGGAACAGAGTTTGAAGGGGAAGACCTTTGTGATAGCTTGAAGGAAGAGCAATGAGCAAAGATAAATACTGCCAATACATGAAGGAGAAGTAGTTTGAAGGTCATTTAATTAGTTTAGCTGCTAGCACCATGGTGTATAGAATTGGGTAGTTAAGACTGGGGATTTCAAGGTTAATGAGATTAGATTATGGTTAATAGAATGATACAAATTTAGAGAATTTAACTATTATTTGAAATGGGTTATTTAATAAAACTCTTAATTAAGGAGGGGATCCATGTTGTCACTTCTCCTTTAAAATTAACGGTTAGAGACTCTGTCCTGAGCAGGCTCAGAAGAGAGGTGACTGGGTTAACATGGAAACCTCATGTAGTGTCCTTTGGATGCCAGCTAGTAGCCCCTGTTTGAAGACTTCATTACCTCATGACTCTAAGCATGGGCAGCACTTGTCTTGTTAATCAGACTTCATGGTGCCCTTGAGGGAGGAATGGTATCCCTCGAGCTTAGAGGCTTTTTCAAGCAAAATGTCTGCCTGGGCCTGATTTTATTCTTCAGCCCTAGTTAGGGAAGCAGGAAAGTCGTTGCTCCCTGCCGCAGCCTGCTCTGCCTCTGGAGCGGAGTCCTGCACCGGCTTATGCTGAGGCCCTTGCACAAGGTAAAGCAAGCAAGGGAGGTGATTGCCAGTATCAGTAGAAAAGCATAAGAGTACTGATGCCTCACAATGGCTTTCTGGTGCCATGCAGGTTCTTGCAGGGTTGTGTTTTGTGCCCAGACCTCCACTGTAGTCCTTGATGAACATCCCACCCTGGCTGGCTGGGGTGGGGTGAAAGTGGGCTGGACTCAGCTTGGCAGCCTGCCCTCTTGCTGGAGATACTATTTAGGAGCCAGGCTCTTAAAAATTAAACATGGCTCAAGGCTTTGGACTAGTCCATGCTTTGCAACTGGTTTCTTGTCTGAAATAAGGCTCCCTGATCAAGGCAGCAGGAGCTCAGCCTGCCCTGAGGAATCATCCTCCAGAACGATGCTGTAGCATATTGTGTCCGGAGTCTCCCAAGCCTAATGGCCCCCTGGAGACCATTAAAAGCCAATGGAACTGAGAGTAGCCACTAAGCTTCTCTAATTTATACCAGAGCTGGTCTGGCCCAAAGAACTGTGGGAAGGGCTGAGTTGCCTGCTCCTCCCTGGCTGTTTCAGCCCCGTTGAATACGAAGCCCAAGACCCAAGTTACGCTGATGCTGCGATTTGGCACTTTGATAAAGACAAGATTCAGAACAGGATCCCCTGGCAGTGTTGTAGCCTCAGAGCTAAAGATGTCTCAGCCAGGGCAGGTTAGGTGGGGGTCTCCCACATCTTAACAAGGTTCTGGGGCTACTTGCAAACGTGATTTGTTTTTTTAAACCAGTTTCAATCACTGCAGCTCTCTGGGGGCAGGCAGAGCTGGTGGTTGTTGGGAAAAGCAACCGTGTTTCCAGATTACAAGGCAAAGTCTTGGGATATTTTAAGTAGAGTAAGGAGGAAGTCTAGAGTGCTGCATCAGGGATACGCATCAGGTCTCGGAGCACTAAAGAAAAGCTTACACTCGGGCAAGAAAGCAGCAGATAACGCACTTGCGAGAGCCTGCGAAAGCCAACCTGTATGATGACTGGAGGTGCAAAGAGATGACACGTAACGAAGGCACAGTCCTAGCTGTGCGGAGAGAGAAGAAAGTGACAGTTAAAATAACACGCACCAGAAATGCTGGAGATGGAGAATTTTGCACTTGCCTGACCCAATTTGTTATGGCAGACAGAGGATTACATGAAAGGATTAAGCTTTGCTGTCCTTAAGGTCACATTAGGGGTCACAAGTTTGTGGCCTTGCCTGGTCCCTGGCTTGCAGGGGAGCAGAAATTGGGAGGCTTTTTGTGGGGCAGAAAAGACTAGTTTGCTGTGTTTGAAGTCAGATTACCTCACTCCCATAACTGCAAAGCTGATAATGCAGAGAATAAGCAAGCAGTGGGCTCATCTCAAGCTCATTGTTTATTTCTCCTGGGGAAGACTCTACCAATTCTTTCCCAAAGGGCACTGGAGTATGACTCCCCTGGCACAATAGCAGATGTGACTGCAGCAAGGCAGGGTTGTGCTGAGCAGCGTTTCTCTGCAAGGAGCATTATCCTCTTCCCTGGAGTTTTCTGTCTTTGCTTTGGTAAAGTTTACTAGCTGCTTGTTAAGGAGCTAAGAGAGGCAAAGCTGAAAGATCTGAGATCTTTCCCTGACTCAGTTTTCCCAGGGTTGACTTGAGGCTGGAATACTAATATCGTATCCGTCTCCATCCTCTGAGTACCTGCCAACATCTCTATGTCTCAACAAAGCAGCCCAAGGACATCTATCAAGATCTAAATGTTACTGTAGGGATTGTACTTTCTGCACGGAGCCATCTTTTAAGCATGCACATATAGGGACAGTGTGTAGGGACAAAGGATGACAACAGTTGACTCCTTGTGGACTTGCCTCTTTCAAGCACTGTTTCTGCCTCCCCCAGTAGCAGTTCTTTGTGGCAGCTTCCCTGGATTTCTTTTTTAGCAGCCTTCTGTCCCACTTCAAAACTTAGGCAGAAGAACTGCAAACGTACCTCTGTGTCTTTTGTTCTTCTCCAAAGCATTTGGGGACAGTGCAGCGTGCACAGCCCTCAGAAAGTTGCACCAGAAGCTACAGATCTAGCTGTGGTGTGGCTGAAGATGAGGAAGGTGTCTTACACTTATCTCTGATACAACACGTGCAGAGCTGAGCATGTTTATTTTCCCTTTGTCACTGTCAGGCAAGGAGATATTTACACTTAAATGTGATTTTTCCTGCCTGAAGAGAGTTTTTAAAAATCTGTTCCTGCTTTAAAAGTTTGGTGCCCTACTTACGTATCTCAGGCCTGTTTGGAGTTCACCCTTCCTCTTGCATTTTGCTATGTCATTCTTTTGCCCTCGTTATGTGCTTGATGCAGCCAGGCTCCCAGCCATGGTAAATCCCATCATAAACTCTGCTTTATGGTGCTGGTGCTTTATGCTGCACTGGTTCTGAAATGGTCTGCCTTTCCCCTTCCCACTCTCCTGAATGGCAGCAGGCAGAGTTTTAATCGCTGTGAATCCAGGTTGTGGTCAGATTAGGTAGAAGATAGGATGCGTGTTTGTTGTGTTGCAGTGATGTATTGTTTCTGGGATTACTGTGCTGAATAGCAGAGGGTGTCAGCTGATATTTATTACTTTAAGCTGTCTCAGCTGTTCTGGTTCAGCAAATAAACCTACATTCAAAATGAATGAGGAGCTCTGCTTGCCTTGTATGCCATGATGTGTGCAAATGCGATTATTGCTTCCGAGGCAGGGGAAGCTGAAGTCGTCGTGGGAGCGGTTTGCAGTTATTTATTTATTTCTACTCTTTGCAGGCAATCATGCAGATTTCTAAAGCACACAATCAAGCCAAAGGCTTGACACCTCTCCTCCTAGCCCCATTGTTAAGCCCTGGCATTCCTCATACTGGGAATTGCTAGCTCCCTCTCTCTCTAAAGTGATAAGCTTTAAACCGTGCTATTGATTGCTTAAGGCATTACATGTTTTACACCTAGGTTATCAGTGTTATTGAAAGGGGAAGACACAAAGCTACTGGGCCTTAAAATGAATCTACCTCTCGTCTTCTCCCATTTGCTCCGAGGATTTCAGACAATTTGTTTTACACTGATCTCTGCTGTGGAGATAAATAAATGAAACTGGAGACATCAACCCTCCCCAAGGTTAGAGTTGGAAGTGTTATTAGTGTAGGGCCTCATGTGCACCCCAGCACAAGCTGGGCTTGCTTATTCTTTATTTAACTTGGCAACACTGGCTGAGTTCAGAAGTTGCTGCTCCCCTTCAGATAAGAAGTGTCACATAGCGCAGCTATCAAGGTAAACTGGTATTTTCAAGTGAGAACCTCTCTGCTTTTGATTAAGCCCTGAGGACTCACTCTCTTCTCTCTTAACTCTTTAGCTCCCCTCTGACATGACCACCTCCTTCATGGCTGAGAATCATCGTGGAGGCATGGCGGTGGGCCTTGGCTCACCCCAAGGGCCTCCTGTGCTGTGCCTTTGGCTGGCTGTCCTTGGGACAGCTGAGGTCCTTGGCAGCCTTTTGGCAATTTGGGGACAAGTGCATAGGAAGCCAGTGACACCACTACCATGGCCTAGAAGTGATGCTGGCCCAAAGGCTCTGGTCTTTCTTAGGGTCTAGCTTTAGCTTCAACAGCCCGGAAATGACCATTGAACATAACGCAATGAAATCCTCCACCCCCAGAACTCCAAGGTGGTGTTTGACCAGTTTCCAAGCACAGAGATGTCCTCCTCTCCTCTCATCCCCAAAACCCTGCTGCCTTAAGCCTCCTGTCAGCAGAAATACCTTGTAGGCAGGGTTTAGGTGATGGGTTTGATGGGACACAAACATGAAGAGATTGTGGATCTTACGCTCCATCGTGCATGTCTCACAACAAATAAGTGACGGGAGCAGATAAAATGTCACCTTGCCCTTTCATAGCGTATCCCCTTCTGCGATCTCAGCAATAAATTCATGACTCAGGTATTCACAGGACAAGTGTTACCAACCTACTTGCAGTCCCTAGAGGTGTTGTGCACACATTTGTATGGAAATACACTAAAGCCTCCTCTTAAAACACAACCACGTCTCTTTTCACCGAACCCCCGAGGGACATCTGGGAGCCCATTTTTTGGGAAGGCCCTGAGCAACAGGGTTCAGATCCCATTATGGCAGTGGCTTTTGTGGCTCTGGATTTCAGGACTTGCAGCTAAGCAGATAATTAGAGGCGTATGCTTAACGGCAAGCTGACTGTATAACAGGCAGCCCTCTAAAACCTGTGATCTCAATGGTAGGATGACTGGCCCGAGGTTACACAAATCATGTGTAGCTGAACCTGGAACTGAGCCTTCATCTGCCATCGACGTACCTTGACTGCAAAGTGATCCTTCCTCAAAGGACCTGCACATAGCAACGTGATGAGACAATGATACTTTTTATGGTCAGATGAAAGATTTAATAACCTCTGTGTGACAGCATCCACCAAACAAGGCAGCGCTTATCTTTTTAACCCGCAGCGGTTCGCGGTGCAGAGGGCAGGCAAGGGGTAGATGAGGAGGCAGAACATGGCACCTGCAGAGGGGCGGTTGGGTGGAATTGGGAGACTCCTTTTCCCTTTGCTTGACTAACGTTACCTTTCTCTGTCTGAAGGACGGCATGAACTGGGTGTGCAAAAGTGTCAGTGCTAAGAAGAAATAAAGCGCTGTGAGCTGCATGGAAATGGAGGAGCGGTGGGAGCAGAATTCTAGCCTGAAAACACTAATTTGCTGCTTTCTGACCAAATGTTTTTCCATCTGTGCACAGCTACAGCTGTTAAAAGAAAAAAAAAAGAGAACAACATCGGTTAAAATCTACGGCTGGATTTGGAACCTGACCTGCTATTTAGTATCGTTTCTCATCCCAATAAACGAATTATGTATTTCCTCCCTATGCATAAATAGTATTAACTGTCTGATTAGCCAGCAAGCTAGTAAGCAGAAGCAAGACCGTGATTCAGTGTGGAGCAGAGGGAGTGGCAAGTTAACCCCAGTTGCTTAGATGCATAGGACCTGCCCTGTACGCGGGGGTTCACGGTTGCTGAGGACATGCTCAGGTGTCAGTCACAGCTTCCCCTCAGTGACAGATAAAATGCGGTTGTGTTCCCAGTTGTGGGTAGTTTCTTAAAATAAAGCTGCTAAGGAGTCATTTGTGTAATGAGGGCAGAAGACTTCCACACATTCCTATAGCCATAAAAGAGGAGTTTGATCGTAACGAGGCACTGTTGCACTGCGACACTGCTGTAGAAGGGAGAGAGGGGTTATGTGTGTATAATTGAAGCTCTTTACAGTTGGAATAATGCAGGATGAGTGTGCCTAGGGCTTTTCTCGCAGCTGAAGGAGAATTTAGCCCAGCATTTCACCTTGAGCCAGCAAAAACGTGGTTCTTGCATTCAGTAAGTTCCATATGTGAGATTAGTCTTGATGTTGAACAATCCCTGTTGATTTTCCCTTGATGTTAAGGCAACTCTGCAGCAAAATGCAATTAAGTCCATGATTACTTTTTAGAATGAGATACCAGGTCCCAGGTTTCCTTTTTGAAATGTGCAAAATATATTCTCCTAACCCTTTTCTCAGCAAGCCTTGCCCAGCCCTTGGTGGGACTCGGGAGACTGTCCCACTGTGGGTTGCCTGCACAGGGCCCCAGGTCCCTCTGGCCTGGGGCTGGCTGTGGATCACCCTGGTATGGGGTGAGGAGCAGATGGGAAAGCTTTTCAAAGCGAGGATTCATTCTTCCCCAAACTGACTTTCCCCTAAAAGGATGCGGTTGCTGAAATAGGAAAGAGAATGTGTTTTCCACCTCCTCATCCCCGTTTCTAATCTAGCCCCAGCTGACAGCAAGCAGGAGTCATTAGCACGCCAAAGCAGCCATGTCCTGCGTGAAGCGAGCTTGGTGACTCCTGGGCCAGTTTCTAAGGCACAGATGGTAAAATAATCCCACTGCCCTGCTTGCCAGCTTTGTTTGCTGCCTGCC
Organism: Rhinopomastus cyanomelas; assembly: GCA_013400115.1. Classification (NCBI taxonomy): domain Eukaryota; kingdom Metazoa; phylum Chordata; class Aves; order Bucerotiformes; family Rhinopomastidae; genus Rhinopomastus; species Rhinopomastus cyanomelas. The sequence continues at coordinate 172,050 of VXBP01009859.1, read as the reverse complement.
TGCGAAAGGCCAGAGAATGACTAGGGACCGCATTACCCCTTCCACCTTGCGGAGGCAGACCGGCGGGCACTGTGGGGCAGGCTGCGTGTCCTAAAGCATGTGGCTTTACCACGCGTCAGCGACTTGACTCATGGACCCAGGCAGACGGCTGACACCCCTGGAGCTCCCAGCAATTTTCTCCTCCCTTCCCCTGGACGTCTCTAGCTCAGGGCAGAAACATCTGCACTGTACGTGAAGCAGTCCCTGGCCACCTATATGTTAGAGCCCAGCAGATTAAAATCATCTGGGGCTGATCGCAGGCCCCCCGTACACGAGGACGTACAGTAGCGGCTCTGGGGCTGATCTGCGTGTCGTTCAGCTGTCTCTGCTGTGGCTGGGGGCAGAAGGACAGCTGGGACAGCAACTGCTTTAGCAATCCAACTTTAATCTGCCTGCATCCATGAGTCAGCACCCTCTGAGTGCATCTGTCTCGGGCGCCGAGGCCGGCCGTGCGTGCCGGAGGAGCGCAGCCTTGCTTGAAACCCAGAGTGGAGGTGGGAAGGAGCAGGCTTAAGTGAGCTGTTGAGTAGTCACTCATGACACAAAGTGACCCAGCTCCATCTTTGCCTGCATTGAGGCAGGAGTCCTAAGGCGGGGTGTTCGTTTGAACATAGTGGCTCCCCAGTTGCAGTGGCTCTTTGGGAACACTCAGCACCTTAGCACCGTGTGTTCCTGGGCCAGCGCAAGGAGGGGAAATGCATTCCAGCATCACCTTTTCCTCACATTTGCCTCATGCCAGCCCTGTACAGAGCAGCAACCGTTTCCTGTGGGCACGCCGTGCCGGCCAAGTGGCAGAGCTTTGTGACAGATACCCTAAGCTTCAGCTGTGCCCTTGCTGCATGCTGCCTGCGGAGTGAAGCGCTTGGGTACCCCTCCCCTGGCCCGGGCAGGACAGAGCCAAGTCCTGTGGCTGCTCTGGTTTTGACTCTTCTCACTTGCAAGGTTGTTGGGTTGATGCTTCCCTACTCCCTGCTTTTCTGCCAGTGGTGACACGCCAGCCGTGCCGCAGTCAGCTGTCTGCGTCCAGAAAGCATCTGGGGGGGCAATTTGGGTTTTTAAGACTCACATTAGTCTGGAAGTACGTGTAACATGTATGCATAGTAATTTTCCTATCACTCTACTTTGCCTCGGTGAGCTAAGGATCCAGAAGTGTTTGCTGGCTCATCAGTGATGTTTGCATGTAGCTACAGGTATTGGTTTTGTGCATCTGTAGCAACTGGAGCTTCACCTGTAGCCAGGACATGAATTTGCTTTGCCTGCACCGTGGGGTAGGAGAGGAGAACCACGACAGAGCGAGCTGTGCTGGGAGAATGGAGGCAGAGGAGTGTAAGGACCATGACTTAAGTAAAGCACCTGATGACTGTAAATGCTTCGTGTATTGTAAACGTCTCTCTGTGCGTGTACTGGTGAAAATGGATTTGAGGTTCTGTTCACCTGCTGCTCCTCATCAGAATGTGTTTGCATCCTCTGTACCCTCCGTGGGGCAGCACCTGGCTAAATGCCTCATGTAAGCTGGCTGGGGCCACCCAAACATGCCTGTCGGCGCTCAGTGAAACCCCAACCCCTCCTACCCCTCACCCACCGCGTAGTTCACGGTGATTGTGTTCGCAGGGCTTTGTCCTTCCAACTGTCCGCTGTGCCCTCCTTTACAGAACATTTGGGGAAGCAAGCCGTCTCGCCGCTGGGGGTGGAGTTCTGCCACACGTTGCATCAGCTCGTAGATCCTCAAAGCCAGAAGGAGCCCTTACGTTCCCCTCTCTGACCTCCCACATACCACAGCCCATTAAACACTAACCCACCAGTGCAGGGACTTGCAGTTGAACTGGAGCTCCACTGGTAGGGAGACACTGGGCCTTGGTTTGAAGGCTCTGAGTGACAGATCCACGCCAGGCCTGGAGAAGTTTGTCATGGGGGCTGATTCCCCTCCTGCAGGGAGTTTGTGTTGCCTCACTTTCACATCATTAAATCTGGGTTTACCTTTGCTGTAGATGAAGGCGCTTCTCCTGCCCCTTTGTGTTCCCTGGGGGGGAGAGATGGCGGAGGAGTGAAGTTCTCCAGAGGCACATCAGGGAACGTGGGTCCAAGCCCCTGCTCTAACCATGAGGATGGGGACGCGTGTCCTCCTACCACTGCAGCTCTGATAGGGAACGTCCCTCCTTGCCCTCGGAGGATATTTGCCAAAGCCCCAGGCAACCGTCTCCTGTTTTCCCCCTGCCAGTACAGCTTCTTGCACATTAGTGGCACCTTTCTCTGTCAGAAGTGTAACCAAGTGTGCTGGGGGGACCCCAGCCCCCTCGGACTTGCCCCCGCCCCACAGGGCTCCTTCTGCAAAAGCTAAAGGCAGCGGCTGTTGCGGTCCCTGGGCCAGCCAGGTCCACCCAAGCTCATTCTCTCATGTTCCCTTTCTGAACGGCACCAAAAAGGGCTGTTTGCAATATCTGGTCATGTTGTTGCTCACTGTGTGATTTAGATGTTTTTGTCAACAAACAAACAAGGAAATTAAAGTTTGCTAGAAAGACAAATGGTGTTTGAGGTGATGATTTTATTTGGGCAGGATCATTTTGGCAGCGGTCAGTCACGGGCCACCTCGTCTCAAGAAGCCGTCAGACGGTTGCCAGTACTGGAAGTGCTCGAAACTGCTGGAAGAAGCCTTTTCCCGTTGGGTTTTCACCCGTCCAAACGATCAGAAAAGGCAGCCAGCGAGGAAGGCAGATTGTTTCAGAGATCATTGTGTAGGGTGAAATCGTGAAGCCCATTCGCCACCCTCCTGTCGGGAAGGGGGCAGAGGAAAAGGAAAAGCAGCAAACGGTTCAGGCTTGGTTCAGTGAAACGGGGCCGGGGGGGCTGAGGTGGAACAAAGTTCTGGGGCACTTTCTGTCCAGCTAATTTGACTCATTAGCGCTCCTGCAACACCAGGACGAGCCAAAGAGCAAGGAACTGTTAAAGCTCTTTAAAGTATCGGCCCTGTCCCCGCACAGCCAGGGCGCCTGGAAGGCCCTCGGAACCGACGGAAAGAAGTGTCACAGATGGTCGCCCTTAATTTCTCTTCTCTTCTCTCCGGTTTGGTTAAAGCGCCCTTCGTGCCGAGTCCCAGCGTTCCCTCAGCAAAGCAGGGACCACGTCTTTCGTCTTGTTTGCCTAATGCATTGGATGTGAAAAATATTTCTCTGGCAAGTGAACACCCCAAGAGTTGTTTGACTTGTCACAAGGTTATGGATCGGCCCCTGCGGCCCCCTGCCCCCGAAGCCGCCGCGCTTCCCCTCTCCTGTTGCTGTTTGCGGTGGGACGCGCCGTAATTTATGGCGAGGCTGCGTGTGACCTTGCATGCGCCTGCTCGAGCAAACCGCAGCGCCCTTCCCCGCACGAGCCCCGCTTTGCATTCACATGATGGATTCAGTGCTCCCGGAGGGACAGGGAGCCGAGTGCATTGGAGGTGGGGAAGGGAGGAAAAGAAAATAGCAATAACCCACAGCCTGACGGAGAAATAAACACCGAGATTTTTGCTCCTCTTTGGCCAGTTTTTCCCTCTTGTTTATGGCCTCAAGGTCTCCGGCCGACTGCCTCTATCAGAGGGCAGAACCCAGCCGTGGCTGAGGAGCTGGACATTTCAGCCATCACCTTGCCGCGTGGGCACCTCCCCACCCTGCCTTGTGCTGCTGAGGCACGCAACGGCGAGAGGCAGCCGGCTCGACGGCCACAGCAGGCTCTGGCCGCACTGCCCACCCACCAGGGCACCACAGCAGAGCTTTTTTAATTTTCTTCTGTTTTGTTTTAGTAGAAACAGGCTCATGCCGCAGCCTCACGATTGGCTCCCGGCTAAATTGCAGCTTTGGGCTCAGTTGGCTGAATTTGGGCTTGTTGGGTTTTTTATTGCAATCTGTTCGCTTATTTCCCTTCCCAGCACCGACTGGAAGCAAAACTCCTGGAAAGCTGCAGTCGGGCTGCGCCTGTGCTGGAGACACCATCAAAGGTTACTGGGAGCAGCACAGGGTGGAGGGGGTGCCCCCTCCATGTTTCCTATTTAGGTGGCTGACCGAGATGAGTATCTGCATCCTTCTGAATGGGAAATGGAAAAATAATCCCAACTGGAATAGGGAAGGGTTGGAAGGAGCCCCTCTGCTTCCAGCGTGCTGTGACTGTGTGACAACGAGCTGCAGCCCTGCGGGCAGCATGACCGCGCAGCCAAATGCAGCCCCAAATAAATAATCCTACAAGGAAGGGAAGCTGTCAGGTGTGTTAGGGCCCAGGTCTAAGCTGCATTAGCTGCTGGCGAGGATGCCCTGCCAATAAATCATCTGGAGAAGAGGTAGTTTTAAATAGTTGTCCTTGCAGCTTGGCTTTGCAACCTTTATGCTGTGCTACCAATGGAGGCTGAAGACCCTTAGTGCTCTCCTGGCTGGCAGGGAAAGCTGGAGGGGGGTTGCACTGCGGGACAGCAGGTCTGCCTCACGCCGAGAGCACCAGCCATGGGCCGGACGCACCGTGTGGTCCTCTGCTCGCGACAGCTGGGTCCCAACTGACCAGGCAAAGCTTGGCGTCCCGGGGTGGCTGAGCCAGCTGTCCTCTCCCGGCTCACTCAGCCTCACCAATGTCAGGCAGGAGGATTTATCTGTATGTTGAGTTCATCTTTATAGCCAGCACCTGTGGGGCTAGTATGGGGCAGAGATATTCGGGGGGGGCCATGCTGCAGGGGGCTGGAACAGGGGCATGGCCGTGGAGAGCTGGGCTGGGGAAATGGGGAAACCGAGGCATGGCAACCCCTCAGCACCCAGGGCCAGCACTCAGGTCTGGGAGTGAGCAAGGGCTGTGGCCACAGCTTGTGGCCGCTTTTGGAGCCAGGGTGGGAGTTGCAGGTCCTGCAGCCCCATGGGGTCTGGGTGGGCTGCTGAATCGGGTGCGCTCAGCGAGGCACAGCTGGTGCAGGCGGCAGGGTGGCGGGGGGGCTGCAGTTGCTCCTGACACTTTTGCCTCTGAATGTGATGATAAACTCCCTTTCCCGATTAGCACTGATCCCTCTGCCTCCAAAACAGTTGGCCCTAATGAACATACGGCCCAACAGCTGTAAGCAGTTATACATATGCATGGATATATATATTTATCCCCCCCCAGCCCATCCATATATACTGGAGATCACAGCTGTTGCTATTCTTCCTTGCAATGCAGATCAGACGCTCTCTCTCTTTGGAGTCTTACTTGACCTATTTTGCAGGCGCAAGATTTTTTGTGATGATGATTTCCCCAGTTGGTGCTTTTGATTCTGCCTGAAACATCTTGATTGAAGGCAAACAATGGCAGCTCCGGCAGCCGGCAGCACCCCGCACCCACGCGCCACCCGCGCCCTGCCAGCCGCCGCACGCTGGGAGGGCTGAGGGATGGGGTCTGGCCGACACTTCCCGGGGCAGCAGCAGCTGCTGGCTGGTCCATCTCAACCTGGTGCCCCTACCCTGTGGCCACAGAACATGGCTCGGGTGCCTGGCCCATCAGCTTGGCCATCTAACTTGAACCTCAAGGCTTCTGCCAGTCTCTTCAAACTCTGCCACCTCCAGTCAGACTGTGCCCTGCCCAGCCCTGAGCCCCTTCCCACCAGCTGGAAACTGCTCCACCTGCCCAGAGTCTTGCAAACCGCATGGCAGTGCCCTTGGGGGTCCCAGGGCTTGCCCAGGGCTAAGGCCAGGTGGGGACATGGTTCCAGAACTAGCAGAACCTCAGTGCAGAGATGCTTGGAGCATCTCACAGGCGACTGAGACCTTTGAAGCGCTTTCCCCAGGGACTCTCAGCCTTCACTCACTGCTCAGTGCAGGATTTTGGGACTGGTAGGGACCGTCTGCTTGCTCCACAGCCCTTAGCCACACAGGGTGCCCTGAGAGGGGCCTTGAAGTTGCTGCATTCTGGCAAGGACAGGCGGCCACCCGGGTGCACACTCATTGCTTGGTTGGCATTTTAATGTGAAACTTGTCCTTCATCTGGGTTTCTACAGTGTCTGGGAGGTTCCTGTCCTGGCCCAGCTGGTGGGAGTGAAGCAGTCCGGGGACACAAGCAGGAGGGCAGGAGAGGATCGAGAGCAGGAGGCCAAGAAGCCAAAACCAGGTTTTCAAAGAGGTCAGGTTACACTTCCCACCTCCATCCTGAGCCCAGGGCTGCCCATCCCTGTTCCTGTATCCAGAGGTGCTGTGGCCAGATCAGGGGGTTTGAAACATGGAGCCGCTGGGGTCTCTCCAAGTCAGGGTACCGTAGGGTGTCCCCCTCGCCCAGCCCTGGCAGGGCTGCACAGGCTGAGCCTCTCCACAGGCCCCGGGTGTAAAAGAGCAAATTCCACGGAAACGCGCTGTTCTTAAAAACAAAACCCAGCGAGCTGCCAGCGATTCATCTCAGGCAGCGAGTCTCTTCATTTATTCATTACGAGATAATACCCAAATCTGGCTAATTAATATTCCTGCATATTTTCCAAGGGCTGATGAGGTATCTTAAACATCTCGCCGAGATGGGCTTTCATATTTATAAGTTTGATGTGCAAACTTAAATTGATGCTGTCTAAATATACCCCTCATGTTTAAGCATGGGGCTTCACTCTCAGGGTGCCGGGGGGGTTCCCCAGGCACACACCCCAGCTTGAAGCAGGACCTGGGGGCTCAACGAGTGGGAAAGTCACCCCAAAATGCTCCCGCAAGCCAGGGCAGGATGTTGTGTTGTCCATCACTCCACAAAGACATGGGATTTCTGCTTCCTTGGCTAACGGGAGCTGAGTGCAGCAAGTGGTGACCCGCTGGTGACCGTGGGGCCAGTGGTGCTGTGTGGTGAGGAGTGGGTGCAAGCATTCATGCAGCTGGACGTGGCGACACGCACCGGCGCAGGGACTGCAGCCTCCTGCCAAAACCCTTTTCCAAGGTTAAAAATAGGACTGGGTTGCAAACTGAAAGGCTGGTTTGCATTTGCCCTCATTATGTTGATTGCTTATTTACATGTATGCAAATGACGGAAGAAGCAGCGGCTTCTCCACCTAGGGACCCCTTGGCACGGCAGAGCCTGAACCCCACCAGGTAAATCCCTGCCCAGGGATGGGCCACGGGCCTCCCACTCCCTTCCCAGCATCAACCTGAGAATGAAGCATCAGCCCCTCCACCAATGTGGGGGATGAGCTGCAGCCCTGTGACCTGACCCTTGCAGGGCTGCCAGAGGTTTAGTGGTTATCGGTCACCTCTTCCCTTGCCCTGCTCTGCCAGATGTGCGTGTCCGGCTCCAGCTGTTCCACATCAGCTTCCCCCAAGCGGCACCCAGGATCCTTTTTCCACCGGGCCCCATGTCCTTCATCAGACACCAATTAGGTCCAGCCCAGCTGCTCATTTTTCTTTCCACCGTGTGACATGTTTTCACCCGGCTCCTAATCCGTCTCTTTCCATTCACAACTCGAGCTGTTTATGGATGTGCCTCCGCTACCCCCGCTTCCCCACCCCCTGGACAGACCCATCCATCAAGTCACCTCACTGAGCGCCCATCACCTCCCTCCCGCGCAGGGTCACAGGTAGCCAGGATGCTGGGATCTGATTCCACCCAGAGGAGCTGCAACACTGCCGGGCTCCCCCCTCTCTTGGGGCTGCTCCCTTCAGCAAATGCACAGGGTGGGGGGTGGCCCACAGCAGGAACACGTCCCAAGCCCTCAGGGGTCACCCAGTGGGGTGGGGGCTGGCCTGTGTCCCCTGTCTGTAGGCGACAGGTGCTCTAATGCCAGCAGCTGCCTGCTCTGGCGGGACAGAGGCAGCTGTGTCAAGCAGGAAGAGGAGGATGACAAGGAGGACAGCTGGGAGGGCAAACCCTGGGGGCACCAAGAAGAGGGGCCATGGCTGGGGAGTACTCTTCAGTGGTGGCTGTGCCTCCTCCAGCAAAGAGACACTTCCCTTGCTTTGCCTGTGCCTGTGTCCTGGTCAGCACTGAGGTGTCACCCTGCACAGGGTGCAGGGCCGAGCCCCATCTCCAGAGCGGGCTCCACTGGCAAGGGATTGCCAGCCACGACCCTCACAGTGAAACGGGGGCAGCAGGGTGTGAGGACCTCCCCATCCCTGGACCCTGCTGCCCCCCGAGACTCGCTTCCCTTCCCGTTTCCCACCGAAGCAGCACACAGAGAACACAAACCCGAGCGAAGCTAGGGGTGTTTAGCCACCAGGAAACAAGCCAAGCTCGAAGAACACAACGGGAACCCCCTCGTGCCTCCGAGGCCCTGCTCTGCCTGTGAAGTCAGCCCCGCTTTCCCCTGACAAAGAGCTCACACTAGCACAGCCACAGCCAGGCCAGACCCACAGCCCCGCTCTTCACCTTCATCCCTCCCAGCCTTAGCTGAGCATGGAGGGCCCTGAACAGGGCAACGGGGCTTCAGCTGGTGACAAAGCTGTGAGGGCCACGTGCCAGGGCCCAGTGGATGCCAGTGGAGGTAGGAAAGCTGCCGTTCCCGTCTCCATCCCACATCCCCATCCCACAATGGGGATTGTTCTGAAGGCTGCGGGCAGGATGCGACCCGGCCAGCTCCACGCCTGACTCACATCCTCACCGGCTGGGAGGGAGCCATGGCTCTGGCATCCTTCCCCACAGGGCTGGGACGCGGGACGGGCACTGGTGGGGACCCCCTTTCCCCACCCCATCTCTGAGCTGCTCCCTCCACAACAGCCCTGCCAGCACCTCCTCACCGTGAGCCGACACGTGGCCCCGGGAGCGGATAGGGAAGCAGGTGGGAGCCTCCCGCCGGAGCCGCCGCCGCCGTTGTTGCCGGGGAAGATCTGCAGCAGAGCGAGGCGTTTGCACTAAGTGATCACATTTATTTGAATATTTCTTTTGTGTGTGTGTGTTCTAAAATCGGTTACAGAATAAATACCTGTGCCTCAGAGCAGGAAGTCCACTTTTTTTTATACAAAGTGCTTGTTACAGGAAGTTGCATCAGCGATACGCAGGAGGGGGGTCGCGTTTCAACCAGCTTCCCCTCCTGAAAACTAGAACAGATTTATTTATTTTTTTTATTATTTATTCGTGGGGGTTTTTTCTTTTTTTTTTTCAGAGTTTCTTTTCCCTTTTTTTTTCTTTTGTGCATTAAATTTCCTGCCATTGTGTATTTACAAATCTCCGAAAGAAGGAAAAAAACCGCCAATCTGCAGGAGAAGTGGCCTCGTAACACAAAGAAAGGAATCAGCCTTTAAAAAACCAAAGGTAACAAACCCAAAAGTCTACAGGATCCTTTTCGTACTGAATCGACCAGAGATTTTTTTCTTGTTTTCTTTTTAAAAAGGGCAGGAGAGGGCTAGGGAAAGGAGGAAAAACCAAACCAAACCAGAAGAAAAAGAACTCGTAGAAATGGAAAGAGAGAAGGTGTCACTGTCCCTTCTGGCGCTTTCCAAAGGCAGGGAGGAGCGAGGAAGAGCGCGACGCACAGACCCAGGCGCCTGACTTCAAATCCCCATCAATTTCTTCTCGGTCATTTCTCCCTCGTCTTTTCCCAGCGAGGAAGGACTTTCCCAAATTAAATTAAAAAAAGGAATTAAAAGGAAAAAGAACCCCATCATTATTTCATTTTGAAAGGATTAAAAAAAAAACAACCTAAGGGAGAGATGAGAGAAAAACCCTCCCCAAAATCCTGGAGGGGCGCAAGGCAGGGAAAACATTGGGTTTGATTTAAAAAGGCAGGAGGGTGGGGGGAAGAGAAGAAAGAAAAGCCAAACCAAACCAGACTTTTCTCTCCGAACGCGGCATCGAGCGGGACTCTCCGGAGAGTGTGACGGTTAACTCGTGACGTAGTGTTTCGCCGACGGCTGGCCGTAGACCCTATAGAAATCCTGCCGCCCGTGCTGCTGGGATGCGTCAATCCATTCCCTCACGGCAAGTCCCGGGAGCGACTGGGGGACGGCGGGAGCGGGTGGCAGCGGGTGGGAGTACTCCTGCGAGGAGACCGTCCAGGGGAAGTGCCCCGACCGTGGGTAGGGCTGGTGCCCGCTGTGGTTGGACACGGAGGAACAGTAACAGTTGTCCACAGAGCAGACGAGGATTTTGCGGCCGCCATACTGGGACAGCACGGACTGCTGAGATGACGTGGTGTTGGGGTAGTGAGATGGGTTGAAGACGGAGCCCGAGTGCACTGGCTGCGGGCCGCTGGGAAGTCCAACTATGTGCTGCGTGGAGCTACAAGGCACCATGGCTTGTGCAGACTGCCCCTCGCCAGCCGAAGCGCCCTGGCTCATGTACTGGCTCGCCACAGTCCCGGACGATGGCTCGAGGAAGCTGCCCTCGGGGAAGGCGGTGGAGTGCTTGCGCTTCTCTGCGCCGGAGTTGGTGACGGTGCAGGGGTACATGGGGATACTCTGCAGGAAGGGGACGGGGGTGCTCAGAGGACCTGCAGAGGGGAACAGCGTAGGGGGACTGGGTTAAACACAGCACAGCCACGACTCCCAAGGTGCTCGGGCTGCTGGCCCAAGCTCCAGCCCCGCACAAGCAGAGGGCCCCCCAGCTCACCCCACCAGTGGCAAACTAAGCACCAGGTGAATTTGCCGGTTCTGCGCTGGGACCTTGCCGGCAGCTCAAGGCTGCTCTGTGAATGCAGGATCAGAGCAGAACAGCCCGAGTGACAAAGCCATCAAGGAGAGAAGACTGGGAAGCCTCCAGAGGGCATGGCCTGCTCCCAGGTGTGGGATGGGGCTTGCTGGACCGTGCTGGCCCCTGGCTGTCCCTGCCCAAGCACCTATGTCCATCTCTCCACTGACTTTTCCTGCTGATGGTCAGTCCCTCGCTGCATCACACCAAAATATGAACATTTCACAAGCCAAGGGAAATGTCCTGGGAAGAGTCAGGAGCTTCATGGCATTTCCATGCTCTTGCTGACCACTGAGGGGTCCCCAGGAGTCTGCACCCCAGCAGTTCTTCCCACCCTCTTGTACTGTGATCCACAGGGCACCTACCTATGGATACAAGAGGTAACGAGGTCCAGTGCCCCCCCCAACCTTTCACCCTGAAGCTTCACCCACCTTCCAGCAACTTCCTGAGCTGCTTCTCCTTCTTGGCGATCTCGTTCAGGAAGAGCTTGGAGTTGAGGTGGCCAATTTTGGGTGGGGGCAGGCTGCCACCTGTACAGTTCTGGGTCCTGTTGGGGACCACAGGCAGAGAGGACAGGCATGAGGGACAAGATACAGTCAAGAGGAGGGTCACCTGGATTCCTCCCCCACATCCTCCTGGGGCCAAACACCTTCCCTAAGGTGCGGGGGGCAGCCCCTGTGTCCCCCTGATGTGGCCACTCTAGCTCACCTCAGCTCTGCTAGTGCCAGCTTTAACCTCCTGCTCTGCCTCTGCCCCTGCAAAGCCTGAGCCCTGTGCCTCAACCCAGCTGGTCTCACTCTGGCTGGGGTGCTAGGTCCCATCTCTGTTCCTCCAAAAGGGCAGCACTGTGCACCCCTGGTCCCAGGTGAAGATTTTATTCCACAGCTGCAGGGATCCTATTGTCCTCCCACAGACAGGAAAACCAAGGCACAAAGCACGGTCCTCCCACAGCTTGTAGCATCCCTGGCCCTGGTCCTCCCCAGGATATGGCGCTGCTGCCAGCCCTGCAGCAGCCTCCCTCCCTCAAACCCACCCTCCCACGGCGCTTACCTGTCCATCAGGATTTTCACAGACTTGGTGTTCTAGGAGGGGAAGGAGAAGTTCTCATCAGTAAAGGCAGTTTGTTCCCCAGTGGCCCGCTCCCCTTTTGGTGTCACCTTCTACGGCTCCCCCAGCAGACAACAGGCTGCCCAGGGGTGCTAAGCCCCTTTCCTCCACAGAACAGGCTGCTCCAGCCCCATCTCCAGCTGTGGCACCTCTTCATTTGAGGCAGATGCTGAGCCTGCCCCACTCTTTGCCCCTGGAGTTATCAACTAGCTCTGCCAGTGTCCCTAGCCCGCTCTATACCACGCCCCACCCCACACAACCAGATGTCCCCACAGCCCTCATTCCACCCCTGGCATGGGCAACTTCTTACCTTCATGAAATTGATGTCCTCAGTTTTGTCAAACATGACCTGGACAGAGCTGAGAAGCTTCTTGGCCTCCTGCATGCGCTCGTTGAGGTGGAGGACCTGGGCCGCGTTCTCGTTGCAGAACTTGGCCTGGGCCTTGTCCAGGATCTCCATAGTCTTCCGCAAGTCCTCATCCAAGATCTGGTGCATCTTCTCGTATTGCAGGCGCACCTCATCCTTCAGCTGGCTCACCTTCTCCTGGGGGACAGGAGCTGGGTCAGGCACTCTGCACCGTCTAACCTCCAAGTCCCAGGACACCTGGGTCCTCTCCTCAGCAGCAGCCTGCCTCACGGCTCTGCACACACTCACACAGCCCAAACCCAAACATGGGACTCCTATGTGCCAGAGACCCAACAGTGACCCTGTGGTGATTTAGGTGATCCAGTAGATCCACAGGACCTTCCTCCTGGGCTCTAGGTGGGGATCACCTCAAGAGAGTTAATGCCAAGCAACAAACTGCTGCATTACTACGGTAGTATGCTCCCTTGGAAAACCCTTCCCATCCTCATCTTGTCCCACCCCCAGCCCCATCCTACCCCACTCCCATCCCAGGCTGGGACACACCATGCTGCAGAGCCCTTCCTCCCACGCTCTGGCAGGCCAAGGGGCTTTCAGGACCACGAGCTGATCTTTTCCCTGTGTCCCAGCTAAACACCTCCAGCTCTTTCACTTCCTGACTACGTCACTGGTTTGCTCAGGGATCTCCCATATCTGGACCCTCCCCTCCTGCTCAGGATGAAGCAGGTGGCCTGGGGAAGGCTGTGCTGAGCTGAAGCCACAGTGAACCATCTGATACCTACAGACAGTCTTGTTCCTCACCTCCTTACTCACCCTTGGACCAGTGAGGCTGTAGGGCAGCATCAAGGATGACTGCCAAGTCTTGGAATGGAGACAGCAGGTCTGTCTGACCACTCCTCTCCTGCACGTCCTCCTTCATCCCCTGCCCCTGTGCCCCACCACCCACGGGGTGACAGACCCTGAGACTGGCCACAGCAGAGTGAAGCACCAGTTACCTCGACCAGCCGCTTGTCTGACTCCAGCTTGTAGAGCTGCTCTTCGATGTCTTGCTCCCGCTCCTCCAGGCGGTCCTGCTGCTTCATCAGCATCTTCTGCAGAGATGGGGAGAAGAGCAGCTGTCAGAGCCCAGTGGCCACAGACACTGGGAAGCTCTGGTGCTGCTGGCACTGGTTCTGCCCCCACCATTTAAGAGGGACAGTGCTTTTTCCCAGCAGGAAGCCACTGCCAAGCTGAAAGCCCACGCATGGCTGGTGGAGGTGAAAACCTTCCTGTTTCAACAGCCACACAGAGGGGCCACTGCCTTCCCAGAGGGCAGCTCCTCAGGTAACTTTCTGCAGCCTGGTCTGTGGGGTTGGATCAGAGCCAACCAGTCAGGACCCTCATGGGGGGATACAGAGGGGTTCATCTCCCCTACAGCAGCACCGTTTCAAGGCCTGTTACCCAACGCTGGCAGGGTTGCGCGCGACATCACCCTCCCCTCGCGCCCCCGTACGCCACACCAAATCCCTTCTCCCTTCCCCGCCTCTGTGACAGGCCCCAGAGCCAGCGTCAGCATAATCGGGAGGGACAGAGAGAGGAGGGATGGGGCCTCCCCCCACCACGCTGCCAGCCCCCAGCGCCCACTCCTTGGGGCTGGGTCATCAGCCTCACACTGGGGCAAAGCCGCATCCCAGCAATCAGTGCAGGCGCCCCGCTCCTGCACCCTTCACCCACCACACCCCTGCCCGTGGCAGAAAAAGCTGGAGCAGGGTTTCCCAAAACACCCTGCAAACTCAACTCCAAACTGTCCCCCTCCGTGGTGTTCCCAGGGAAAAGCCACCACACCGGTGGGGTGGGACGGGCTCCATCCTGCACAGAGCCACAACGCTAGAGACTCATGACGACGGGGTGAGACGGGAAGAAACCGGCGGCAAGGATGAATTTCGAGGGGATTATTGCTATTATAAACCTCCGCTCGGGGATTTATAATCAAGTAATTAATTCCTGGACGAGGCGGGAGGGGGAGGGTGGCAGAGGCGCTGCCAGGATTAATTGCATTGCAGGGAAAGGCTGTCACCTCCGACTCAATCTGGGAGCAGGAATGCGAAGCTTCCTCCCTCCTGTTGTTTTTCTTAAGGTCTTGGGCACCTCCAGTCTCTCTGGTGCTGGGCTCCTACCACTAAGAATAATGAGGAGCTAAAAAAACCCAGCTTCCCACTCACAGCCGCGCTCCACACGCGCGCCTGGTGCCCGTGTGTGGGTACCCACCCGTGCGCGTGCCGATGGACAGACAGACAGCAGATACAGGGTCTGAGGGGCAGCAACAGCAACACAGACCCTCGCGCATGATGGGGACGTGTGTATGGGAACAAGGGGGCCTAAAAGCATCCAAGGGCATCCCTGGTGCTGTTTTTAAGACCAGATGAACAGGCAGAAGCAAACACAGAATGACTTGAGGCGTACATTGGAGACCTCCTTTTTTCATCATGAAAAGGGTTGTGGCACTGGGAGGCTGCAGCCTGCTCCAGGGTTAAGCCTGGTGAGAACCAAGCTCCAGGGAGCAGATGTAACCCCACGTTCTCAGAGAGAGGCAGTGATGCAGGCAGAAATCACACCCCACACCCTGAGCCATCAGTGAGGCCAGGGCACAGGGCTGCCGATGGCTTTTCTGGGGGCTAACGTGGGTTTTGGGTCCAGCACCAAGCAGGCAGCTGCCCCGTGCAGCTGGGCAGGGTGGCAGCAGCCAGCAACCTGCTCCAGCAGTGGCACAGACAAGTGCACATCAGCACAACCCGCTCCCCAGCACCGCTGGCTGAAAACATGGTTTGCAGCCTCCCTCTGCACAGGCCTGGAGTGGAATGCAGCGACCTGGCTCTGGATCAGTCTCCAGCATCACAGGCTGGATCTCCCCAGTGGAACTGCAGCTGACTGACGGGAAAGCTGTGTGCTCCAGGGAAGGAGACGCCTTCTGCACCCCTGCTTGCAGGAGGCAGAGCAAACCCAGGAACCTGGGCAGGTCTTGCAGCATCTCTCTGAGCTGGAGAGCCAAAAGACACAGTGAACCTTCGCACTGAGCTCTTCCCTGCGTGCCCCTCTCTGCCAGCATCCCCTGGTCTCCTCGGCAAGCAGCCAGCCCCACCAGCGCGAGGGACTCCATAGGACGGAGCGAGCAGCCCCGGACACGCGTGTGCCATCATCCCCTTCCCTCTGGCCTGGCAGAGCTGCCAGCTGGGTGTTTTGTAACAAACCTCAGGGTGCTCTGCTCCTGAAATCATACAACTGTGTGAAATCACAAACATATACGTAAATACAGATGGAAGTAACTTCTGACAAATGTCAGTTAAGCCACTCACAGCTGGAAAACTGGCTGAGGTCTAAACCAGAGCCACGGAAATCAGAGACAACACAGCACATGCACTGCCTCCTTTAAATCTCACATTTGAACCACGCTCTTTATTTTAGGGCAATTTAAAAACCCTACACGCCTGGGATGGCAGTAGGTTAACAAGACACCTGGGTATGAACTACCCCTTCTGGCACCAAGGGGCAAAATCTCCTTCTCTCCGCAGCACAGGCTGAATCACTTAGGTATTCTGAAAGGAAAATCTCTCCCTTCCCCTGCTATCCCCTCCCAAATCTGGTATTTCTGAAGTCATGAACTCCTCCTCCAGGATCAGAATTTCTCAGGGTAATTTCTCATATTTCATGCATGACCTTGATGCTGGGGGAGCTGTAGCTCCCTCCACACCAGCACCCCTCCCGGACTCCAAAGCAGCTCTGTGGCATCGGTTTGTCTTTTCCGAGACGTGCCACCGGTTTGCAAAACAGCCGCCCCAAACGCTCTGTGCTCCAGCACCAGCTGAATTAATTCATCTAATGAATTAAAAAGTTCATCTGTGGCTGGACTAAGTGGTTGGTCCAGCCCGACCCACAGGCCCCAGGGAGATGGGGCTAATTGCTAGACATCAGTTTGTTTTACAGGTAATCTGTCCCCTCCTTAAGGAAAAAAAATAAAGAGTGGGGGAAAGTGCAGAGCCCTGAAGAGAGGCTGTCAGGTGTCTTGCAAACACACCATAAGCATGTGCAGAAACATGTCTGCCAGAGTCCAGGATAAGTGAGCAGAGGTTATCCTTTGCTTGCTGACCAGGAGCCCCACTGCCCACACAGTGAATCCTGGAGAGCAGCTCCAGCAAGTTGGGTAGGTTTGGGGTACTGGCATCACACACGAGGAGGGAAATACTACTTGGAGGGCCACTGTACTGTACTACCAGTCCATTCCCCAAACCTGCATGCAGACAGCTCTGCACTGGCCCCAACAAGCAGCAGCTGCTCTAGCACGGGACACATCCACTGCCCAGGTAGGGAGCAGAGAGACGGGGCTGCCCTAACAGAGTAGAACTTCTGCAAGATTAAACACCTGCAGCCACAAGACAGAAGCACAGCAATAAATAAAGTTTACCTGCTCAGCTGATACAAGGGGCATCTGGGCTCTTCATCTGAGAGTCATCACCTGGCTGCAGCACCACAAGCATCAGCCGTGTCACACCCACCGGGCCAGCTCAGCTGGCTAGTAAACCCCCCACTGCAAAGGCAGGCACTGGGCTGTGCGTGGGAAGGAGCTCACACCCACCCAAGACCTCC
The DNA here is from genome assembly GCA_013400115.1 of Rhinopomastus cyanomelas. NCBI lineage: Eukaryota > Metazoa > Chordata > Aves > Bucerotiformes > Rhinopomastidae > Rhinopomastus > Rhinopomastus cyanomelas. Next base: position 155,357 of record VXBP01009859.1, on the reverse strand, counting down.
CATGCAGGGGGAATCTGTAGGCAAGATGTCTCCCTGCCTTGTTTTAGGCTTGTCTCACCACTGTCCTCTCTTGAAGGACACAGCTCAGCCTGTGGTTTCTGCTGAGCCCACAACAATGCCAGATCTGCCCCTGCTCTACCTGGGGCCCAGTGCTCTTCTCATCCCCACTCTGAAGCCCTCAGCAGCCCAGATCCCCGGGCTTGGCACAGGGACAGCAAACCCTGCACTACGCACCATGGTTTTGCCTGCTCCAAGGACAGGCAGGGCCCTTGTGAGCCTCCCAGGGAACAGCCGGCCGGGGAGAGCACAGGGCACCCCTTCTCCAGCCAGCCCCTGCCTGACCCCCAGCAACACCAGGAACGAGCCTAGCAGCCTCAGCACAGCCAGAGAGCCGGCCCGTGACCTGCTGAGCAGCTCTGGCTTTACACGAGAGCTGGAGCAGGGTAAGGCCTCACTGTGTTCGGGGGCAGGGGAAGCCCATGCAGCTTCTCTGGTGTCAAATAAGCACTGGGCATCCCTCAGGGCCTTCCCCTAGCAAGAGCAACCGTGTCCTCCTCACATAGTGACCTGCAGGAGCCGTGCAGGATGCCAAGTCCTAATAAAACCAGCCAGGGGTTTGGAGGGGACAACAGGCAGGCAAGTGGACAAACCACAAGAGCCCTCGCTCCCATAGGAAATGGGGCACAGCAGAGGGCCAGGCTGCCCCTCAGACAGCCTTCGGCTGCGGCTGGACACTGGGTCAGGATGGGCACGTTGGCTTCTCTGCTCCCTCCTTCCTCCTCCTCTGCACTGGGTGCTGCCCCTTGCCACCAAATCTAGTGAATGAGGACATTGTCTGCAGCCACCGGAAAGCCAGATTGGGAGAGCAGCTTGGAGCACGAAGGGGAGGAAGGGTGAGGAGGAGGAAGGTGGAACCACAGCAAGGAAGCCTCAAAGGGCAGATGCCTGATGTGGGAATGGCTCCAGACACCTGCAGCTCTGCCCAGGGACTGGGATCAAGGGCCCCCATTGAGACCCACGTCCTGGCACGCTGCTGGAGACAGGCCTGGAGCCACAGCGGCTGAATTTTAATGCACCAAAAGCTCTAGACTGAGGCGGCGAGCGCACCCTCTTGCCTCCCCACGCCTCATGCTTGCAGACTTCTTGCTCCCCAGCCCTGCTCTACCATCCCTGGCCAGTTTTCTCAGAAACCCCCCCACACCAGGAGCTATTCTCATTCCTCCTGAAAGCATCAACCCACTTCCAACACTGCAGCACCTTGACTCAACACGGCTCTGGGGCACAGCACCCCAGTGCCCCCCAAAACCACGAGACCCACTGCAGACCAAACTCCCTGGGGTATCCCTCCCACCCGCCGCGGCCTCCTGCTGACCAGGCCCCAGCAAAAGCAGCTCTCAAACTCCCCACAGCAGTGCAGGAAGCTGATCTGCTTACAGGGACAGGAAGGAAATGTTTTCTGGTTGGGGTTTCATCTTGCACACATTTACAGTAAGCACCAGGCGCGGGTGAGGTCCCTGGGCAGAGCAGGAGGCCCCAAAACCCATGGCCAGCCTGGGCACACACGCGCTGCTCCGGGGTTTGGCTTTTCTCATGCTGCTCCCTGAACAGACTGGGCTGGTTTATCCCTGGCAGGGGAAGGAAGAGGGGAGCACAACAGCCTCTGGGATATTAATAGTTGCCCGCGCTAGAAAGGGATGAGAGCAGCAGCCACACAGCACACGGGCATTGAAGATCCCCGTGCTGATATCAAGGGACACCAGAAGTGCTGGAGCCTCACAGAAAAGGGCTGGAGGCCAAATATTCATCACCAGCACCCTGTTCTCACACCAGGACGATGTCTCCTGCCTGTCCCTGTCTCCCTGTAAGATGCTGCCTCTGAACCTTACCCAGCACACCGGCAAGGAGAAACCATCATACCCCACATCCACCAGCTATCCTGGAGGCAAAGTCCCATGTCCCACCTCTGGTACCATTCCAGCACAGAGCATCCCTACAGCAGCAGCAGGAACGTTCCCCCAAGCCAAGACAGCATTCAGGTGGGCCCTTGTCCCTGCAGCCCCCAAGGGCCAGCCTGCCCTCCTCACGGCCCTGACCCAGCAGAGTCCCTGAGGCTGCAGTGGTACCCACAGCCAGGACAGACTGTCCCCTTGTTTACACCCAGGAGAAAGGAAGAACACCAGAGTCAAGGGAAAATACGAGGCATTGTGTTGTGTGGGGCCAGCAGCAGGATTTCTGGAGGCCAGGAAACGGGGACCTATTCTCCATCGGAAAGTGACCTTCAGAAGGACCTTGAGGATGTTAATGCCCCTCCCCAGCCTCTGTGTCCCTACTGCTCCCTTCTGCCATGTGGGTTACTTGTGTCTGTGCTTCTGGCACAAATGGGGAAGGACACTGGGGGTCTACCCAAAGTTTTTGGATGCCAATCTCAAGCCACGGGCTGGCTGCCACTGCTGTCAGTGTCTTCTGAGGGGAAAGGGTAGATAAGGGGGATGAAGGGGCAGGGTAAGGAGGCCAGTACCCGCGTGCCAGCAGCCACGCAAGGTCTGGAGGCAGGACCCTTCTCAGTAAGGAGTGCTCAGCATGGGCAATGTGTCCCCCAAAAAACAAGTGCCCCAAACACTGATGTCACTTTTGCGGTGCCTCGATGGCAGGGGCAAGGCCATGCTGATCATGGGCCAGTGCTGCATGAGCTGCCTCTGCACAAAGCACAGCAAGAGGCAGTGAAAGCAGGAAAAACCACCTCTGCCAGACCTGGGGCTCAAGAGTCGCTCACAGTACGGGGAGAGAAGGAAAAAAGGGACTGGAAAGACACCAGGAAGATGAGTTCCGGGATGGAGGATCCGGTTTGCATGCCAAGCATGCGGCCAAGTGAGCCCTGACTGAGGTTGCTGGCTCTGAAGGACAAAGATGAGTCTCAGTGATGCCTGGATCTGCCAGGAGAGAGAGCATCCGGCTGGGAAAATCGTGCTCCCACGCTCTGTCTCTGTGGCGTGGGGACAGCAGATGCTTTTGGGTGGTGTAGGAGCAAGCTGGAGAAAGCAGCTTTGAGAGCTGCTGGGCTGCAACTACAGGCATGATCAGGCCCTTGGGGCAGTGAGGAACTCAAGAAATCTTTTTTTTCTCTGCTAGGAAGGGAGGGAGAGGAGATCCCCACCCAGGCCTGGGTGCAGATGCTGGCCAGCAGCCTTCCCCAGGCAGCTCTTGGGAGGGGGGACAGTCTTGGAGTGAAGAGAGCCAGGAGGAGTCACAGGGTTCAGCTCTGTTTATGAAGCACAAGGTCCACATCTTCTCCTCCATCAGGGATGTGAGGGAGGAGCTTTCTCCTCCTCTCCTGTGGTTTTAGAAGGAAAATGTCCTGGTTTGAGGTGGCTTATAAACTGGTCCAAAAATTCACTCTGCTGCTGAGCCATCCCTGGCACAACCCAGCACCAAATGCCCTTTGAGCAACTGGTTCCGGAGCACCAGCAGCAAGGTATTGCCGGGGCACTCCAGGAACGCAGAAGGGTTTGCAACATCCCAGAAAGTTTCAGAAGCCCAGACCCAAGTGTCTTGAGCAATCGTTTCCAGTCACTTGGGACCTGAGACTGACACCAACACCTGGAGCAACATCTGGCCTTGATGACCAACGTTGCCTTGTGCGTTCTTCTTTCCATGCCAGAAAATAAAATCTGTGCCTTTCAGTTACACCAACTGGGATTAATGAGATTTCACAGCTTTTTGGAGCCTGAAAGATCGTGCAAGAAGTCATGTCCTTCCCACCTTCAGCACACGGTGCTCGTGGTTTCTTGAACGTTTCCATGAATCGACATGTACGTTACGGACACTCAGACCTTCTCTCCTCTGCCTACTGTCTCTCCTTCCATATACCTGCCCCTTTCTAGCCAAGGGTCTAGCTGAAAAATTAGGCCAATTAAAAACACCAATCTTTTTTGGGCTGGATCATCTCCCCAAATCTGCTCTCACACAGGCTTGGCCAGCTCCAGCGGTGGCAGTGTGGGCAGAAATGAGAGGTTGTTCAGTGCTGAAACTTCACGGAATCAGAAAATCCTGCTTCTCACAGAGACTCTGTTGCTCGACACATATAATCTGGGAGTCGTTCCTTCCATAACCCCCACAAAAAAACAATCAGGCTTTGGCAACACCCCCAGACCTGCCTTGATCTGCTGTTGTCCCAGCCTTGTCCAGCTATGCTGAATCCCAAGATCTTCCCAACATGCTGCAATCTCAGAGTTGCAGCCAGTCGCCCACAAACTGTGTCTAGTGGGATACCCTGCCTTCCAGAGCAGCTATCCTGCAAGGACCTGCTCCCATCACTTGGCAGCAAACCTGCCCCCATCTACAGTCCCTGCAAAATTGAGAAACCTTCACTCCCTCTTCCAAATAAACATCTTGGATTCAAGATCCAGCTGGTCTGCATGATCTCAGAGCTTTCGCCCTGCAGGGGTGAAACACAGCCAGCCTCTTCCACCCTTCCTCCCATTGCAGGCTGAACCGCCTCTCCCCTGCCCAAAGACCTCTGCTCCACACACCCCATGGCTCAGCTCCGCCGTGGGAGGACTCGATACACCCCTAACTGCTAATTTCTGCTCTGGATGAAGCCTGGCCCCAGGACCTGGCTGCACAAGCAGGTTTTTGGGGAACCCAGATAGCACTGATGTGCAGAGCAGTTGCAGTGATACCTGTGCGCACCCACGTGCAGCCATGAGACCACTGATAAGTGCAAAGGCTGCAACCTGTAGCCACGAGCCTCATCGGTGTCTCCCTCGGTGACCCAGAGACCAAGAGTCTGGCTGCACAGGCGGCACAAAGCCCCTCTCCAGGCTCCGGCAACACAAGAAAGAAAACCCTGCTTGGATTTAAAGACCATGATTTTATATTTTTTCCCTCCCAACTGATCTAGTTAAACTTCCAACCGCTCAAGGCTATTTTAATTTGTACTGGTAAGTTAAATCAACACAAACAAGGGCAGAACAGGTTTTTATGCATCTCTATTACTGCCTTGCACCAACTAGAGCGCAGCTAGATTTCTCCAGGCAGCTTTCTTTTTTTTTTCTAATAAAGATAAGGGGGGAACGTTTTCTGTGCACCTCCAACTGACAAATGGAGCCTGAAAGTGAGCTGGGAGTCAAAGCCTTGTGGAAAGTCAAGGTGACTTATGTGCCAACAGGCTGGATTCAAAGAGCTTTGCGAAAATGCAGATCAACTAACAAGATTTATAAAACCCGTTAGGGGCTTAGATGCCGCTTAATTCTCGAAGGTGCCAAGGAAAGTGCCTGACTCGCAGAGGGATGGATGGGGTTTTCAGAGGTAGCTATCTCAACCTTTTGGCTCCTTCAAGAAAAGGGGACTCAATTTCTCCTGGAAACGAGGTTTTGATGTGCCGAGATGTTTACACAGAGCCTTGGCTCCTCCATCACTTACTTTAAAGAAAAAGAAACCAAGTCCTGCTGCTGCAGACAACTGTTACGAACGTCTACCCAAAGCTGCAGCAGAATCTGCTGCTTCAGCTCGCCAGCGCCAGACATCATCCAGAGGAGCAAGAGACTCCAATGGATTCAGCATACAAGCTGGAAAAAATAAGAAGGGGGGGAAAGGGAAAAAAAAAAAAGAGGACTTTGCATTTCTTTGGTTCCCTAATGTCTGGTGTTCTGCAAGCTGGAAGCAGCCCATCAGCACCTGCAGGCAACACATCACTAGCCCGTCCACCCCATCGGAACCCATGAGGGCACTGACCACAACCTGCTGAGAGCAGGTTGGCCACCTGCCACCTGCCCCCTTGGCCACCCCCCTACTGGGTTTTCTCTCTCCCTCATTTTTTTTGCGAGGCGGCTGTTGAGAATCTGAAAGCCCGGATTATAATCTTTATGAATCCCATAGTTAGATCGCGCTGAACAGCAGCCCAGCGCTACCAGATGTTCAAACAAAGCTGCCAACCGACAGCTGTCTGCAGCTTGCAGCGTGTTTTTACTTTAAAATGCAAAATGATACCAATCTATATTAAAAGAGAGACGTTCGGAGCCTTGTGATGGCAGCTGAAGCCACGGATATTGCTCTTTCACGCAGGGTGTGGCAGCAGAAGGAAATATCTCAGAAACTCCTGCTTAAGCTGCCCTCTGGCCCCCCCAAATCCTGGCCCCTTTCCTAATGGGAAAGAGACTCACGTTACTGCCTGAGCGCCGTGAATGTACCAGTGCGTGTCCAAACAAGCCAGCAGAAAGAAAAATGCAGCATGAACAAACACTGTCTAACGAAGGATGCCAGAATGAACCCAGGCACTGCACAGCCCGCACCTGGCTCTCGGCGGCATGGGGAGGACAAAGAACGTAGTGAGCGACGGAGGGAACCAGCCCTGCGGCGAGGTGTTCAGCGGTGCCTCCCCTCCCACGCCGGTGACCAAACCGGGGGTGCAAAGGTCCCTTCTGGCAGCAGAGCACTAGTGGTGGTAGAAGCAAGAAACGGAGAGGCATCTCCCAACTCTCCCATCCACCTGCCCAGGGTCTCACTTCAGGGTGCCCCACGGCTCTCCAAAACATACCATGAATGATTGTGCTGCCCTCACCACAGAACCGCTGCTGGGATCTCCTCTGAGACTTGACGCGCAGCAGCTTTTGAAGTTTCATTGCTTTGCACCTTTATTAGGTTGGCTGGGTCCAGGCACAAGCCCTACACCCCACAGACTTCTCCACACGGAAGCAGCTGGGGAAGGTAAGAGCTGCAGTTCGGCCTCACTGCTCATTCTTCCTCCGTGTGGAAACACAAGCCACCCGCACCCACCACACTTTGGGGGCGGCAAGTCCTGAATGTGCCGGGCACAGCACACTGCTTGTGGCTTGCAGGAACTGCACGGAGAGGACTCTGACTTAGTCAAATGTGACGTCCCCAAATCCCCACCATCTGCAATCACAAGAAATCTTTGGGACCGGTCCCAAGGCTGCCTCATTGTGCTCTGATCAGCAACGGCGTGAATGAATCAGACTCCTCAACGTGACACCCAGCTCCAAGCAACATACTCAGGACCAACATATTTACGAGTAAGAACAGGACCAGATCCCCTCCCCAGCTTGGTGACATAAAAAGGACAACGTGGTCTTGCATCAAGCAAGTGGGTGGCGGGAGGATAAGAAAGAAGGAGGCAGCAACCAGCCCTGTATCTTGCAACCTGGCAATGCCCAGCCATGCTGAACCAGAGCCCTTCACCATGGCAGCAAACTCTGGGCAGCAGCAAGCACCGACTACGATGCCCATGGTCCTGTGCTCCCGCTGGAGCGCAGCAGCCATTGACACACAAGGGAGATGCTGGGAGCTGTAGTTTCCAGCCAGTCAGCTGCAAACGACCATCCGCCAGGAAACACATCCTGAATTGAAGCTATGAGAGGGCCCACACTGCTGGCGAGTTGCCAGCCGTGGCTTCTCATTGGCAGGCACTTGGCCAACTCCGATGTGTTGCATTAGCCCCTTTCCAAGGAGTGGCCAGCAGAGTCCACACCCGGCAACACTTCCCCGAGCTGAGCTGTGCCATGCCCTCACTGAAGTAACAGACAGCAAGCTACTCCCAGAGCTGGGATGCAGCCCCTGCTCCTGCCTTGCTGCAAGTCCCTTTGGATCTGCTCTGTGGCACTGGGCCACTGACTCCACAGCCAGCGCTGCCCAAGCTTCAGCTATGCAGAGCCCAGCACTGCATCCCCAGGGGGGTTAGATAATGCCTCCAAAGCAATCGGAGTCACAGGCAGCAAGAAGCAATGCACCAGCTCAGTGCTCTCAGGCAGAGCAGCACAAGCAGGCAAAGCTCTGCTGAAACAGCTCCCTGCAGCATCCCGGCTGGCCATGAAGCCTTCCCTCGGGCCAGGACCACACATTGCCCAGTGGGGAGCACTGCACCTCTCGGGGAGCGTGGCACCCCTCTCCTCACCCTCTTGCCCTCCCTGCTGTGGAGGAAATCGTGGCGCCTGGCTGATGTCAGGAGGCATCACTTCACACAAAGGCCAGGCTTCCTGGTGGGGAAGGGGTGGGGAAGTGGGGAGGAAGAGGAGCCTGGGGCAAAGGCAAGCAGCACCTCCAGCTCCCCACGCTCACACATGAGCAGGAGGCTGCATGGCTCTTTCTCCTTTAACCACCTTTGTGCTTGGGAAATTGAGACAACATCCTATTTCCCGGTGCCCTCCAGAGGAGCCCCAGCATGGCCCTGCCCCAGTGAGAGCTGCAACAGAGCACTCACCCATCTAGGCATGCACAGAAAAAAGGGCACAGCCAGGAAAAAAGCCACCCCTCTAACAAGCTTGAATGCCAGCACCCCAAAACGGGTACAACAGTGCTCCCCACCTGATTCATCTCCTGCCCACAGGTGACCTGAATGCTCGTGGCAGCCATTAATTGATAAATACAGGTGAAAAAAACACATTTGGGACAAAGTCAAAAGTCATCTGCAGCCCTTATTCCCAAACTCCTCTGCTCAATGTGCTCCCCAAAGACAAGAATCTGTACAACCCATGGCACTGATGTGACCTCCTACTTCAGCCTCTCCTCCCATCCTCTGCCTCCCACAGCCCCAGCTCATCCCCCAGTAGCAGAAGTGGCTGGCGGCCAGCACAAGGTCACATTGCTTTTGAATTCACCTCAGCTGCTCTCCCAGGGGCTCTGTACCAGAAGGGCTGGTGAGAAGAGGTTGGCCATGGGGGAACTAAGGGATGTGGTTAATGTTTACTGACAGGGGGAATCACTGATGTTGCAGGGGGTGTCCGGGAAGGTTTTGGACGCAGTCACGGCCAGGAATAACCATAAAGGAGCAAACCCCACTGCTCTCCTTCAGTGCACTGACTTCTGCTCCTAGAAGCTGGCCTGTCATTGGTTTTTAATCTTGCCTGATTACAGGCCAGCCTTTGACATTATTGATCTCAGGCCCCTGAAGTATCATTTATCTTCCAGGTTTGACTTGGTGATCAGAGCTTGACAGCTTGGACCCTGGCCAGCTCCATCCTCCCAGGGAGCAGGGGAAGCACTGCTCAACTTTGGCCCTGCCAAGTCATGCCAGTCAAATTCAAGGTTCAGTGTCCATCCCCAAATGCAGCAGCTTTCATCAGATGCTCTCTCCCTACTGGCACTTCATCTCCAGACTCAAAAATCTAGCTCCTCAGGTCTCCAACAGCAGACCAAAAGCACTTTACCAAGCCTGGCAGTCCAAGGTGCCTTCAGTGACCACTGCTTCCTCCTTTCAGTTTCATTACCCTCTTTTAAAAAGGATGCAGTGGAGACACAAAGGTTCTGGGATGTGTCAAGA
>VXBP01009859.1:134287-146053 GCA_013400115.1 Rhinopomastus cyanomelas | reverse complement strand
AGGGGGGGGGGGGGGGGTGGCAGTCCCAACATGTAGGGTACAACCAGACAAACCACTTCTATCTGTGACTGTGCTGCCATTTTCTGTAACGGAAGGACCAACAACAGCAGTTCCTCATCGCTGGGCCCCTCAGTTCAAGGTCACAGAACCGCTTGAGAGTCCAGCACAGAGCCACAAAGATCATTACAGGAGTGGAACATCTCCCTGATGAGGAAGGGCTGTGGGAGTTGGGTCTCTTTAGCTTGGAAAAAAAAGAGACTGAGGGGTGACCTCATTAATGTTGATAAATATGTAAAGAGCAGGCGTCAGGAGGATGGAGCCAGGCTCTTCTCAGTGTCATCCAATGACAGGACAAGGGGCAATGGGTGTCAGCTGGAACATAGGAGGTTCCACACAAACATGAGAAGGAACTTCTTCGCGGTGAGGGTGACGGAGCACTGGAAGGGGCTGCCCAGGGGGGTTGTGGAGTCTCCTTCTCTGGGTATGTTTAAAATCCACCTGGATATGTTCCTGTGCAACTGGATCTAGGTGATCCTGCTCTAGCAGGGGGACTGGACAAGATGATTTTTCAAGATCCGTTCCAATCCCTAATACTCTGTGATTTTGTGATCCCCACACACAAAAAAACTCAGCTGACAGATCAGCTCTGTGTGGTGCCTTCTCACTTGCTGGCCAGCACAACCACATCTTGGGGCCACCTCACCATTTCTGCTTTACCTTCAAAACACTAATGCCTGCTTCTCCCACTAGGCAGAGCAAGAAGTGGGCTTCCCAGATGCAAAGCAGCTGGCAGGGCTGGCATTCCCAGCAGTGGCTGGGATCACTACCCCGTGGTAGGGACACACCTGGGATTGCTGCTCCATGGGTTCCCACTCCCCTGGTTCTCTCCATCTTCCACCCAAGCTGACAGATATTCCCAACTTTTACCTTTTGGGATGTACAAGGTTCTCCTCAAATGGCCATGTCTACAGTTACTGGGTACAGCATGTGTGTGAAGGTTGTTGTCTACAGATGCCTCCTGTCTCTCTCTCTCTCAAAGCTGGGCTTTGACTTTTGGGAAGGAGAAACATGTCCTGAGGAAGGCTCCAGCAGGCAGTTTTAAGGCAGGGAGGAAGGTTTAGCTTTGGCTCATTGCCTCGGTACAGTTTATCAGATTGCTGCAAAAGCACTTTGATAAATGAAGATCAGTACCATGCCTGTACACAGGTGACAGTGGGAGCCAGGAGCCAGACTTGGGGAGGGCAACAGAGGTAGCAGCTGTGAGGATCCATGCTGGGCAAGGTACCACCACCAGCAAAGAAAGTCTTCTCCACACAGTACCTCACATAGGCCTCTCTGACTTCCACTTAGCTCTAGCATACTTTGACCTCCCCTACCAAGACTTTGGGTTGTTGCAGAGATTAATTTGCCCTTTTTCTCTCATTTGCCCCTTTTTCTCTAAGTAAAATGCTGCAAAATCCTTGGCTGGAAGACACGCTCAGGATTTACCTGGGGGGCTCGCTCCTCGGGGGACGCGTTCGGCAAGAGGTGGTTTTTACACAACACACAAGGCGTTCTTTTCCAGTCCCAGACCTGGATGCCCCATTGTGCAGGATGCCAGCAAGCAGAGGCAGGAAAATAATCACAAAATACACTCCCACTTCCTTGTTAGGGGACAGATCCCATCTCCAGCCCCTAGAACCCAACCACCTCTGACCCAAAGAGAGCTCGCAGGCCTTTGTGGCAGGGGATCTGCAGTAATTTCCTCTCAGATCTGGGCACACCATGACTAAGAGACTAGCACAATACCCAAGGGAAGGGCGAATGTGGACTCCCCCTTGTCCCCAAAGGGTCCGCAACAGGGACAGAGACCTCACAGCGCATTTATTCCGCTCCATCCATTTGAGAGGCGTGCTTCAAGGGGCTTTCTGCCGTCGGAGGCGGGTGCACCAGGACAGGAGGAGAACAAAGGGAGGCACCGGCACCCCCAGCCCTTTGTCTCAGCACAGAGGAGTTCACCTGCAGGGAAAACCAGCTCCCACCGCAGAGCTGGCAGCTCTGAGCTGATTTAGACGGGGAGAGGGATGCAGGACCCCCCCTTGCTGGTGAGAGGATAACGAGCAGAAGGACGCAACTGCGCTACCCTCTCCCTTTGCCACACACACAGGCTCATTACGGTGCAGCCAACCCCCCCTCCCCAGACTGTCCAACAACAACCGCAACCAGCAATAAAACCCACTGCCATGAAAATATCAACCTGCCCCCCAGCACAGTCGATCTGTGTCTGCGTGTGGCCAAGCACCAAACCCCAGAGCTCGGCTCCAACGACCAGGATCAGCTGGAAGGGAAGGGGGTGGGAGACTAGTTTCCAGGGGACATGGGGTTTTAAAGCCACACAATAACTGGCTTGGATGAGGGTTTGGATTAAGCTGTTGTACAGCAAGGGAAAACACTGCCTCCATTAGGATACTGGGGATTTTCTTTCCCTTTCTCCAAAGCTTGAGCTCTAGGATGAAGCTTCCAGGTCACCCAGGCTGGGAGAGGAGAACTGGGTGATGCTGAGCAGATGGGGATCCCACACAGCAAGAGATGGGTGGAGGGAGAAAAGGGCAGATCAGCCCTCCCCGAGCCCTGGATCATACAGTCTGCTGGTCTGACAACATTTACTCATATTTCAGAGAGACACAGCCATCCGGAACATCACTCCTTGCCAACTGCCTCATCTGGAGCCATCGCAGCCAGCCTCTTCCCCGCCCGCTCCAGAGACTGTCCCCTCACCAAGCATCCACACACTAAGGAACTGAGCAAGGGGAAAGGAAAGAAAAGAAACGGGGAAATTACACTGTTTCATGTTTAATTTTTAATTTCTTGCTAACATTTCTGGTACATAGTCCCGGTAAGCAGAGGACTTCGCGCGCATGCTGGGCAGACAGCACCGCTGTGGATGGGCAGAGAGCTGCTCTGCGCCGCGAACTTCACTCATGTTACCATCACAAGTGAATCACAAGACAGAAAAGGGACAGCCACGAATCCCTAGTGAGAACGGGCCAAAGCTGTCCTTACCAGAAAGGATCCAGCACTGGGAACCTCTTCCCTGAGTTCATCTGGGGGACATATGTAAAAACTCTTGCGTGCATCCAGAGTCTCACACGCCCGTAAATAACCACCTACCCTCGCTGCCTGGGACCAGGCATTTCTCCCTCCCATTCCCAGGCTGTAACTCTCCTGGGTACAGGAGGGGTGGCTGCCTCTATCAGCCTGTCTACCACAGAGGAATGAGAAGGGCAGGGCATCCCTGGTCCCTGCCCACATTCCACTGGTCCCCCAGCATCTGCCCCATCTTCTCTACCAACAAACAGGAGGTTCATTTTAGAAAACTGGCTGCCACTGCAAGCAAGCTCAGCAGCTCTGAATCCTCCAAGCCATCCCACTTACTCCAACCAAACCAGCATCTCCTGAGCCTGCGGGCTGCTGATAAACACAGAAAGTTCACAAAGTCACCAGAACCTAGGCCAGTTCCGTAGCATTTGTTATTTTTTTTAAGAAAAAAAGCCAAGCCAGACCAGATTCTGCCCTGGAGCCTGCGTGGTAAAGCAGAATCCAGCTCCAAGTGTTTATTTATAAATCCGTACATACATGTACATTTGAATTCTGACAGAATTAATTCTGGCATCCAGCTAATTCAAAGCATTCCTCCCCCATCACACTACTGTTGCAGGCCAGCCCAGCACAGAAGCTGATTATAAAATGCTGCACTAGTCAGGCATTTCTGCAAAGGCTTGTGCTATTGAGCATTCAGTCTTCCCTTGCCTGGCTATTTCATTGTTTCGGTGTCGATCCCTCCTCTCTTGCCCTGTGTTTCCTGGTTACTTTTGTCCCTGCTCTGGAAGCACTGCCGCTCTCACCCCATTTCAGTGTCAGATTGAAGGGGGGGAAAAAAAACCCCACCAAAACAATCCCATGGAATAAAAGAGAAGAAAAGACGAAATTACCACCATGTAAGAAGATTTCCAGTAAACAGCTAGGTAACGAGCAAAAAATAGGCCAGTATGCTGCAAGGCAGGCTGCGGACAGATTCGGGGATAGAAAACCCACAGCCGCCCTCCAAAACACGGCTAAGAAATCCCTGTGTGGTCACACGCTGTCCTCTGGAGCAGAGAGGAGAGAGGTCAGGGCAGCCAGCACTGTAAGAGCCTCTTTATTCTTGGGCAGTTGCACGAATCTGATCGCTTGTGCCCTTTGTGAGACATGGAAATCTGCCTTCTCCTCCACACCCTTCACCATCCCCCTTCTGCTCCCCCCCGCTCTGAAAGAGACAGCGGCGGCAGCTCCTCAGCTCCGGAGGCAAAACCAGAGCAGCCCGAAGCTTGTGGACACCCTCTGGCAGGACCAGGCTTGGGAGAGGCTCCAGGACAGTGCCTGCCTACAGCAAGAGGAGACGAAGGACGAGACAGACCCAGGCCCATGCCTTCCTCGAAGGGCTCACCTGGGCTCCCATTTGCAAGGCACGAGGGGTGGAGGAAAGCCCAGGCTGCCCCATGACTTTCCTACTTTTCTCCTTCTGCCATGCTCACGGGCTGGAGGAGAGCAGCATGAAGCACACCTCCACGCCAAGCAGCCACATGACACTTACATAAATATCACAGGTTGGATTTAGACTGAACGAGGGTCTGGGCTAAGTTTATTATGCCCTCCGCACCAGACAAAGCTGGGCTTATGCCTCCTGGTTCAGAGACCAGAGCAGGACAGCCCTGTCTCAGAGGCTCATTCAAAGCCACTGCTGAGGGAGGGCTCCAAGGTAGAAAGCTCTCTGGTCAGGGCTGTGCCTAGACATCCCCACCACAAAACACTGCCCACCTGCAGGGGTAAGCCCGGGCTACAGTTTGTCCCTGTTCCTTGCAAAGCGGCTCAAGGTCTTCAGGTGAATCCCCTTCCCTCTCCTTCCACTTCACTTCTTCACCAGCACCCTTTCATGTACCTTTTCCCCACAGGAAGGAGCATTTTCCAGCGCAGCACCTGTCCTGTTCCTTTGCCAAAGCTGTCCCCTCCAGGCAAGCTTCCTCCCACCTAAACCCACTAGGCTGCCTCCCCACATTCTCCATCTCTGCTGTCCTTTCTTGGACTGACTCTTCACAAAAACTTGAGGTTACAAATCTAGAGCAAGCAACCACTGATAGTCTGATGAGCTAAGGGCAAGGAGAATGCTCGAGCTTGGCGGGAAGGCAGTGTGAAAAAGCCCTTAATCCAAACCCTTGGGAGGCTGGAGACTGTCCAGTCAAAGATCTGGGACCACCAAGATACCTGCTACCACGCAGCCAGCAAACCCAAACTGGTTTGCAGTACGGTGGCACAGCCCCTTCTCCAAGAGCTCTACAGCAGCACAGGCTGCACTTGAGGGAACTGAAATCCCCTGCTGCCCCCAACCACATAGCACAGCAAAGCCTGACAGATCGATGGTGGTGAGCAGCACCGAGCTAGAAAGCGAGGCTAGGTGGGTGCTGGGATTTCTGTGACTGCCCAAGGCCCAAGGAGTCATTATTCATCAAAGCAGCCTGATCAAATGCAGTATCCCAGGGCACAATGATCAGTCACATTTAAGAGCCTGGCACTGAAGTCCCAAAGCCCCTGGGCAGGAACCAGGGCATGGGCAAAGCTGGGGGAGGGAGAGACCTGGGTTAGGCTGACCTAACCCCTGGATTGGGCTGGTGGTTCAGCTCCAGGTTGCTGCCCAGGGCAGATGGAAAGTGCAGGAAGAACGTGTGCGTCTCCAGCTTCATAGGTCCTACTGCAGAAATCCTCTGTGGACCAGGTATGTTCAAAGAGGGCCACAGGGACCAGCCCACACCATCTGTGGTTATGAGAGCTAAATTAATGCTCAGGCACTTGGACACTTGCGCTCACAATGCCTCCAGTGAGCTGCGTGCCGTGATCCTCATAAACAAGTCATCTGGAAAATAAGTAAGCCTGTAAAAATCCAGCCCATCACAAGTTACCAAACCTGTTCCAGAGTAAAAGAACCTGCAGCAGCTCACGCCAGGAGCCTGGGAGTGGAGCCGACCCCAGCCTCCCCACCAGCAGGGCTCCCTAGGCCCCAGTAAAACACCTCTGGCGGAGGCTGCAGCATGCAACATTAGACTAACTTCAAACAGAAAGGTATCTCTGCTGTCAGGGCCATTCAGCAAAGCAAAGCTGGTGGCATTTTCTCTTTAGAGTCCTAGAGCTTTCGAAACACACAAGCCATTGGCCAGGGCAGGTAGGAAAATCACACAAGGCATCTCTGCATCGGGGCTGGTGGCCAACACTGGCAAAGGATAAGAGTTTCTGGTACAGACCCGGGGTTCATCTCCTGTGCTCCTACCAAGTTCTAACTTCTTCTCATTCCAATACTTCAGAAAGCACCTGGGCTGGCCTTATCCAGGGTGCTGCCAAGAAAGAGCCCATATCCACCAAGGGGCTGGTGGGCCTAGAGCCCTGTCCTTACCTGTCCCCCTTGATTTGCCAAGCAGGCATTGCATCTACATGACTGCAGAAGGATCCCCAGTGTTTTCCCACAGGTCTCAGCACCACAACGGGTTCCCCTTTCTTGGTGTTCAAAAATCACCAGAGATGATGCACAGAGGGATTTTCTCTCAATTTTCAAAAAATGTGCTGCCAGGTAGGTCAGATGGGAAAATCTATCTCCATCCCGTGAAACACAACGGGAGCAGGAGGAGAGGCTCTACCCATCCCTTCTTCACTGGTGGCACCTCCAGCTGAGGGCAGGCAGCTGGGACATCCCCAAGCAAGTTGCGATGTACCGGTCCTCAATCAGCCATGACCCAAAGCAAAGACGGGGCAAACACACTCACGTGCCGCAAGCGAGTCTCTTCCTTTGGCTCCAGCCTTCTGACCCATGTTCCAAACCCAGCAACATATTTTTCCCCTTTTTGGATCAAGAAAAAGCAGCATATCAACCTCACACTGCAACAACTTTCTTTTCAACCCTGGAAGCGGGTTCCCCCCACGCCAGGGAGACGGCAGGTTCCCTCACGCTGGTGAAAGGCACATGGCTGGGGCAGCAAAGACAAAGATGGAAGAAAAAATGTTTCATTTTCAGACCTTGACACAAATAAAACAGCAAGAAGCAGAAAAAAAAAAAAAGAGTGGGTTGTTGCCTTTTTTTCCCTTCTCCTCTTTAAGCACTACAAAAACAGGAAACAAAGGAGAAAACATCTCACAAGGGGGAAGGGGAGGTAAGCGCTTTATACGCCCACGAAAGAAAGATTAACCACATATTTTATTTACTGTTTGTATTATGGCTGAACTGTGGAGTTCAACCAATTCCGAGCCAGAGCTCTGCGCGTTTGTGCAGCTCCTAACACCGAGCAGTCCCCTGTCCCCAAACCCACACTTCCTTTTCCAGTGAGTGTCCTCCACAGACACTCTCCCCCAGCAGACACCCACCTCCAGACACTTGTGCCCAGCACGAGCTCTCTTGCCCTCACTGTCAGCTCACAGCTCAGAACACAATGATGCTGTCCTCAGTGGGTTTTGAGCCCCTTTACCCACTCAAATTAGACTCTAACCAAGGGGAAGAAATCCTTCCAGGTGTGCCAGCAGCAGAGCCAGAATAATAAATCCTACAAGAGCAGAGTTTATACAGGCAGCATGGTTGCAGGCTCCTGTTCCTCCTTCAGGCTATGGGGGCCACCCTTGCCACATGGTTGATGCCACATCCCTTCAACGTTCACAAGTCCCACACACCCAGGACGGGGATCGGAGCCTCTAAACTTTGACTCATTTCTCAATGAACGGCTTCCCGAACATGAGCCACGCATGGAACAAACCTCTCATGACAGGGCCTCCCCTGGACCTCCCAAGCCTGGCATTGCTCATCCATCCCCTGAGTTGTAGCCCTCCTTCCCCAAGATGCTCCAAGAGTGGCTCACGGCTGCAGAGTGAGCCAAGAAACCTGGGCCTGGCTTCCATGGGTAGAAGGCCACCACCGGCTGAGCGCAAGCACCCTAATTCGGGAGCTGACACAGCCACCTTCCTTGTTGGCTGGTGGGGTGGTTTCCAGCCAGGGACCTGGCCAAAGCCACACAGTAAGAGCTGGCAACCTGCCGGCCTTTTTTCCCAGGGACCCTTCCTGACCCAAGACGGTTCATGGAGAAACTGCTTCAGCTTTGTGGGGCGAGATCTTTCAGGTATGCTGTTCCCCAGCTTCAGGCTGTCCTCTGCTGCCCTGGCCTCTTAGCACCCAGTCACGCCACGCACCCAGCGGGGAAGAGACAGGCTTATCATTGCAGAGAAAGGAAATTAAGATAAGGCAGCAATGGAGGTACCAAGGGATTTAGCCAAGGTCACAAAACTGTTCTGCGGCTCTACAACACAGCTGTCCGCCAGCTTCGGTGCCTGGCCACATACTCTAAAATCCCAAGCCAGGGCCAAAATCCAGCCTAGCCGGTGGCAGCTTTCTGCCAGGTCATTAGTGGCGTGCATCCGCAAGGAGCAGCGAACACCCACCCATAACAACGGCAGCAACAACAAAAAAACCCCCATGCAGCAAGAGCGGGAATAGATGAGATCAAAGTGTCCTGGAAAAGGACCTGGAAAAACAGTTTTGGTCCCTGGCTAAGGCTCTGGGGAAATGCACACACGAGCCCCGTCCCAGCGGCATGCGGCCCTCCCGGGGTGGCTCCCCACCCTGGCACAGGGAGACCAAAATGACTCCCTATAAATAGAAGCAGAAAAACGCTTCTCCAAAAGCCTGGCTGGGTCTTTCCCCTTCCAGCGCGTGTGGTGGAGCTGCTGGCATCTCCGTGGAGGTCTCTGGTTTTCCCCAAAAAAACCTGGAGAGGAAAATAACCTTCCTGTGAGCTCAGGCTGGCTCCTGTGTGCACAGAGCTGCCCCCTCCTCCCAGGCCCTGGCTATCCAATTGGAAAGTAATTATACTGCAATTTTTATTTATGACTTTTTTTTTTATTGCTAAATGGTGACTCATTTTGGCAACATTAAAATACACAGGAAATCATCCCCATTTTACAGTAATCACCATTCAATTCATTGTTAAATATTTATTTGAAGGACGAGCACCGAGTCTCTTTTGAAGGGTCGGAGTGGGAGCAGAGGGGCAGCCTGGGCGGGGGGACAGTGGTAGTGGGGTCACAGCAAGGCTGCCCGCAGGGCTGTTAAATGCTCACCACAGACTTCAGGGTGGGGAGCCAGGGGTGAAAGCTCTTGCCAGATGGCCTGGCCACAAGCAAAATACAGGCTCGCTTTCCCTCGAATCCAGCACTATGCCCCACACTGCTTTGGGCGGGGGGCAACCGTGTGCCCCTAATAATAAAAACTCCATTATTCGGCCAAACCCCAAGGGCAAATCCCCACTACCACGAAGCCGTGGGTCTGCGATGTGAAGCTCTTTGAGCACTGGGGGGAAGGGGATGGTGGCCAGCGGCCCCGGCGGGAGGCAGTGGGAAGAGCCGGCAGTTTGACATTCACAGGCCTTACAATGGAGGTCCGTGTCCGTGGCTGCTTTGCACCCCTCTCAGGGAGCCCAATTCTGGGGCAACGTGAGCTCAGATGTGGGCAGCAGTTCCATCCTGCCCCAGCAGGAACCAGAGAGACAACCCCTCCATACCCCCCCGCCCCAAGACTTCAACCCTTCTCCACACAGATCAAACCCAAGTGGTCACAAGTGCCACAGCTGAATGGCTCCTCCCGGCACGGACCTCCTCCCCTGGGAGACCCCCAGTACCTGCAGCCTCCATCCCTCAGGAGGCCACCTAACATGTCTGCCATGCGGGACCAGGCAGTGGAGGAGCAGCAGCAGCGTCGGGGTAGGACCCACACAAACCCATACAAACAACAGGAGAGAGGGTGACCAGGGGGCTGGTCAGTTGGCCAGCTGGGGCTCAGCAACCCCACACCTCCACGACAGCTCGACTTACCCTGATCTCATTGCGGCGGATCTCCACGTCGCAGACGGAGTGTCCCTGGTGAGCCCCGCTGTAGTAGCAGCAGAACTGGCAGACGGCCACCTGCTCGGCCTCGCAGTGGTACAGGCGGTAGGCGTTGTGCTGGGGGCAGCTCCAGGCCCGCACATCATCCGCCTCCACCAGGAGATGGCCACGGGCCGTGGAAGGCTGCTGCAGGTGGGTCTGGACGTGGGACTGGCAACACGGAGCCTCGCACCTCAAACAGATCTTCTGGGCTGGCAGCGGAGGGCCCCGGCGGCAAAAGACACAGTGCAAGACAGAGGGGGGCTTCTCCAGATTGAGGGAGTTGAACTTCTCTACGATGTTAGTTAGCTTCAGGTTCTTCTCCAGGTTGGGCTTCTGGTTGTAGGCCTGGTTGCACTCTGGGCACCGCACTAAGCCCGACTCCTTGGCCCACGCCTCCCCGATGCAGCCCCGGCAGAAGTTGTGCTTGCAGGGCAGCTGGACCGGCTCCACAAAGACGTGCAGGCAAATGGGGCAGATGAGCTCCTCTTCGAAGCAGTTCTTCCAATTCTCGGCCATCTCTGCTGGCAGCCTCTGGCGACGTTTCCCCTTCCCCACACCCGCTTCGGTCACTCAGTGCGGTCTAGGGGCGGACGCTGGGGTCTGTCCTCCCTGCAACGGGAAGCGATGGGGGTGAACAGTGGGGCTTCCCGCTCCCCAAGCCAGAAATAACAGACCTCAGCTGATCCGAAAATTTGGGATAAAATAAACCACCCAGCAGCACTCTAGGAATCTCCAGCGAGAAAATGCGACGTCCCCGTTGCTTCATCAAAAAACCGACGCAAACAGTTAAAAAAACCTAACGCGATACCATAGGATTTACAGCCCCAAGTTTTAACCCCACCACCCCCCTCCAGACCCGCAAAACCCATTTTTGTTTCTTTTTACCCCAGGTGGTGAATCAAAACTTACCAAAGGGTGAAAAAAATCCATACAAAATCCAGCAGCAGAGTCCAAGTTCCATATAAAGCTCCTAAATTTAGCGCTCCGGATTGGATTTTTCTTTTCTTAGGTTTGCAACTGACATTCAATATTTTAAAGGGACTTTTGTCCCCCACGAACCTGGCCAACAGCTGAGCGCACACACTCGCTCGGGGCTTTTTCTCCTCCCTCTCCCCCTGATGGGAGTTGGGAATCAGTCTTTTAAAGGAAACAGATCAACGGGTTAAGATCCAAAATGGGAAATAGGAGGAAGACTAAAAAATAATAATAGTGACGATGACGACGGTGAAAAAAAAACCAACCCAACAAATTCTCTCCGCGGCCCCCGAGATTCGCTTCTCACCCGGCGGAGCAGCAGAGAAAAAAGGAAGAGGGAGAAGAAAAAAAAAAAAAAGACAAGACAGGAAAAAAAAAAGGGGGAAAAACCAACCAACCCTCTCGCCTGCTTCGAGATTGCGAGGTCTTGAATGGGAGAGCTCGGTCATTCAGCGCAAACGCCAGCGCAGCCTCGTCCAAGGCTCCCGGGAGAGATGGGGGAGGATGGGATTTGCTAAAGGGGCTTTAAAGCCGCGACCCCCAAATCAACCTGCTCCGACTTCCAGCAGGGCTGGNGGTGGCCGCGGGAATAGATGGACCGGGCAGGGGAGGGGAGCGGAGGGGGAATGGGGGCGGGCGCGCCCCGCCCAGGCGCGCTAAGAGTCCGCCCAGCTCGAGAGCGGGTCAGCGTCGGGGAGCGAAGGCGCCGCAGCCGAAGGGTCCCGGTGGGTGCCGCCGGTCGCTGCCGCTGCCGCCTCGTTGCTGTGCGGCTCTGCGCTGCGGCGGGACTGGCCCCGCCCCGACCCCCCCCACCCCGCCCCTTGG
>VXBP01009859.1:41318-133955 GCA_013400115.1 Rhinopomastus cyanomelas | reverse complement strand
CTCGTTGCTGTGCGGCTCTGCGCTGCGGCGGGACTGGCCCCGCCCTGACCCCGCCCACCGCGTCATTTGGCCGCGCCTCCTGTCCCGCCCCCGGCTCGCGACGGCGCCGAGTTAAAAGGGCTACAGCCCTGGTGGGGACCGTCACAGTCCGAGCATCGGCCGCTGCTGTGCCTTGGCGGATCAGTACTGGCCACCGCCTCAGCGCGGGGTATCCGGCCTGGCCACCGGCATCCCGGGGATGTGCAGGTGCCGGTCCCTAGAGACGGGAAAGGAACAATCAGCGCAAATCTGGGCTGGCGTCGGATACCAGAAGTGCCCTCAGGAGCCTCTGGCACCTTTTCTCCCATCCCCAGACGGGCTGTTGCTCTGCCTGTTCCGCGTGCATTTAGCCCAAGCCGAGTAGCGGCCGGTTGTCCTGTAGGGTCTGTCCCACACCGCACCCCCTGCCCGAGCAGGGCACAGAGGTGTCTGTGGTCACAACTCTCCACCAAATGTTCTGCAGCTGCTGTGCAGGATGCTCTGGGTATATCCGGCCCCGCCAAACGTGCCGGGCTGCCGGTGTAAATCCATCTCCTACTGGGGAGAGGGGCACAGATGGCTCCAAAACACGTATTTACACCAGAAAACGCTCAGAGTGCTCAGTCAGGTTTGCGGTAGAGTGACAATAGGGTGAAAACTCAGATGGTGGCTCCAGGAACTGGCCCCATCCTTGGCCCTGCATGACGCTCACTGATGGCAGCTTGCCTCCAGGTGAGATTTAGCAGCAGTTCCCCAACTGCTGCTAAACTGTGTGGAGTCACCATCCAGCAGTATTTATCATAGAAGCCGATAGGTCCAGTGCAGTGGGCATGTGGGGCAGCTGGCTAGAGGGATAAGCATCCTATAGCACACATGGGACAGGGGTCATCCATGTCTTTACACACTTTACAGGAAGCCCCTGTGCACAGCAGGGTCCTGCTGAGAGACACTCAGGAACAGGCTGCCCAGGGACGTTGTGGAGTGCCCTTCTCTAAAGACATTCAAAACCTGCCTGCGTGTGTTCCCGTGTGACCTAAACTAGGTGTTCCTGCTCTGGCAGGGGGATTGGACTAGATCATCTTTCAAGGTTCCTCCCAACCCCTAACATTCTGTGAAGGAGACAGAGTGATGGAAACCAGCAATCTTCAGGCTGGTTTGAATTTATGAGCCTCCATCCCATTTCCCTCCCTTCACCTTTTCCCTCTCAATGCTTAGGTAGGATTTTGAGGAACAACTGTACCTGCCATCTGCCATTATGGCCAGTGTAGTCCTGTCCAAAAGGGCTGCCTCAGGGCAAATAAAAACTAAGAGTAATAGTGTCATAGCCCAGCACACCCCACTGGTGCTGATGGGGCTGCAGCTGGTATGCAGTGCCTGGCCTGCTCAGGACACCTTGCTTGGCCTCTCATTTCTGGGTGAAGCTCCCACAGCCTCTTTGCCACAATAAAACCTACTATTTGGTTTGGCCAGCTCATCCCTGTCTGCACCATAAACCCACAGCCAGGCCACCCCAAGAGTGGGACTCATCCCCCGCACTGCTCCCCTCCATCTCTGCGCACCCAGCCCACAGCTCCTGAGGCTCAAGGGCCAGCTCCTGCAAAGGGAGCGGTTTGACATGCAATTCCTCTGCTGAGCCTCCAAGCCTGCAGGCTTTACATCTCCTCTGGGGTTTTACAAGCTGCCCGGCAGCCAGGGCCGGCGGGAGCTGGGCAGGGCGGTGCAGGATGTGTCAGAGCTGCTGTCTGCTGATGTGTCAGCCGAGCCTCAAAAAGTCAGTGCAAAAGTATTTGTGACTCTCACTTCTGTACAGACACAGGCAGAACCAAGCAGCCCCTGGTGACAGCCACCATCTCCACCCCAGGCAGGGCATGGCTTTCCTGCAGGGGCTGCTTGCACAAGACCCCTAATACTGGGGAGGCCAGCTGGTATTTAGCATGATTGAAAAGTGGAAGATAGACGGGATGGGGCTGAGTCAAGCTGAAAGATGCCTTCTACTTTTAGCTGGGAAACCTGCTGCCCCAGTTCCAGTACTGGTCTTGCTGTCATCACACCCATGTCCATGCTAAGCCCAGAGAAACCCCCTTTTGGCAAGGAAGCCCCAAAGCCAGGCTGGGCATCTCAACCCTTCTGCTGCCAGAAGGCAGCAGACACCCTGTGACTATAGGCAGGACACCCTGGTCCACCTGTTACCAAATCCACTCCTGCCATTACCAGGTGGCTGATGAACACAAGTAGGAGCAAGCTGCAGAAAGCCTCTCCATGCTCTGGGCTCGCCTGCACGAGGATCTGGCCACATCAGCCCATGTGGATGCTGCAGCCCATGTGAAGGGGCTGCAGAGGCAGTTTGTAGCTAAGTCCTGATGCACATCCCTCAACCACCCTAACCTGCATTTTTTCAGCAACTGCTGGCCATTGTTCCCAGTGCCAGTGGTCTCACTTTAGCAGCTCTTAGCCCTTACTGGAGAGACCACCACACCCTATGCCTTCTTGGTACCAGCACCTTGCTGAGGCCCCCATTAGCACTAAGTGTCCTGTGGGTAGCCACCCACGAAGCGCTGGTAGAGCCTCACAACCTTCAGAACCAGGACGCTTAGGCACTCGTCTCTGGGGTCTGTCGTGGAAGAGGCACTGCCTGGTACAGTGGGACATCATTCCCAGGAGCAGTGATGTGCTGGCTGGGCTGAAGATCTAAGGTGCCTTGGTCACCTGGCAGCTGGCATTGAGGACCTGCCTCTGCCTTCCCAAGCACTTGAGTGATGTTTAACCAGCCCACAGACATAAGGAAACTGTTTGCTGTTGAGGACTGCGTAGTCTACTGAGCTGGTGGGAGAGAAGGATGTTCACACGGATTTACAGTGTTTGGCTGTAAAAGTGACAGCTGCCCTGCCTGCCAACACATTGTCCCCAGGACGCTCCTGAGGGCTCCAGCACCCAGTCCCACACCTTCCCCACAAGACTTGAGCCCTCCAAAAGTAATCAGAAGTTATTTGTTTCTTGTGTCATTTATAACTCAATCAGCCAGCCAGAGAAAAGCCATCAGTACCCTTCTGTCCTTCCATGTTAGCCCACTGAATTGGTTTAGTGAGAGGGAGAAAGCTCCCTCCACCCTGCTCTGTGTTATTAACATGTTGAAGGCTTTCGCTGAAGACTTAAGACTTGGTTTAAGGATTTACGGAACTTGCAGGGTGGCAACAGTCTGACTCGCAGCACTAAATTTGTCTGTGGCCATCCCCTGTTCCTGACTGGAGTGGAGGAGGAGAGAAACAACCCCATGAAGGAGGCATGCCACAGAGGTCCCCACAGCAGGTCACCTCTCTGCTCCAGCCCAGGGCACACAGCCAAAATGCACCACTGAAGCCCAGCCACCCCCATGCATCCCTGGTGTGGAGTCACATCACCACCTGCCTGCTCTGGTGTCCTTGCAGTGTGGTACCTGCTGGGGGAAGATGCACATGTGTCTCCTGTGTTTAATGAAAGAGGGGCCAGAAGCTGGAGTCACAGCCTGGTCCCCACAGCACACAAAACATGTTCCCTGCCCCAAGCTCCCAAGAGCTGGGATCCAGCAACACCCGCATCTGACACTGGCAGCTGGGAACAGGGCTGGGACGATGTGCTGTGTGGTGATGCCCTTGTTGGCCCCTCGGAAGAACTTTGCTCATGTGCAACTGGGTCTCCTCTTGGGGCAAGAACACTGGGCTTTTCCCCTTACTCCCTAAGCCTAAAGATGGGGCAGAGCAGTTGCTGAGGGCTGGCCAAGGGAGACTGCTTGGAGGGGAGCTCCGCTGTGACCCAGTAGTACTTAGCACGATTTAAAAGTGGAAGATGGATGGGATGAGGCCAGGGTGGAAAGACCCAATGTGAATCTCAATAGCCAAATCCAGGGTTGTTTAGCCAGCCATGGGGTGCTCTGGAGCTCACTTCTTGGCCACTCTCAGGGTGCCAATGGGCTCTGGGGAGCACAGTGGTGGGTCCAGCGGCTGCAGGGATGGAACATGGGAAGCCAGGACAAGGGCTGGTTCCCTGCCTGGTGGGGTTTCTTTCTATGCAAATGCCTGGGAGCAGCTGCCCTGCTGGAGTGACTCATTTCCTGCTCTTGTGTCACATTCTGGTCAGGCCAGTTTGGCAAAGCCTTTCTTCTCTCCCTCCCTGGCTTCTCCTCCTTCTCTCCCCCACCGCTGAGGGCTGGGATGTGCATTCACTCAGCCCCTGGCAGGATGAGGCAGGATTTTCAGGAAACTGCGTCAAAGCCACAAAACCTCTACATATATATTAAAAAAAAAAGGAAAATAAAAAGAAAAGCTCCCAATCAAACAACAAACCCCAGCACAATTTTCTTGTTTTCTTCCTTTTTTTTTTGCACATGAGGGAGACTGGCGGCCAGACGGCTCCTCTGCTCTTTCCCCACTCTGGGGTAGCTGCTTCCCCCAAGACACAATGAGACCTGGCTGTAGAAAAGAGCTGTAGAAGTTTTGCTGAGCAGCTGAGGGGGAAAAAAGTGCAGCTTGGTCTAATTTTACCCTCTGCTGCCAGTCACAGAGGTGCTGCCAGAGCCAGGCTGCCAGCCTCTAACAGGGGCTGGATGGTGTGAGCATCCAAGGGAGCTGCCAGCCCTAGGGTTTTATTCCTCAGCAGCAATTCAGGACAGCCTCATCACGATGCCCTGAGAAATGGACTGGCCACCATTAAAAGTAACTCACGTGTCAGCAGGGCTGAGAAGGGATGTCCAAGAATGCTGGCGGAGCCCAGCGTGGCGGTGGGTCTTCCACCACAGTTTAGGTCAGGGGAAGGTGATGCCAGGAACAAATACCTCTGGCTGCTCCCACAGTCCCACCCAGGCTGCCTATGAAGCTGGGGCAGAATGCAGCAGCCCTTTGCCCAGAGCTTGTGGCTACTGTTCCCTGTTTCTCCCTCTGCAACAGCCCTTTACCTGGTGCATCAAGCTCCGGCACTGAATCCCACACTGTAGCCGGGCATCTCTTTGTCATAAAGACACAATTCCTTGGTGCTGCCAGCCCAGGGATGAGCCTGGGGACACAGAGCTGCCAGGTAGGGTCATGGGAGACTGATGGTGGGAGCAGGGTATGGTCCTACCAGCCCTACTCCTGTCTGCAGCTGGGTTCAGTTGCCCTCCCTCTAGAAGGCCCCAGCCGTGGCTGAGGTGTGACCTTTGCAATCATCGCTCTGCCGCAATTTCTTAGTCTTCCCCTTCCTTTTCTTCATGTTCTCTGCAATTAGAGCAGGCTGCAGCCAAATGACCCAGCGCCACATGTGCGCTACAAAGCCCCCTGCCAGGCAGCTGCTCAACTTCCTTTGAAGGGCAGGGCATCCACCAGGGCTGTGTCACATGTGGCCCTCAAACCTGCAGACCCCGAGTCCAGTGGCATTGCTGAGCCCTGGCTTGGCACAGCCTGGGGAAACCGAGGCAGGGCGAGGGCAGATTTTGCCCCAGAGATGCAGCCCCCACTGCTGCTGGGCCTCTCCTTCCTCTCTGAAAGCCAAGAGGACTGTCTGCCCAGACTGAGCACGAGAGCGCAAGGGGATTGGTGTGAATCAAGTCAGGAAGCTTTGCTAATAAACTGTCACTCCTGGTTGTGTAATGGGAGCAATTACAGGTTTAGGTCTCGTTAAGACACCAGGAAGGAAAACACGGTCTGTCTGGGGATAGGAGTGTGATGGCAAACAAAAAGGAGGGTCCTGTTGACAGAAGGATGTAGCTGCCTTCACATCAGAGGCGTTTCCACCCCTATGTGTTGTCAGCCTAGGGCTTGGATTGACTCCCATGCTGGGGGTATGCAGGAGTGGGTTCTCACCTCTCCCTGTGTTCTCCTTCTAGGGGAATCCCAGGAGCATGATGCAGATGGTTTTAACCCCTCTGGAGCTCCTGGTCCCTGATCCACTCATACATCTCTTCTACAGGTCTGATAGGAACCCGTGGGCAGCAGGGCTGGTGCTGGACTGTGCCTGGGAGAGGTGCCTGAGCTGTTCCTGACTGCACAGTCACCAGCGACTCTCCATTGCCTGGGGATCTGCCAGGTTGCCCCACTGCCCAGTGCACTGCTGGGCAATGAACACCTCACTGCTCCTCCCGGCTGCTGGGGCAGACCTGAACCCACCAAACAGGTCTCTCCCAGGGTCTCCAGACGCATGCTCCGGCCTTGCTGGAGGTCACTCAGAGCCCAGGTGAAACAAACCCAGTCTCAGGGTGCTGCCAAACCTGGGCTGCAGGTATGTGTCCCCGCCTCCACGGAGGCTCTTTTGAACGTGGCCCATGCACACTGCAAAGGAGGGGCTGGCACAGCCAGCGGCCAGGGTTAGGCTTTAACCACCCAAAACATGACACAGAGGGCTAGGAAATTCTTGAGGTGTCTATTAACATAAAAAGAGTTGTACTTCACATTCGGCCCCACTTGTGGCTTATAAATCATTACTGCACCTTTTAATAAATGGTTAATCAAGTGGTAGAGTCCAAACAAGTTGATGGGTTGCTTATTACCACAGTTTATAACCTTTTATGAATGCCTTCTGTGGATGTACTTATAAACATCCATACCACGTACTTCTCGTGTCTTGACATGTTGGTCACATCTGTGCAAAGTTTATTAACCCTTGAGCTGCCGGCCAACGGCAGACCGCAAGAGATCCTGGTACGTATCGGCATGAATCCACGCCGCTCTGAATAGGAGGCACTGTCCGAGGGATGACGCGGGCATCTTCCTTCGCCTGAAAAAGGTTCAAAGCAAATGTGATGCAGCCACATCAGAGCTGTGAGCAGCAGAGTGCTGGTCTCATGGGTGCAGGAGCATTTTCTACCAGGACAAACAGCCGGGGAAAGTCAGTGGCAGCTTCTTCCTCTCTTGAAGTCATCAAGATGAGAAAGGACATTGTCTTGGCCTCCTTGCTTGAATCAAGACCGTAAGTTATGGGGCTCAACACAAGAGGAATTGGGTGAAATTCTCTGGTCTGCGAAGAAGGGAGGTCAAATGGGATGATTTAATGGGTTCCTCTGGCCTGGAAATCCATGGAAACATCCTTGGCCATCGTTGCTCATGCACAGCTTAAGCCCCCCTCGTGTCATGTCACAAATAATGAAATAAAACTCTCAATAAGCTGAATAATCAGAAAACAATTTTCCAATGAAAGCATCCCCTGAAATCTCCTTTTAAGGCAAGGACTGGGATTCCCACCGCTGAGCGTGTTCCTGACGCCTTTCGTTATTGTTGGGCTGCCTGTCCCGGGGCCANCCCCTTCTCCCAGACACTTCATGTAATTTTCCTGTTCACAAAGCAAGTGGGGAGAACGAGGTGTCACAAACCCGTGTCTGCTCCAGCACTTGCTTCCAGACAAGGAAGGGATTTGCGCAGGAAGCAGATGGGGACAGTCCCAGCCTGGATGGGAAGCCAGGTCTCCCTGGTTGCCTTGGCCAGACAGTCTTGTAGATTTTAGGCATCCAACTGTGCTTTCCCCTTTGCTTCCTTCTCCCTCAGAGCAGGTACCCCATGTCCAGCAGCAGAAGCATCTCCAGCACAGGGCAGCCTTGCTTTCTGCCCGAGTGTGGAAAGTCTGAGAATATGTGAACGGAGGAAAGAGCTTTAGAAGTGTCTTTTCACTTGGAAAGCCGAAACTAAACCTGGACTGCTTTTTTGGAAAGCTGCTGTGGCCTTTGGGGCTGCCTGAAACACAGCTGCAACCAGCACATCCCTGCTGCAGGTGAGCAATGAGGGGATCAAGGGGACAGAGCCCACACTGAGCCTGGCTGTGCCACCACGGTCTGTATCCTGCGCTGCTTCAAGCAGCATGAGTGATGAGGGGTCGGGGCAAGACAGGAACCTTCTTTTCTCCAGCAGATACTCTGCCTGACAGTGGGAACAGTTGCACCAGAGGCCAGAGCTGGGAAAAGTTGAAGCTCTTGGGCGTTCTGCAGGCACACGGATGGGGAGCTGGGACATGGTGGGACTTCCCTATGGTGCTTCTCCCACCCCTGACAGGTCCTGGCTTCCTGCATCAGACTGTTGAGGCTGAGGCTTGCAGCAGGATGCTCAGTGGCTCCCTGATGTCCCTGAGGCTTGGCCAAGGAGCTGGGGGTGCTCATTTTGTACCGATGGGAGGCAACAGAACCTGGACCAGCCTAGCTGCTTCAGGCCCCTCTCCAGCCATGGCTTGGCCATGGGGTGTCCAGCACTGCGGGGTACATGTGTGTTGCAGTGTGTTGGGAGCCTTTGATCTGCACCAAGGTGCTGCTGTGACCAGCTGAGCCACCAACACTGGGCTGAATGAAACAGCAAGCAGGAGAGAAATGAGTAAACAGAGGAGTTGAATTAAAATCCAAAGGGATGCCAAACCCCCCCAAGTCCACGTTTCTGGGATGCTGCATGACACATCCTTGGGGTCCAGGTGGGCTGAAGTGTAGAAAAGGTCTCCCTGCTATGGCTACACCATCCTGCCGTGGGCTGGGGGCCATGTCAGCACAACCATTGGCCACACTGTCTCTGCCCTGTGTGGGCAGGAAGCACTGCAGGAGGGGGAGCCCCTTGCCTTGGGAACTCCATGGGGACCCACCTCCCATCCTGCAGGTACACCCCCTTCCCCAGGGAGGTTCCCAGGTGCCACCATCCACTTTTCAAATGGAAAAGGAGCCCGATTCCTCCCTCCACATCCCACAAAAACCCCCAAACCCCAACAAACCAAGAGAGGAGAAAAATAAACAAACAAATCCCTTCTGTCTCCTGGCTTGGCATCTGCTCGCAGCCCTTCCATTATTAATTAGGGAAGCTGCCGGCATTATTAGCAACAAACCACTCCTAATGAAGTTCAGAGCCGCAGATCCAGGAGGGGCTCCAGACACCGCTTTTCAGAAACCTTAATTAAAATTCAGTGCCCGAAGGTGCTTTTGGCTGGGGTGGAGGCAGAGCAAGCAGTAAGGCTGCCCGGGCCAGGCATGGCCGCAGTGGTGGTGGGGCTTGGGGTGAAAGGTGACAGAGGGAAAGGGACATTGTTGTGCTGCAGCCCCAACTGCCCCCTTCGGATTTGGGACTGAGCAGAGGGGTCAGTGGGGATGTGCTGTTGCAAAGGGGGGAACTCCTTGGCCACCACGGGGATGGTGAAAGTGAGTAATTTAATTTGTTAATTAACCAAGTGGCCAGCAAGGAATGTTCCCAGTACTGTGTGAGCAGTGGGATCCCTGACTGATCTCAGCTGTGTGGTCCTTGCTGGGATGTACTGGAGGGGTGGCCCTGTACTTGTAAATGCTTGAAGGCCTGAGACAATGGGGGGGCATTGGGGGTCTCAGGCCAGGGGACCAGCCATGGGCAAGCTTCTCAACCCCTCAAACACCTACGCAGGTAAATAACCTCACTGGGGATGCCAACTGACTACCACGTTTAGAAAAGCCATGGCCATGTTCTCTTTGGCACATTCAACACCCGTGGCACGTGGAGATCCTTCTGCTTGGCCTTGGGGCTGGGACAGTTTGTGTCTGGATGGGGCTGCAGAAGAGGTTCTTTGGGAAAGGATGGTTTTCACTTCAAACTTTTGAGAGAAACCAAATCCTCGCAGGAACCTCTTCCACTTGTTGCTCCCCTTTCAATGCAGGGAGGCCTGAGGTAGCACCCCTGAAGAGCGAGCGCAGATGCCGCACACAGCTGGATTTCAGCTCCTGCGCATCCTCTTCTTTCCCTGTCACCCCTTGCACAGCAATGTCCCTTCCTCCAGATATTCCACCATTCCTCCCCCTGACCTTAAAGGAATTTATTGCCAAGGAGTGTAAAAAGATTACTGCAAAATCGTTCTGCGTTACTGGGAAATCATTGCAACATTAGCTCAGTCATATTTTTTCATAAGTGTTTGCAGTGTCTCTTCGCTGAGATATTCGGTCTCCATGCATACATCCACACCCCCACAAATCCCACTGAAGCCAAGAGGCGCTTGGCAGAGGACAGCAGTGTGGACCTGACCCAGCACTCACCCCGGCTCCCTCCTCCCCCACGCGGGTTGCCATCACTCGGGGACCGGCTGCATCTTCAGACCCACGTGCAGGAACTCCCCATCCCAGCTTGTCCAAACAGCACGGAAGCCCCCAGCTGTCAGGGCACCCCAGCTGCCTTGGCTTAAGGGGTTTCACCAGTGGATACGCACGTAGGGTCCTGCACCCAGCAGGGCCTAGGACTGAAGTTCTGCCAAATATTTTTGGGGTAAAGGAAGATCCTTTTCTCTTCCACACTTGCACTCAGGAGGTCAAGAGGACTGACCCTGTTCCTCTGGTCTGGGAGTGAGAAGGTCCTGCCGAGTCGCCTGCAGAGACGGACACCGACAATTCTGCAAATACGTTTAATGCACTTAGAATACACGGGAGGAAAAACGTTTAGTGATTCACAAAAATATTACAAAAAGTCACGTGCAGGCGAAACACACCCAGCACTGCAATAACCATGTCAGAATTTACATTAGAAACTAATATAAAATATTTAAAAACCTCTGCTAGTTTAGCTTTCCATTTGCTTTTTGTCTTTTATTTTTAAAAAAGGAGGAGGGGAGGGGGAAGAAAGGCCATCTACAAGGTACTAATACACTGGCTGCAGAAACATGGGCTCCTTCCAGCCCCCCTGGTAGTGTCCTTGGGCTCCTTGCTCAACAGGGCCCTGCACACGCAGACTGCACACACTCGCACATGCACACGGCTCAGCTACAGAGGGGTTCACTCTGGGCTGTAGGGGCAGCCCTGGAGGTCAGGGTTCACTGTGTCCCAGTCACCCCGTGTGTCCTCTGCCCTGGGAAGCTGGCCTCTGCTCTAGGTTTTTACAGAACCCATCCGGCATACAAAGCAAGTTGTGTCCCCAGTGAGCAGCAAAACCTTCCATCCCTTTACAAAAAAGGAAACGCCAACGTGTCCAGGCTGGGCTTGCTGAGAGAAGGGTTTTGAATGACCGAACTTGGGTCCGGAGTACGACTGTGGCCAAACGCAGAACACCACGACTCCAGGGCTGGATGGGCGCAAGGAGCATCCTGACACGGGGGCCAGAGTATCGGCACAAGTCCCAGAGCAGAGCTGCCTGCTTCCACCGGGCTGCACACTGCTACTGTGGGGAAAGGCAAAAGCTTGAGACAAAAGGGCCTGGAGACCCCAGCCTGTGATCAGTCACTGCTGCGACCACACGGCCGCTCACAACCACCTCGCCTTCCTCTGCCCCAACGGGCTCGCAGCCCGCTTGCTGCTGCAGAAGGAACAATGCAGGAGCTCTGTCGCCAGCACCGCCGAGTCCTTCTGTGCCCATCCTGCCTGCGGCACTGTCAACGCATGCCGTGTTTATGTAGGACCTACCGCACACGGTGACAGCTTGGTCCCTCCCACCCTTGCTGCTCGTGCAGTGGAGGGTTTCCGGAGCCGCACTTTCGCTGCAGTTGGGCCCCAGGGAACGTAACAAAGGAGCCATTTTCATCTCCAGCCTCTCAGGGAGTGGAAAGAGAGGGCGAGAGAAAAGACCAGTGTTTGCAAAACACAACAATCGGCAGGAAATTTTCCTCCGGCTTTTAGAGGTTGGGTTTTATTTTCTTCTCTCTTCCTCCTTCCAAAGAAGGGAGGTGCAGTCAGGACAGTTTAAGAACAACCAGGCACTGGCCAGCCTCATCTCCCACATGCAGCCTTCCAGGGGCTCACATTTCTCTCCTGCTATCAGGCCATACAAGCCAAAAGGTGAATGACACTGTGGTCTTGCAGTGAGGGAAAGGGAAGGGGCTACGTTTCTGAACCGAGGTACCACTTACTGTGACTTTATGTCCGTTGGTGATTCGAGGGGAAAGGGAATCATGGTAGAAATGAAGAGGTGGTGAAGCACAACACAAGACAGGCTCTCTGCCTGGCAGAGACAGGTCAACACGGAGCCTGGTCTAAAACACATTTGCAACCTCAGGCTTATTCTCCATTTAAAATTTTGGACTCACGTCAAACACAAGGTTAGGGTTTTTTTAAAGGAAAGAGAACAAGCAGTCACTACACAACAGAAAAAATGCTATAAAAATAGTAGGTTGCTACAGAGCTCATTAAAAACTGCCACGGTTCCAGAGACCTAAATCCAGCTTTAAGATCTTGGGAGGTGAACCCCACTGGCAAACATGCATTTCGAGATTGTTTTGGATACAGCCTGGCTGCAGCGCAGGCTGGACTTTATCGATAGGGACTGATGCACAGAAAGGGATTCCTGGCTGCTGAACAATTCATCTGCCCTTGCAGCTTCACTCAGAGGGAGAATTAAGGCACAATATAACACTCCAAACAAAGGGCACTCACCTAGAGGACCAACTCGCCAGAAGGTGGAAGTGCCCTGGGTTAGGGTACAGCTAACACAAAGCTCTAAGGGTCTTTCCTCCCCACCTGACATGATGCTGCCTTGCCCCAGCCAGATACAACACAGGAAAGCACGTTGAGGACTCTAGATGGCCACCAAGGAGGAGGGAGTAGTCGCCAGGGCAGATAAATAGCTCAGCAGCCACAACCCTGCAGTAACCTGTGGTCCAAGCCAGCATCCTGAGAAGTGTGCAGGCAGCCAAACATCTTCCGGTGAAGCACTGGAGAGAGGTTTTTGTGAGGAGCTGGGGGGGATTTGACAAAGGGAATGGATGGTGGGTGAGCAATAAAGCTCATCCAGTGACCAGCCTCGAGGTTCTCACGAGGGGCAGTGGAGCAGGAGCTCTGCTCCCCACCCCACACTAATTAGAATAACAAATGAGAGTGAAGCAGCCACTCTCTGCTCCCCATCTTCGACTGAACCTCAGCCGCAGGCATTTGCAGCCTCTCCAAGCCTTGATGGGTAAAGGCCTGAGTGTGAACGTGCAGCGGGGTGTGCGTGGCTGGCTGCTTGCACCCATGCAGGGTGTCAGTGGGCCCTGGCGTGCAAATGACTTGCCTGCAGGGACCCTACACTGTGCCAAGGTCCCCATGACTCTCACATTGGTTCTCAGCTTCCTTGCACCTCTGTTAGCTCTCCCCACACACTAAGGACTGTGGTGCTTTGAGCAAACCCGAGCCGTTGGGTGTAGGAGGGAGGCTGCTAACCTGTGCCCTCACCACACAACCTCTCCCCAGCAATCGACCCCCTCCAAGCCAAGCATCACTTTCAACTTTTTGTTTTTAAAAAGATACACCCCCTAAATATTTCTACTGGTCACAGATGAAAAACAACATCAGCCCCTCTTCTTCAAAGACCATCTGATGACCCGATGGTGTCATTTCAAAAGCCATCCAAGAGCAACGGACTATTTGAAGTGAAGAGCTTCAGAATATAATTTCAAATCACTGTTGGCAAATCTACGTACAGTAAAGCCAATATATCACCATCCTCAAAGGCATTACACACAGCAGGAAGCACCTATCTGAGCCACTGAAAATATCACTGGAGGTCACACCAGCTACAAAACTGACTGCTCTGCTCAGATCGCACCCCACATACTTTAGTATTGAAACTATACATTCCTTCTCCTGTTTTTAATCATGAGTTAAGAGGGAGAGTAGTCCTGGCTTCTAGGACTTCTCTTGTTTCAGAATTGCTGTCACATGTCAGATTTTCAAGGCATTACGGGTCTTGCCATAAGGCTCCTCATCTTTCTGCATCATGAGATTTCTCCAACAGGGCAAAACCCCGCGCTCACCCCTTCTAAACTGTATTTGTTTTCCACCCGGATCACTATCTTTAGCCAGCACAGCTTCAGGTCCCGGTTTCATACAATCCTGCTTCAGACTTTCTACACAATCTAGAAAAAACCAGCATCACTGGACCTACCATCTCAGCAGGTTTGGACTAGAAAAAATACCATGGCAGTTAGAAACAGTGATGCATTTCTCTTTTTCAAACTACTTACTGAAATACAAAGGTTTCTTTTCCATCTCCTTCACACACAGGCAGGTCCTCTTGCCCCAAGATGAAAATATCCAAACTTGAGATCTCGTTTACTTGCCAGTAAGTCTTTGGCATGGCTGCAAACCTGATGTGAATCAGGGGAGGAGAAGTGCTCAGCCCTTCACAGTACTGAGTAACTTTCTTACTCTTAGCTATCTAACTCCTGAGAGGCAGTAAACACGACCTTGGAGCTCAAGGGCTGACTTTCATCAGTTTCTCTCTTATAGTTGGTCTAACAATAAGATAGAGATTTCTGTTTTAACACATATTTGTCTAGTATTTTCCCCCTGAAGTAAATAGGAAGATTTCACTTCCTTCCCTTCAAACCTTCCCCTCCATTGTTATCCGGCTACTGGCAAAGATCTGTGAGAAAGTGTCTCAGAAATGGAGATTTCTGGCATGCCACCTGTTCATAACTCAAATACACAGAACTATAGATATAAATACATGACATGGAACAAAAATACACACACACACAAGGATACTGGGTGGATTTTCACAAATGCATTCAGTGTGCTCCCTCTCAAGTCAATGAAAACCCAACCCAGCGAGTCTGATGGGCGTATGGTGAGGAAAACGTAACGCATACAAAAGACAGAACTGGAGCACAAGCCAGCTTGGAGGAGGTGCTTTCCCTGTGTACAGCACCACATCCCCACTGTGAAGACTTCAAGAGTTCATAGGGCAGGAGGTCCTAAGCTTTCCAGATGTGTGTCAGAGCCCAGAGAGGGTCTGATGGACTTCTCTCTGCCCCAAGCTGATCTCTGCAGGAACAGCAACAATTGACCTTCCAAATGTCCCTTCTCCACAAAGATGTGGATTTTAAGCTCCTCTTAATGATTGCTAGCATCTGGAAACAAGGAAGAGCAGCCAGCATCATGGCAACGGGCCAGCTCTGCTGCAGGCACCCCCAGCAAGCTCATGGGTTACTGTTGGCGGATGGCTTTGGGACAAAACTGTAGTTGCTGCCCTTTCCCAACCGCCACAATCATCTGTTGATCGTTACCTTGCAGCAGGACACTTGGGCACGTCATTTTTTAAGCCAGCCTGGTACATTTTCATGTCCACACTGTCCCCTGTGTATACATCTATAGTGCAGACGGGATGCTCAGCACTAAGCGGGACAATGACAAGTGGCCAAGAGAACCCACGGATGAACGCAGTCTGCCACAGCACAGAAATCACGCTGGCTGGCACACGCAGCTATCCCAAAGTTTGTTCTTTTGCAGCAGGATTTTAAGATGATCCTTTGAGTTCAGACAAAATTACAAACTCATTTATATGTAAATTGCTTTTGTAGCTTTGCAGAAGGGAAGGTTCTGCTGAGCAGTGTTGGACTCTGCATTTGGCCTGCCTTAAATTATAATATAACAACAATTATAATAATACAAATACTACTTTGTACACAAAGCACGCCCTCCCCTGCAAACCCTGGCATGCTTCGGTAGGTCCTACAGCCCTCTAGTCAATAATCACCCTCTATGAACAGAGAGACATTGAGTGACTTGCCTGAGGCCACAGAGGAATTCTGTAGCAAGTCCAAGGAAAGCTTTGTGGCTCCTAGCTCTGCTTCTTGACCAGCATTAACCAGCTTCGAATAAATGCAAAAAACCATCAAAGCTGACTGTGCCAGGAAGAAATTCAATCAGAAAACAAACAGAAAACCAACCCTGGGGTACTGTGAGGCCTCCTGAACTTTGATCAGGGGAGTTAAGTGTTAAAAGCTTTTGTTATACTTGTATTACGATCACACAATTGCAATTGCACATAAAGTTATCTTGCAAGCAGAAAGGGGTGGAAGGAAAGCTGCACCTCCCCTGACAAGGAGTGAAGAGTTGTCACCACAAGACAATGGGCAGAGGAAGGCTGGGGAATCCGCATCAGAAACAACCTGCAGCAGCAGCAGGGGGTGAAGCCTTCGGTGGTTTGCTGCAGCATGTCCACGGGGTCAGCAGCTCTGTGCAGAGACTCAACCTGACTCTGCAGAGACTGTCTCCTCCACACACTATGGTTTTGCTTGAAGGAGGAAACCATGGGGATCTAGAGGGAGGATCTTTTCAAACTGATTTTGATGCTTTGCACCTCAAATCTATCTGAAAAGAGAGATGTCAGCAACAAGAGGCACCACAGAGAGGCTAGAGGGGAAAATGGAGCTGCTTTAGGGCATAACCCTGCTGGAACAGGGAGAACAGTCAGCTTTGTTGAGGCTGAGTCTCCTCTCTATGCCAAGGCAGTGGACATCTCCATTTCACATGCTTTCGAGCAGTCCCAGGATCCTGCAGGGATGCTGAAGTTGTCCCTGTGAACAAATTTTCCCTTCTAGCTTCTCAATTTTTGTACAATAGCAAGGAAAAAAATACTTGACAGTATCTCTTTAAAGATAAACACACTGTAAACAGGAGATCTCCCCCGCCCCGGTAGCTTTCTTCCTCCTGCTTGTGCAAAACCAGAGGTTGCGACCTTCCCGGGGGTTCAGGCACAAGGACAGGATATGCGAGAATAAAGTTGCCTCTGTTTGCTGCGATACCATAGCTAATAGCACCAAGACCAACACTTAAAACATGCCTAATGTGAGGGCAGGGAGGATCTGGGTTTGTTTTTCTTGACTGAACTAGAAAGTTCATCTTTAAATCTGTTCAGCTTCAAGCATGTGAGCTTTTGGCCTCCTTTAAACAGGGGAAATACCATTCCATTTCTGAAAAGAAAAAAAACATAGCACATGGAAGAACAGTTCTGCAGTCAGTAAAAGTTTGGCTAACAAAAGGACTCCAGAGTCACGTAAAGAACATTTAATCCATGGATTATAGGCTCGCACCTGGCAGAAACGCATGTGTAAATACAGGCGTGCAGAGTGTCTACACCCTGGGCTAAGGCAGAGGGGAGCTCTGTAACTAGAAGAGAAAGGATTCTTACTACTAATTTTCATAGTTAAATATTTCTCACTCGCACTCACACATACGCAGGCTGCTCCCAGAGAGTTCAGCCTTGGGAAGGATAAAGGAAAGGGCTCAGTTCGGTCTGGGCTGGTGCTGAGTAGCTCCTCTTCTGTTCGCAGTGGTCGTGCAGCAAACTCTTTTATTTGCAGGCAGAGTTTTTACTGCATTAATTATCCTGTGAGTCACTGGGTAATGGACAGTAACTTGGCTCTCCCAGTTGTTAGAAGGGTGTAATTCAGCTCTAATGCAGTGGGTTGTCGAACACAGCATCTGGCAAGATGGAAACTTTCAGTTTCTTTTCAGGCCAACTGTACTCCTTTGGAAGTTTAAACTGTTAAGACAGCAAAAAGAACCAGTTAACGTACGTCGCTGCAACCTGCACAGAACAAACAAGATCAGTGCAAAGGCAGGCGGCCCCATGTTATGTTATTATTATTTTTTAAAACAAGAGGTCACTAAGAAAACATTTCCCCATCAGTATGTTTTGGACAGCAGTGGACATTAGATAATGCGGCCTGTGCCTCAGCTGCCAAAGTAAAGTTCTGAGATTTCAGCCCAAGCGCTGTTTATCTCATCAGATACATTCTGAAGGGTTTCTGCTCCCATTAACACTTCACTTCTACAACTTCTCTGAAAATTCACAGCACAGTTATCTCACCTCTTGCCTGACCATGTCCATTTCCTTTCACCTACCCCAGGCCCCAAAGCCTCCCGGTTCCTCTAAAAGGAGAGGTACAGCAGCTTTCAAGCTCTTGCTCGTACAGAGTGGGATGTCCGTGAGCCAGCATGACTGTGCTGGGTGACAGGCTTGAAAATGGCCACCTCGTCTGGGAAGGCAAATTGTGCAGGCCTGGCTGGGGAGCACCAGCATGCCTGAACAGTTTCTCCAGCCCTACCCACCTCAGTTGCACAGGCTTTGCAAAGTGCCTGTACAATGCCTCATATTCACACAGGGCTCTGCTGCTCAGGCTGTTTTGCAAACATTGATTGAACTACAGGGAATGGAGACTTTTTTGTCCCAATCTGGTTTACACAGCACTGACTCTGACCAGTGTTTCCCAAACAAGGCAAAGGCACTGGACCCATCCTCATGTTGCTCCAGGGCACCTTGCCTTAGGCTGGGAACTGCCCCAACATCTGATCCCAAACACAATCATGCAGGGAGAAAGCTACAAGAAGCTTTATGACCAACACTTTTCACCATCTCCTTTGACCAGGGCCCATGCTTTCACACAGATCTCTCCAAAACAGCTCTGTGGGGAATGTGGGAGGTGGGGTGTGGAACTGCCTAGGCTACAAATCTGCCCCATCCACAGGTGGATGACAACCAGCCCTGCAAAAGCGTTTCACACAGTCCCAGTGCTCAGCCTGAGGGTCTGAAAGACATTGAGGAGGTCTCTGGAAATCAGTTTGCAGGATCATTTTGTTTTTAAAACTGATGAACCCACAGTGTAGCACCTGACCAGATGAATGTCACTGGGATCTCACACCATCAATCTGATCTGGAGGCAGCTAGTTCAGAACGGTTACAGATACAGTGGTCCTCTCCTAACAGAGTCCTCAGAACAAGGGAAGTTTCTCAGGGGCTACCTGAGTTGCAAGGGGACAGTGACCTGCAAATCACCATCTTTATCCGATCTTTCTACCCATAAGTATCCTGTATCTGAGGAACATCAACTCAACTCACTGAAAGGTTCCTGCTAAAGAAGTTCACTTCCAGCTGCCTGCTCCACAGCGAGGGTGGCTCTAACACCAATCTGCTCATTGACTGGGCACCACTTGCAGCTCTCAGTGTATGAGGGTAACGGGCGGTCAGTATTCAAAGTTGACTTTAGTATGTTGTCTGGCAGTTCAGGGTTTGACCTGTGATTCTCCTATGTCAGGAGGATCCTTCAGGATAGTGGCTGCCATAGACTCCTACTCTTTCTCCTCCCAGAAACATGAGCAGCCCAAGTTCCACTTACAGTGGAATGTCCACAATACAGCCTGTAATTTATAATCTAGAGGGCCTACATTCCCCAGGGGATTCCTGAGTTCAGTGTTTAGGGTGTGTGAGAAACACACTAAAGATACTCAGATCACTTAATTTCACTTAACACTGGTGGCCATTTACACAGCAAAGGAAAGATGACTCTTGCAGCACTTTAATTCTACCACATGAATATAATCAACTGCTGTCAGGGCTGCTGAGGAAAGACTTCAGTTGGCCCAAACTGGGATCCTGCAAGTTACAAATCCTCAAAGGAATCTGGATGCTGAGAGATCACATTTCATCTCAAGTATTTTCCTTTTTATAAACAGGAGTGGTTCCAAAGCAATCCTCTTGGAGAAGTCATCCTTTGCATTTGCTTGTTTTTCACTTTTTAATTTAGCAAAGTCACAGTTACTCAGAACCCAACGCGTGGTTGCTGTGCCAGGAGCTGCCATGCTCGTTGCCCCTGCCTCTCTGTGGAGAGTGAAGGAACATGAGCCATCCAAAGCCTTAAATAAAAGGCCTTCAAACCAAAGTGCTCCTGGACTTCCACGTCACCAGCAAAAATGAGCTCTGGATTAGGTTTAACTGAATAAAAGTTGGCCTGAAAGTCAGTGCACAGTCAGCAGCATGCTCCCCTCACTCACACAGTGAAGAACAACCTGGCATTAAATCAACTCTGGATTAAACAATTAGAGCCCTGAGATTTTCCTGGGGGGAGGGGAGCAGGGCAATGGAGGGGAGGGCTGCTCTTTAAGCCAAAGAAAGTTTCTTTAGAGTCTGCAGGGAGCTGTAAAAAAAGGGATTAAAAATATTACATGTCATTTCTGCCACTGCTCTTTGAAGTCAAGCAGAATATTTATATGTCATGCATGGGAGACAGGGTGTTAAATGTTCCCCAGGAAGAGATCACATGGCAGGGGGAAGTGAGTACCATAGAGTAAAGCTTTATAAAGCTCTCTGGGCTGCTGCTATAATGCTTCCAGGCTGATAATGGTCCTCTGCATGCCACATAGGAGCAGCAGGTGAAGGCCAAGCAGTAGATGTGAAAATGCCCCTGCCTGGTCCCAACACCCAAAAATGGAGGTCCCTGCAGCAGATTGTTCAGCAGTCAATGTGCCACAGTTCTTTCAGTCTTTCTGAAAGCAAGAAAGATGGTGTGCCTGGAGCTGCTGCTGTGGACACTTTTATGCGCAGCGCAGCTAAAGCCCTGCCACCCAGCCCGGGGCCAGCACTGTGTGACTCAGGGTACACAGATACTTTGCTGGGAAAGATGATGGCAGAAAGGAAATGCAGAGTCTCCCTTAACACCCATCCCTGCCTCGTATTTCTTGCAATCCCTTCTCTCAGTGCCTTAGTTTACAGCAGTTATGTGAGGCTTTAGCAAGGCCTAAGGTCTGAGGGGCAGGGTTGCAGCCTGTGAGCTGAGAGGAGGATCAAAAGCAAACTACAGGACAGCCTGAGCTCTCTGGGACAGTACATGGAATACGGGGGAATGACGCAGCCTTACTTCCTCTGAAGAATTCAGATCTTCTAAATCTTCCAGCATTTTCTCTACAAACTCTTCAGTCAATAGGATCTGCAAAGGAAATACAGTAGTTTATGCTTTTACACTACTAGTTTTAGCTAATTGCCAAGAAACAATTACTACTGCAGAGAGTAGACTGTACCAGCTCACTCCTTGCCCCATGTCCTTCTTTCCTGCAACACAAAGGTTTGAGGGCAAGGAGGTCCTAACTCTGCCTCCCACCCCAACCACTGAAAAAAAAAAAAAGTTAAAATTACACAGCAATCTTTTTTGACACTCAATTATCTTCCTTGGTCTAAAATTAGAGGCTTGGCTTTAGACAGACAGAGTGGGGAAAGAGGAAAAGGGGTCACGATAACAACTGTTGAAGAGACAGTGGGAAACAGCCATTTTTATCTGATCCACTGAAGTCAGCTCACAGTCTAATGAGGAAACAGCAGTGCAGGGAGAGTTGAGACCCGTACAGAGCTGGTGTCTGGGCATGGGGAGGGCTCTGACCTCACTCAGATGATGCTGGGTATGGGAGGTGTTCCCAGAACTCTCTGTACGAGGCACCCCCATGCTGTATCACATGTGCCCATCACATGTGCTTGTGCCGGGAAGGCTTCAGGCTGGTAAACATGAAGTGGCCCAGGAAAGTAGCTGCCAGCAGGTCAAAATCTCCAGCTGAGGGACACAACACTGACTCCATGAAGCCCAAAATCACACAAACCAAAGACACTGAGGGAGTGAAAACAGTCACAGGAATTCAAGAGGGAGATCAACCCCTCTCTTTAAAAAGTATGTGATAGCCAAAAGCAAACACGTCCTGCCTTGCTTCACAACAGCCATGAAGGCCAGAGCTCCAGGCAGGCCAGCTGGCTTGGCACAGGAGCAGACAGCAGTGCAGGACCAGACAAACATCCCTAGGTGGTGAGGGGGCCTTGGAGTGGCATTTCTGGGAGTTAGGTTGCAGCAGTATCCAGTGTATTGTTCCCATTCCAGCCTCCAGGTTTGTTTCTTCCCCCTTGCTTCTCCTTTCCTTCCTTCACTCCACCCTTTCCTCCGTCTCCGGCACTGCTCTCCATCCTAAAGCAACCAGCAGCCCATGCCCCCTTTCTCACCCTTCCCTTTCCCTGTTCTCTGAGCCATGACCTCTTTGCTCTCTCTCCAAGAAGCGACCATTCCAGCACCAAACATGATGGAATTAAGTGCCCAGCCCTGCTGCTCTCCACTATTAACTTCCAGCTCACTGGAAGCGGGGTAGCCAGGCTGTCCCACCTCCATGCAGGAAGCCACCTCCCATGCCCACCAGCTCCTTGATTCTGGTAACATTAGTGGGGAGCAAGTGACCGCCAAGTTATGGGCATTCAGCAAGTGGAAGCTTCTGGGTTCCATTTTTGTAACATACAAGCAGAGCTTGGACAGAAAGAAAAAGGGAAGACTTGTCTCCCCTTTCTTCCTTTGGTTTGCAAGAGAAGAGATCTGAAAACACTAGAACCACATCTGAGAGCCACAAGGCGTCCGCAGGTCTCTTCCCTCGAACCTTGCTACCCTGCTGCCATTGCACAGAGATTTTGCCAAGGACGAGGGAACTGCAACCTCTCCTCTCCACTACATTCCCCTCTGCTCTTAGTCTTCAACCTGCAGCAGGCTCCAGGCTAGGGTTTATAACCAAGCTGCTCAGCATGAATGCAGGCACCTCTATCAGCCCTTCTGATCATACTTCAAGCCTGAAAATCCCTTGCTTCAGCTAGGAGCCAGGAGCTTGCTGCTTTGGACAGACTCTGCAACCTGGCACCAGTCTGCAGACTGGCAAGCTGAGAGACGTTGCACTGAAACACGCAGTACCACTGCAAACTACTGCAGTCTCCTTGCAGGAGGATGTAACTACTCTGCCTGTTGAACTGGAGACATGTTCTTGTTTGCAGGAGGAGGAAGCTGTCTGTCCATGTCGGAGGCAGGAGCACAACCTGATCACTCAGCTCAGAAGGAAGAGCTGGGTGGGGAGCCTGGGCTCTGTAGGGAGCAGATTGGTTTCTGTGGAGGTGCAGCCTGCGATAGGGTGAGGGAATGAAAACAATTTGGCAGACATCGAAATCCACAGAGCAGCCGGAAAAAGGAGGAGGAATTGGTATTCACAGCAATCAGGCAAGGAGGAAATGAATATTCAGCCATCCACGGATGAGTGAAAATGCCAGAGGTTGGGATGGGTGAGGGAACAGGAATGAGGAGCCACAGCATTGGCAGGGGGACTGTAAGACAAGCACATCAGGAAGACCCCTGGGCACTCCCAAGGTGCCAGCGGCAGAAGAGAAATGGGAACCATGTGTGCAAGGCAGCCAGCTGCTCTGAGGCTGAAGATAAAAAACACAGGGGGGTAAACAACAAAGGGTGGAGAAAATGAAGGGGGAACAGGTCAGGTCTTGGCTAAGCCATGGACTGCCAGAGTAGGGACAAACCTATGTGGAGCATTGTGGCTAGCACTGACCTGGGATGCAACCCCTGAGAA
Organism: Rhinopomastus cyanomelas; assembly: GCA_013400115.1. NCBI lineage: Eukaryota > Metazoa > Chordata > Aves > Bucerotiformes > Rhinopomastidae > Rhinopomastus > Rhinopomastus cyanomelas. Next base: position 111,124 of record VXBP01009859.1, on the reverse strand, counting down.
GGCTGAGCCCATCTGCAGCTCACTCTTAGTCAGTTTTGGTAACCCAGCTGGAAAAAACCAAACAAGTCCCACTGATATGGTGAGCTGAACTGGCTCAAGTGTCTGGTAAGTGGAGTGGTATGGGAATCCACAGCCTCGCTCTCTTGTGGACCGCATTTGTGGGATCAAAGCAATGGCAGCTGCTCTGTGCAGCACGCTAAGAAAACATCACAGTGCCATTCTGCAACCCCTCACAGACAGTTAAACTCTGGTGGAGGGCAGGCTGCAATGACAAACTGCTACAATGACATTCACACAGTTTGCTACTCAGAGCTTGTCCTTAACAGCCTGAGTCAGAAAAACTCACCCCAAACTCTACTCCAGCTACTCCATGCTGCTAGGGAGACCCGCTCTCCTTCCTAGAGAAGAAGGGACATTTAACTAAACACACAAGCAGTCATGTCCCTTGGCACTCCTGAACTCTCCCAGGATGTAGGGAAAATGCATGTGTCCACAGCACGCTGCATGCTGAAGAGGGCTTTGAGGCAAGAAATACCGTCATTCTGAATTCACATCTAGACAAAATTTCTCCCCTTAGAAGTAGCTCAGTCAGAATGGCCCAACAGCACTAAGGTCTGTGCTCACAGATCAGGATGCCATCTGCAATCAGCCCTTTCATGCTGGTGAGTGAGAAGGATGGAGAAGGATGAGAATAAATCCAATCCCATCTCGGCTTCCCTCACAGTGTTTCAGGTTTCCAGTTCTTGCAGCATGCCTGCTCCTCACAGTATGATACTCCATTACATTAACATACACACGTTATATGTGCATGATATTAAAGGTGACATTCCCAGCAAATAAACATGACAGACTGCCATTGCTCTAGGCACCTAATTTAATTTCCTCTGGGATTTAAACCTCAGAAGCTCAAATTAAACAAATACGCCCTGTTCACTTTATATTTCAGACCTGAATCTAGAGCTTTCCTCCAATGCTGTTAACTGATCTTATCAACGAGACACTGTGCAGAGATCACAATGATGAAGCAGCTTATTCCCTTCCCAAAGGAAAACAGAGCCCTGCTGTTGTGCTGGAGCCATGGGAAAAGCCGACGCAATCTGGACAGCAAATGATGCTGTCCTGCGTGCACTGAACAGGCCTTTTCTCCCATGAAATCTCTCAGCTGGTGCTGAGGAAGCTTTCCTCGGCAGTGGTTGGTGTCCTGGGTGCTGCAGTGGCCAGACACTTGCAGTGCTGTGTTTTCACAGCTCTGTGCAAACACTTCCACTGGCCCAGCCTGCTGAAGCTGGTTGCAGGGTGTAGCTCAGCCTTTGTAATGTCTGTTTAAAGTATGAACAGGGAACGGCCTTGCCAGCCAGCTGTGGGTATCCGAAACATCTCCTGTGGTGCTGCACAGTCCTGCTCACACCAGGGTCTCCCTGACCTCACCCAGAGAAGCCTGGACACATGCTATCCCTTTGCAAGCAGATCAAGATCCCATTTTCTTTGTGCTTCGTGGCTGTTAGTCACGCTGCAGATGCTTGGAAGATGATGACTAGCCAAAAGATAGGTGCCTGTTGTCTATCACAGGTATGTACTGCACAACTGAGGTCCAAAGTTGGGGTTCTCACCGTTTCACTAGCAGCTGCATGTGTCCAGACACGTTACAGAACACTAGCCCAGGCTGCCTGACGGAGGTGGATGTGTTCGGGGAGCCCACAGGCTGGTGCGTGATGTCTCCCTCTCGTGGCAAGTCTCACCTGAGCTTGCTGAAATCCACCGCTCGCCCACAGGGCTTACCTACCGGTCCGCTGAAGGAGCCTGTGTTGAAGCTCTCGGTGTCAAAGCATTTGCTCCTGCAGACAGCTGAGCAACCTGTATCATGACTTGTTACAGGTATGGGGCTGCAAGCTTATGGAAGCAGCAAAGATGTACAAAGGCACACAAGGTCATGGGGCTTCAGAAGAGTTCAAGTTCGGCTGACCTTGAAGGCAACGGGTGCTTAGTAAAACATTAAAGGCTTTATAGTCATCTTCTAGGTGTTATGCTATGGTTAACACCCTATCTCTCACTATAGGGTTCAACCCTTGAATGAGGGCTTGAAATTCTCACCTCAGGAAAGGCTGGCTGGGGCCAGAGGTCAGCCTGCTGTTGCAAACCTGACACAGCTGGCAAGTCTTGAATGTAGGAAGACTCTTAGAAGCTGAGCTAGGAGTTGAGTAGCAATCTGTCTAACTTAAGGAAGCATGTTTTTTCCAGAGCAAGAGACAAGCAGCTGTCTCAGTGGTGCTGCTTCTGAAAATATGCAATTTTCTTGCCTACCTAAAGCCACACTGAACAATCCCACACTGCCCATATGCTCTATTTGCATTCAACACTGCCACTTACTCTTCTGTCAGGTATGTCTAAGAAAAGAGACCACATTTTATTAGTCTGGACTTAGTACAGAGTTGGCTTGTAGGGCTCAGCCAGAGAAGGTGGGGACACAATGCAATAAACCCCTATGTAAAGCATACCAACCCTTCTAGAAACTGTTCATCCATCCAGGTGCTATACCTGGAAGGGGTGGAGCAGCTGTACCAAAGGCCACATGTCATCTGTTACATCTGTAAATATCCAACAACCTTTAGGAGCCCTTTGCTCTGAAAATGTTTCAGCTTCATTCCTACTGACGGCACAGTTGAAGTGCATCAGCATTTCCCACTGAAATGAAACATTCGAAATAAAACCTCGCGCCGAACCGTGCTTTGTGCCAAACATGTCTCCCAGCCCATCTCTCTCTGCTCTCCCCTTGGCTTGGCCTTCTTTGTGATGCTTTGCTTTGACAGTAAGTGGTTCAGGGAGAGGCCTTGTCACGGCATCCTTCTACGTCATGCCTGGCCCTGACACTGTGAAGAGACCACTTTGCTGCCTGAATCCACCGCAGCTCTCACTGCAGCCTTAAAGGTACCTGCACTGCAACAAACACTTGATGGGAAATTCCACTATTGCTCTTCCAGGAGATTCAAAACCCTCCTTGTAAAGGAAAAACATCCACTCACAGATGCCTCAGGGACCCTATTGCTTCATACCCACGATGTTACAATCCCAGAAGAGGAAGTATATGATGACGCTGGAAGATTTTGACCTTGTGGGATCTCTTCATTACATTCTCGAGTACAGGGGTGATCCTATGGAGCTGGGACCTCAGAATCCAGCCCGATGAGATCCATCTTGCAGACAGGGCTGAGTTGAGTAAACACAAAGTTTGGCTCAGCTGGAGAGAGGCCTGACAAGGGATCCAAGACAACAGGCAAAACCGATTCAGAGTGAGAAAGCAAAGGAAGAACAGGCGTTTCAGGGAATGCTTTAAGTGGGTGGAAGAAATCCTACACCAAGTAGCCAAAATGTAGTTTGAGTAGCAAGGGAGGGGCATTAGGTGGCAGGAGAGTCAATTGGCTTAAGAAGGATGAAAGAACTTGACTCATTGAAAACTAGCCTGGACAAAGTACTAGAGATTATGCTGCAAGAGAGCTCATACCAGGAGGATCGTGACAACCTAATGGGACATTTCTACCCCAACACAAGTTTTTCAGTGTCTCATTCAGCAGTGAGGAAAAAGAACACAAAGGGATAGTGCAGTGAGGTTTTGGGAAGTGTTTGGGGAAGACAACTTACAGGAAAAGTGTTAGTTTAGGTCTCCCAGACAAGCTCAAGAATGCAGGGGAAGCCACTGAAAAGATTCTGAAAAAGTTTTTCTTGAGGGTAGTTGCATAAAACTGCTTTGGAGAGGAGCAGGTTATAGTTGTACATGACTTAAACCTATTCGTGGATGTTGTTCTTAAAGTCACCATGCTAGGCATAACACATCTGTTCAGGTTTGGGGGAGATCTCTTCAGGCGAGGACCCAACTCACAGCTGCCACTCACAAGGGAGCATCTCATGCTTCAGAGTAGTCCTTTCAAACACTGCTTTGAACCTCTGCTGCTGCTGCCATTATGCCAGTGCGCATAAATAATTTAACATGTGGTACAGCAGAGAGAAGAACCAGATGTGCTCATTTCCAGGGGAATGTCCCAACTCCACCGGAACAGAATCATTCTCTTGTGCTCTCTGTCTCTGTGACTAATTCAGTGTTTTATATGATGTGGAACTATTTCAATTGGATGAGCTGAGAAAGAACCAAAATACCCTGTATTTGTGGTGCCCATAAAATCAAGAAGTAGAAATAGGGGATCAAATAAAAGGAAAGGAATAAAATAGGAGTTTCGCATATCCTACACAAGTGTTTTATCCCTCAAATACTCATTAAAGAGGGCAAAACTTCTAACAACTCTAGCTCCATTCTGCAAAAGCTAGATTCTTAGGTGGGTTTTTTTTGCTGTTTTTATTGAGGAAAACTTTCTATTTCTGGTTTCATTCAACACAAAAGGAGTTCTTTTTCAGCTTTTGTTCTCTTTAAGGCTTTTGTTTCAGCAAGAAAAACTGAAAATATTTAAAGATCGGGCTTAGTCTGATCTTCTTTCCCAGATTTTTCACTTAAGTTGCCAAACCAAAAGAATGGATCATCCCCTGTGACTCTGTTCACAGTAATCCACTCCCCACTCCCCAACTGCCAGCATAGATAGTGGATGTTGATAGCTCCTGAATGCTGGATGCTTCCCACAGCCTCTGTGTACCCGTCCTGCCTACAGGCACACGTAACATTTTTATGTGAAGCCTGACCTTGCTGTCCTGAGCCTCAACGCATTTTTCCATGCTGGCTGTCGTGTTTTTGATTGGTACTTTTTGAAGGTTTTTAGGGAAAAGGCATCAAGTTACCTTAGAGAGGTATTTTGAAAAAGAAATATTTTTGACAGTACCAACAAACGCGTCTGTGAGGAGAGTGATGAAGATTAGGAAAAAATGCTCTGGAGGTCAAGGGAAAGTCTTTTTCCTGATTGTGCGAATGCTTTACCGAGACAGAAGCCTCTGAAAGTCACCGTTTGTCCACAGCCTTTCAGAGAAAGGCAGAAAAATGTACTGCAGAGCCCTTCTTCACTGAGCATGTCCCACGTTAAGGCAGCTCTGTCCCAAACACAGGGCAGAGGTAGGGAGCTAAGGAGTAGTTTTCCCTCTGATCATTCTTCCGAGTGGTGAGGGATTGCTATGGCACCAGGAACATAAGGACTAAAGGCAGGGAAACTCTCCAGTGCTCTCAGCATTTCAGGCTGTGTGGAGGAGGAAGAGAAGGAATTTGCCAACTTGAACGAAGGGGAGGAGAGGAAAGGAGAGACTGGCCAGGATGAGGGGAAGATGGAGACACAGAAAAACAGGATGGAGGGCAGCGGCCAACTCTGGAGGTGACGTGAAGGGCAAGGATACTGGAGAAGAATCCTGTTTCCACAGCCTCAGCATCCACACGCTGTCTGCTGGATATTGTGAACCTACTGGCACAAGAGGCAAGCAAAGAGCATCCTCCAGCAGTGGCTGGTGCCAAAGGACCCCATCACCACTGTGAGCTTCGCAGCTCACGTGGAGACACAGACCTTGTGCTGAGAATCAGAGGGTGCCAAGTGCAAATGAACCATAGCCTCCATCTGCTTAACAGGTTTAGTCCTGAAACCGAGTAAATTACCTGGAAAAAAACCCCTCTACACTCAGAGACCAGCAACACCAGGCATACAAAACTTTGGAAATGACTGCACCGAGATTGTCCGTGCCATGCTAATTTGGCCTCAGCATTTATCTGCCTCAGAAAAACAAATCTGCAATCACAGGATCTGCAGTTTTCCTCCCAGAAGACCTCTGCCCTGCTCAGTCCTCAGGATGGTTCTGCTCACTGAATGCTGCATTAGTCATCATTTCTTTTCATTGTCATTCAAGTTGCTTCCCCATTTCCTCCTACTCTCTTCCCCTTTATTCAGTAGGCTACATCCAACTACTGCCAGCATGGATTACACTAGAAAACCTAATCTTACGGGTCCTCACCATTCTCAAGCCTCTGACATGCTCAGCCTCACATTTCTGTGAGGCAACGAAGCACTCCTCTCTCCTCTCTGTGTAGCAGATGGGGGAAGAAGGCTAAGAGAAGCAAAGAGACCTAATGAAATCACAGAGAAAATCCGCAAGCACAGAGAGCTGAACATGGCTCTTCAACTCCCAGGCTGACCCCTCACTCTAGAGGGATCCTTTCTCTCTCCTGACCTGCAAGAACAAATTTAATCTCTTCCTGAAATTGTTTCTGGTGATCACCTGTCGAGCTGGAGTGCCTGGCAAGCACTGAATTAATCTTCACAGGATACCTGGAAGAAGGTTTTCCAGTGCAGACATGGAAAAATGAGTGAGAAGACAACTGAATCTGAACATTTACTTCTTGTGTACACCTGTCTCAAGATTTGCAGGTCCCTGTTTTCCCCTTGAGGGCACAGGGGTATCCACAGAGGAATTCCTCCCAGATACCTCCTGCCACTGGGAACACAGACCAGCTCTCAGCTGAGCATTGAGAATATTTTAGTTTAAGACTTTGAAATAGGGCTTCACTGTAGGACTACTGTGACTTTTCTGCAATTACCTGCCTCATTTCCTACACATCTTTCAGTTCTGACAAACAAACAAAACGGAAGTCCTATAGGCAAGTGTCTGCTTTGCTCTACGCTCTGATTCATCTCCCAAACCCACTGCATCTTTGTGCACGGAATGAGGCAGGCATACTTTCAAAAGCTTGTACAGTCCTTCAATCAGATACAGGACCAGAATAGGCACGCGGAACAGGGGCAAGACTCTAGTGCAGAGATATTTCTTAAATTCTTTGTGCTAGATTTTGCAGTTAATGAGGACTCTTTAACTATAGGTTTGTTTTTATTGCACTGCATTGGCTTATGTGTCAGAGTCTGCAGCAATATCTGATGCATAACATGTACGTTGCACATGATCAAAGACTCAAGCATCATCTTCTTTCCTAGAACAATGACTGCCTAGAGCAGCAGGAGCAGAAATTATCTAAAGGTAGTGTTAAACAAACCTCCTTCTCCCCTCTGGGGAGTGTAAGCAGTCCAGGTGAGAGAGGTAGGAGGGGAGAACAGTCTGCTTTGTGCTAGACGGGCAGAGAGCTCAACATAAAAGCGGAGGAGCTTTGCAGAAGCATGTCCTGACTCCCATCACTAGAGACTTAATGATGGTAATTCCCAAAGGATGATGCATGCTGACAGGCTTTGACACAAACTACCCCAGGATAATATTAATATGTATTAAAGGCTCAGGCAACTTTATTGGGATGGGCTTGATCAGTAAAACATTTCAACAGAGCATCTCTATCATCTGTCGGAACATAAGTAAGCAAGGGAGGGAGGGGGAACACACACACAGCCTCACCTTGCTTTGGGTAGGTTTTAGAGACAAACAAGGTTGATCTGTGATGAACTGCATGGTTTGCACAGAGCTCAGGTGTTGGACCAAGAACCTTGGACACTCCACCATGAATAAAGGGCAGTTAATGTCGGAGTCTGTCTAGATGATCAGCATCCTTAACCCTTCAACAACGGGCCAGGCACCTTCTGCACTGCCTTTCTCTGTGCATCTGGAACATCTATCCCTTGCAAAGGGGAAGAGAGGTGCTTAGGAGAAGGCGTGGAGGCTCCGCTGTCACAGCACGGGGGGAAGGGGAAGCGTGGAAGAAAGAACCGCAGAAGCCTTTGATCATATGTAATGTTAATGCAAGTGTTACACATCAGAGACTTTGCCAAGGTAACTAGCATATAAACAGGAGTCTAGTGTTAACAAGGAGGACTTCTCCAATATGTTTGTACATTTCTGAGTCAAAGCAATTTCCCTACTCAACAATACATGACACAGTGGAAGAAGTTCAGAAATAAAGCAGCCTGACATGCTCAGACCTTTAATAGAATTTAGCTTCTTAGAACTAATTAAATGTTACTTAAATGGAAAAAAGAACAAAAAAATCCAAGTGCTTGGGAAAGGTGCCAATTTGACAGCTCTGGAGAATAAAATAATCTAATCACCCCCAGAGCATGGGCAGCAGGAGGACAAGCTTTCTCTACTAACATGCCTCGCACGTGACCTGGAAAGACTGTTGACAGAAACAGGGAGTACAATCTCTGTGGTCTGACTCTTTGCCTTTTCTGCTGAGACTGCTAAAATGGGTCCAGCTGAGTACCAGCTGTGGTGGTGACATGGACACCTGTCTGGTAGGAATGGTGCTGGGACCTGCCAAATTCCTGTCATCTGCTAACCCTTTGCTGGAGCCTAGTGACTCTCAGCTCATTGCTCAGCCTGGGCAGCGGAGGCCGATAGCCTGTCGCACCCTGGACACGCTCCACTCCAGCCCACAAGATGTAAACAGGAGGTACTGTGTTTAGTCTGCAGGTTCGGGCTTTCACTGCACTGAAGCTCAGGCTCAAGAGAAGTCAGTCTCTGGCTGCTGCAGAGTTGAGGCCAGAATTTTTCAGGCTCTTCTTTCTCCCCCAGGATAGGGAAAAGTCCACTGGAGGAGATGCTTGACATCTCTCTTCCTCTCCACCATCCCTCCATTTACTTGTCTTTGCAACACACCCCTGCATTACAGTGACCTCCTTTCAGCTGCCAACTCTCTTTGGAGCTCAATGCTGTGCCTAGGGTCCTAAGTGAGGGAGGAGGAAAATTCTCTCTGGGCCTTGCTGTGCAAGCTTTGCAGGGCTTGCCAACTTGGCCAGTCCAGGCTGCAAGAGACTAAGGCAAAGACAGCTCTCCTTAGAAATTTTATGCACCACATTTTCTCTTTACTTTTGAAGCAAAGCCACATGAACCATCCTGCTCTGCTCTCAACACCACAAGGGACTGCTGAGTACAGATCAAGCCTCCCATTGCATATTAAGCCAGGAGCCTTCAGATACTCCTACACATATCTCACGCAAGCGGGTGCTCCTCCTGTTGTCCCAGGCTGCTTTAGTGTCCCTTCCCCCCCACCCAGTCTGTCCTCCTTTAATCTCATCAAAGGACTGGCCAGAGCCGGTCACATCAGACAAGTCACATCAGACAAGAAGATCCAATACGTTGACCTTGTGTGGGAGACAGGCAAAGGAACTTGCTCCTCCCCACCACTCAGAAGCCAGGAATTCTTCACCTTTACTTCCCATCTACTCCAAAAATCTCCCATAATTTTCAGCACCAAGTAACAGGCATGAAAGCAACCAGGTTCATAAGGGTTAATATTAGTTAAATGTCTGAATGGTGACCTAATTACAGCCATTCTTCTAAACTTCTGTTTAGAGGTTACCTGACTACTCTACACATCAATACATCTTGAGATGTGATGTAAATGCAAACAAACACTCTTATGTTTGGAGCTAACACAGTCACAAGATCCTGTGTATCATGTGTTGGCAAGAACAAGAACCAACAGCAAATGACCCACCCTTAAACCCGACCTTTTGCTGTTAATCATTACAGGAGCGGTGCACTTTCCAGTCAGTACAATCAAAGCACGCAAGCTCTTTGAAAAATCCCTACACACAAGATGATTCTAGCCAAGATCAGGCCCTTTATAAGTTGTGCAGATTTCAAGGTATGATGTCCTCCAGACATATGAACACGAGCAGTGGAATGTGACGAAGACAAGTCGCTGGAAGGTTAACTGCCACAGAGCCATGTTAAAACAAACCCCTGCCTTCAAAACAGAAGGGGAGGCAGAAATGCCACAGTAACAACAAAGGCAGAGGCATACTGCATGCATACAGTCCCTCAGAGCTGGGCTGTTCTGCACAAACACATTCCCCAAAGCTTTCTTACTTTTGTAACACGTTCATAACCATGAAGCAATTCAAGATCAGAACAGTGCTATGCCATTGTATCCTGAGTGCATCACTGCTCCCTGGGACTGACCCTCACCACGAAGCAGATGGGGATTTTCCAAGGAAAATCTGTGACACAGATCTGCACTGTGGGTGCAGAAAATGTGTGGGTGCTTCAAGCAACCACGAGCTTTTGTCAAAGAATCAATTGGAAAGAGCTGCTGTCCTCTTAGGGATGATATAAAACTGAGTTCTTGGCTCCATGGGAGCACAGTCCCACAGCTTTCTAGCTTTTCCGCCCTAGCTCCTTTCTCGTTTAGGTCATTCCACTCCGTCTCCCCAAATTCCCTTCTGGAATAAATCAAGAATAAATACAGCTTGTAAAGTGTTCCCTGACTTGAGGACATGGACACTACTCTATTCACAAAGGATTTCTGAACTTTCCAGCCACTGCTTATCAATTTGAGTTCATTAACATAAATATGAGCGGTTCAACATTATTTTTGAGTCTGTTCTTCCTGAAAACACACCACAAGAGCTATGAGAGACGTTGAAGTAGAAAATACAGGTTCGTTACACTTTTAAACTACATACGCCCTTAGCAGGATCATTTTAGGATACAACAAAGGACAAAGAGGGAGAAAAAGGAAAGGAGGCTCTCTCACTTGTAACCATGGTCCATGTGCTGCATATGGGTGCTCCTCTGTAGCAAAGGCTCCTTCTACTCCCGTTGATACAAATGTGATTGCTGTGTCCCCTGTAATACTTTTATACGTAAAGTGCCGTCCATGTAAGAGCCTCCCCCTGGGAAATAAAACATTGTGTGAATTGACAGGGTGTGCACAACATCCAATAGCACCACGAAGATACATCACTAGAGCTTCTGCCACCAGCACACGAAACCATTCTGAAGGCAGCAACTACTAATTTTTTCAGGAATACCTGAATAAATGTATTTTGCTCCACAAAGCCTCCTTCTGAGGCAGGGAGTTCCTCCTTATCTCTCCCCTTAATCTCAGCACCTTGTCACAGAACGAGAACACATCTAAATTGCACCGCATGCCTGTCGTTGTGATGAGGCGCTGATATATTTAAGGGCAAAGGACTGCCAGTCTTTCAGTAACATACTGTAGAAAAGAATCCAAACTCCACATCATCTGGGAATGTGAAGATACTACGCAGGCTTGTCAGTGGGGCCAAACTTACCTACCATGACAATATCTATTACTATATTGCCCTGGTGCTTGACAAATGTGACCTGTATTACCTAAGCAAATGTGTAGAAAACACATACATGGCCATCTACAGTATCGCTTCCCCTTTTTTCATCCAGTGCTTTCCACAGGAAAAATCATGGCTCAGAGCACATGTGACATACATACACAGCTTCCAACATGCAACAGGCAAGTTACCAGGTAACACATACTGTTAACAGCTAACAGAGTCACAGTTGCTCGACTGCTGGTCAGCTGAGCTGTGGTAGCTGATAAGGACAGACTGCTCATGCATTTATGAGGTAAAATAAAATTTGTTCACATTAACTATCCCACTGGTTTCTCAACAGGCTCAGGCAAGTGTGCACCTGATGCTGATAACTCTGATCCTACAGTCATGTAACTCATTAAGCTAAAGTAACTCAAACCACCTGCAATCATTTGTCTACCCCACAGTTTGTCTTTACACGAAGGACACATTTGCCACAGGTATTTTTAAGAAGAGCGCTGACTGAAATTGTGGAAACGTGGAAAAGTCACTTACAGTGGAATACGCAGCCCGATCCTTGAAAAGACAATGCGCAGACCATGCACGCAATCTTTTGTTCCTTCGGTAATGCAAGTGACATAATTTGTCTAAAAAACACACTTGCATGCGTAAACTGGCTGCAAAAAGGCTTTGCACAACCACTTGTGTCTGAGTCCATAAGCCACAACTAACAATTTAAGAGTTTTATTTGACAGAATACATTAAAATATCCCTTCTCTATCACATTGTTGCCAGCATTAGACTAATAAAGAAATCCCTATACTAACCCTGTCCTATTTCAGCACTCAAAATACACTGGAGGACATAAAAAGAACGAGAAACAATCTTACCACGATGAACACACATGCAAAGAATCATCTGTTTCTAATGTGTTTTGGCAAAATATCTCAGCTCTGGCCTTTAAAGACCCACTGCACGCATGTCTATATGGTGAAACAATGCCACGAGACAAAAGCAGCATGTTAGCACAAGCTGAGGAGCAGCAGGCCAGTTTTGCTCACCTTAGACAGAGGGGAATGAGCGCTCCGGACTCCTGGTTAAATTTCAGGTGTACACTCTCCAGCTGTCTCGTGCGGATTAGCTCGTGAGGAATAATAGCTGCTGAGCTCTCGCTTTCTAAACTGTCCTTACGGCTTCTAAGAGAAGAGACAAAACGGACACATTTAGGATCCCAGCTCTGTGTGCTACTTCTGCTGCATCTCAGAGCACCTGTGAGAGTATTGAGGGACACAGGAGCAAACTGCAAGGTAGACACATTTGAGTTTTCATCATTCCTACAGAAACACAGCCTCTCTCAGATTACCAGTCTCAGCATGCAGCTCTTCACCTCGCTTTGATGACCTAGGATCTGGACTGGTGCACATGCACGGTGTACCCTTTCCCAGCATACAAAATATAAAATTTCTGGAAAAAAACTACACTCTCCAAAACCACAAACCACCATAAAATTGCTTGGAAGAATTACCAGGTGAGCCCTCCCTCCTGCTTTTATTCTTATCGTCATGATTTTTAGGCAGGAGCCTGCAGGAAAGGGTTGTTCAGTGCATTGTGCCCTTGCTGAAATATCCCTGAGGTGTGAGGCATCCTTACAATTGTCTTCAAATTGTCTTTGCACAGTTCAATTAAAATGTTCTGAGAACGCTCCTCTTCCACCAACATCAAGTGCAACAGCCAATAGATGGACTCTACAATGTACAAGTAGGACATCCACAGATTACTTTTCCTTGTAAGTGGGGCTTACATTTAAGACAATGTGGCTTTGATTTCTTATTCATTTCTGCAAGAGCAGTTTATAGTGAAGCTGCCACTAAAGGTTATGTGGTTACATGATTACGAACTTTGCCAGACAGAATCCTCTAGATAATCAAACTGGTATATCTCAAAATACTCAACCATGAACATTTTATATGTTCAAAGAGCACCAGTGATCCCTTACTTGATAGACCACAAAGAGTGAAGGACAGGGTGGGTTACAAGTTTTGTTGATGATGACACGGACCAATATAACGTGTCTGATAGGTGATTTATATTTCTGTTAGCTGGCACTGCACATGAACTTACTAGAGCTAAGTCTTTGTTAAGATAGTCTGTGTAGTACAGAATGACCAGAGAAGCAGCACAGGGAAAGCAGGAGGGAACTGAAAGAGATGCCACATTGCAATGTGATTTCATCGTGCCAGGCAGACCAAAAGCCAAACAAAGCTATCAGGCTCCGACTCCATTTGGGAAAATGGAGTTAAAACAAGCCTACACCTTTCCTCCACCACCCTTCTTCCACCCAAGTGCAGCCACCTTTAATATACATCTGGAAATTATTGTAAAGAAACAGCTTGACCCTTATGAGCTTAGATCACACATCCACTTGATTTCACATTTGGGTGCTGTCCCAAAATTACTCCCATCCACCACACACATAGTAACGCAGTTCAGTGTGGCTTTCAAAGAAGATCAGCTTATTGCTTCTTCCAGGTCACCTAGTCCCAGGTGTGCCTTTCACCCAGGCTGCTGAGATGCCTGCTAAGTAAGATGAGGATACATGCTAAACTCTCTTATCTCACAGTGCCATCCTGCAATTACTCTATCTGGCCAGGTCAGAAACATGCAGAAGAAAAAAATCAGAGCAGCTCAGCTCCCTGCAAGATAGAACTATAAAACAGTCGCATGTTCTGCCTTAACAACACACAAAGCACTAATGGACGCAGTAGGTCAGGATACAGCTTTATGCATAGAGTGGGCTGATGGTCTCACAGCCAGCAGAGTGTCAGTCTGGTGGGTTAACCCTGAAGCAAAAGACACTACATGCTTTGTAGTCTATAGGTGGCACTTAAAGCTGTGTTTAATCTCCTTCAGCAAACATTTTACAGCTCTTTGTAGGTGGGGTCTTCAAAGAGTGGAGTGGGCCAGCATTTTGCAGGCTGATTACCTGAGAAGTGCAGTTAGAGTTGATTAATGATCAGTTGACCTTAAGCTAAGCTTTGCCTCAACTTCCTTATCAGATCTTATATACACAGTGAGCTGTGGGAAAGTCAGCCTGTGGTCTATAGCTTCCAATCACTCACTTATCAATCTCTACCAAAAGGGTCAGCCATTAGCAATGTGTGATTTTTAAGCAGGCCAGAAGCTTGTACTTGTTAAGTGCAGAGTTTATGCGTCACGGGAGGAGATCAGGAGTTTTACAGAAATCTTACTGATACAGACAAAAGACTGTGTCCTTCTCACCTGGATTGCCCAAGTGTGCTGGGCAGAATACAGTCTCCCAGGCAACTGCTGCTGTAGGTTCATGCTTCAGAAGGACAGCCAGCCACAGGAGGGATAGTTTCCCATATCTCTGGGCTCCAAACCAAGATGAAGGGACGTTTCTAGGTTTTCACCACACTAGCCAGTACAGTTGCTAGCACAGTGGGGCCACAGTCCAGAGGGGAAGGAGCCTCCGGTTGTTAATGAAATAATAGGAATGACGACAATATTCTGGAGGCATAAAGGGGTAAAGTTTTCTCAGTCTTATTAGAAACAGCAAATGCTGTTTGTCATTACACGTTCAAGAGAAGATGTTGACTAATGTGTAACTCTCAAACGGAACTGTCATGACTTCAAGGCTGTCAATAATTATGACTTCACATTAATAAGTAACCAGCCCTTCTGTCAAAAAGGTGAAGGAGTAAAGCAAAATAGTAGTTACTACTTTGAATGACATGAAATTATTAATCCTTTCCACAAAACTTTTCCAAAATAGTCACAGTCTCTGTGTTTCTTGTTTCACTTTAGTAGAGCTCACACAATTTCAGCTATTTGAAGAGTGAAACTTCAACAGCACAAACCAAACAACCTTATAAATTACACTTTTGTGAACAAGAGTTGTGTGTAACACATCAAGACACCACACTGCCATCGCTGTCAGACTCTGGAACATATCCTGTGACACAGGGAAGACCCATTAAAATCCTCTCTTTGGGAATGGAAATCCTTATGCTGACCCTTCCAAAGGGTGGTGGCCCAGAGGAAGGGTCAGCAGGACTTCTAGGATGTTATTAATAAAAAGTTCATGTCATAACACACATCGCCATCCACAGCTTGTAGTTTTCAGCCGCAGAAGAAAACGAAGAAAAAATTTGCTTTCTAATACTAACAACCCTGGTTTTACGACTGTCAGATAGCCGTAAGCTTTTGCTTCCTCCACCCCATCACCAAATAAATCAGCAGCACAAACCAGTGGATTTTTACTTGTTATGACTAAGATCTAGCCGACTAGCGTGTAAAATGTTGCAAACTTTGTCTACTCCAGATTTAATACTTCATCCAACCCACACAAAAAAATTCATGTTTCTCAGTGTCCAGAAAAAACAAGTCTGCAAAAGCCAGGGTTGCTGCATTAGGAAAGGCAGTAGATTTAAATGGAAGCAGCATGCCGGAAATGCCCCAGTTTAAGGACTGCACATCTCTGTGTTTTGTGAAACTGGAGGGAGTTGGAGGAGATTAAAGCGCATTTCCCTCTGATTGGGAGCTTGTGGGAGGTGTAAACGTGGGCAGTTGTCAGATTAATTCTTTAGATGATTACATTCTTTTTGTTTCTTTAAAGCTGTTTGTAGTTGGGTTTGATGTCTCCTGTTCTGGGCAAGCATATTGCTGCAGTTACCAAGGTGACTTTAGCTGACTTTCAACTATTTTTTCCAGCTTCAGTTTCTACCAGCAGTCTGCTTCTGGGAGGAGGAGAGAAGATTTTTAATCTGTTTTTCTTGGGTTTTTTTTAATTAAATAAATGCTGATTAACAATACACAAACTTAACCAAAACCTACTTTTTGTGTTTTTGAGAGAGACAGAGAGGGGTGGTCAAACCATTGCAAAGGTGGTCACTGTGGCCTGTAGGTTCCCTAGACCTCTGTCAACAGGGAGAAAGGGTCCAAGGAGACTACATGTTCCAGCATGTTGTGCTCCTCAATGTGAGCAGCCACATGCTGGAACCTGTAGCCTCCTGGGGACCCTCTCTTTGTATTAAAGATGAGTGTTGATGCCACCTGCTTAATTTTATGCCAATTAGCAGTAGCCTGGAGGGATCCTGGAAAATCGCCAGTGCAATCACCAAGTTGCACAAAGTTTGGATGTCCCCTCCTTGTAAGTCATGTTTATAGCAACCTCTTCTCAAGCAACACCACTGGCAGCTTTTTTACAGGATTCAAGAAAAACCAGGTTGATCAGATTAAGCAAGGTATACTTATTCTTGCATTTGTCTTTTGGTTTGTGATCAGAGTGCTTGATCTCATGGATCTGTCACGGAAGGAGGTCTCAGTCCTTTCCAAGCTCTGTCAGTGATGGAGTGCAGTCTTGCTGCATTTCCAAGTTACCCTGCCAGGTACTGAAATCACAAAGGACACAATGTCAGAAGCTGGCCACGGAAGGGTCTCTCTGTGGGAGTGGGTGCCACTGCATTACTGAGTTACAGTCACTGATCCTTGCCGCATGGTACAAAGCCCAACACTGTGAGTTAGCAAGTGCAAACCATGAGCTTGAGCTTAAACAGCTATGAGAGGGAGGCTGGACCACTGCCTTCGCTCCTTCCTTCTCTTCCAGTCTGTGGCCATTTCAAACTTCACTCCCTAATCAAGGTATGGTCAAAGATCACTTAAATGCTGGCAATCTTCCAGTGTCTTTCCCATAGTTTACCCTGAAGGGCAAACCAGGAGTTGTGGTTAAGAGCCCCAAGCAACTTGGCATATAGAGTTACAGCACATGTCATAGAAGTTAGGCGCAGAAACAGGGAGGACACAGGCAGCTTCTGCTGTAGTCAAACAAATGTAGCTCAAGCACTACAGCCTGGGTGTTCATTATCCTGGTTAAACTTGATGGTGAAGATGTTCTCTGTGCATTTCCCGGCACACAAGGGCTCCAAGGTCAATGCTAGGAGCCACAGTCTTCTTGCCACTTGCATATAATCTTTTGGAGAGCT
Organism: Rhinopomastus cyanomelas; assembly: GCA_013400115.1. Classification (NCBI taxonomy): domain Eukaryota; kingdom Metazoa; phylum Chordata; class Aves; order Bucerotiformes; family Rhinopomastidae; genus Rhinopomastus; species Rhinopomastus cyanomelas. The sequence goes on along the minus strand of VXBP01009859.1, from coordinate 94,194 downwards.
GCAAAATAACTACTGTCAGTACATGTAGGGGCCAGACTGTTCCAGACATGCACCTGAACTATGACTGAGAGATTCAGGCTGTGCCATTGGTACCATGCAGACTCCTGGGCTAAGTTAAACAACACTTTTATGCTTCAGGTTGCCCATCTATAAAATTTTTCCATGTAGGGTTGTTGTGACAATTAAGTCAATGTTTGCAAAGCCCTTTTAGCTTCTTAGATGGGAAAAGCTATGCAGAAGTGTGAATTATTAGCATGGTGACCTCTCTGCACCTCTACTGACACTGGTTTTCCAGGCATTTGCTTTTCTCCTTCGCAGGCTTGTCACCCAGCACTCAGCTTCATGCTGAGAGACACTCCCTGAAGTGTACAGCCTCTTCCCACTCAGCATTCCTTACTTAAGCAAGACACAACTGAATGGTGTCTTGATGAGAGTGCATGCCTAAGTAAGCAAGGCTGGATTGGAAACTTACTGCTTAGCAGTCGCAGAATCAGAAAGTCTAGCCAGAACTAGACAGTTTCAGAGAATGCTGAAACACTCCCCTTTATGTAAAAGTTTGCCTTTAAGAATTGAAAACAGGAAACCAGCAACACAGACAACTGCTCTCCTTCAACCAAGCAAAGCAGCCATCAAAATCCAGCAGAACTGGGAGAAGTGAAGTGCAGACTGGCCTTGAAGCAAATCCTGTATCTTGGTATTACCATCAGAGCTTCCTCAGAAAAGCTGCTCAGATGGAGCTTGTTAATGTGCATTAACCCAATGCTGCTCACAGAAAGGAGACATCAACTTGCCCTATTTACCCAGTCAGAAACTACATGGGCAGTGGACTCCAGTCCTGCAAGTGTTGCTCATGTGCTCCAAACCAAACACACTATGTGCCAATCTGGGATTATCCCAGGAGGACTTTTGGAATGTGAGAACTCCTCCCTCTTCCCACAAGGAAAGGGCAACAACCTGAGCAACTCAGGGTGCAGTGCACCAGAAGGTCACAGCCAGGACAGTCCTGCCAGCCTCACCTGCTAGAGGGTTGTTCCCTGCTCTGTTTGCCAGGAACCTGCCTTCATTTCCCTGCACAGCTGGAAACTGTTCAGGGCTGGGTGGAATTAGGACACTGGCAGAGAGCTACCATATGTTCAGGTTTCCCTAGATTCCACCTGTCTTTCTGCCTGTAAAAGGAATACAGATGGGATTTGAGGTCTCCAGGGCAGCTATTGTGAGTCTCTGGACAAATGACAATGGTGCATGAGGAGGCAGCTACTTGGGAAATCCCAGGCAGGAATATGGGAATCAGGCATGTTGAACCACACCATTTGACCTTCTTGAGAAGGGGAGTGCAATAAATAGCAGAGATACAGTGGAAAAGCCTTGTCAAAGTAACACAGGCTTGGGAGACCTTTTTCTACAACTCACGTTTCACCTTCAGACACTGAGCATGTGCATGGGCATTACCTGAATCCTGGCACAATAAAACATAGCAATTACTGACAATTTTAGCCCCAATGTGTGCAGTAATGCAATGTGCTAGCTCTAGGTTTCTACTCCGTGCCTCAGTTCGCAGGAGCGGCAGAACAGCCAGAGTCAGCTGGCAGAAAAACATCACTTTCAGCAACACTGCGTGATCAAGGGGACCCTTGAGGGGTGGAAAAGGTCAAGAATTCCCCTATCCCAATGGCTGTCAGTACAACTGTAGCAAATTAAGTCCTCTGTCCTCATCAGTAAAGTGGAGATACCACTTGGCTACCTCACAGGATAGAACAGAGCTAATTGCCAGGGACAATGAAACACATGACCCCAGAACTTATTACATCAAGAAATTAAACAGTGAATGAAGCAAGACTCCACCAGTGTCACTGAACTCTGACATCTGGAGCTTCCAGCCTACTGTGGTATTAACAGCAGCAGTGTTTTGTCTGATATCTGAATGTTCCCTATGGGTAACAGCTCACCATATCCAGCAAGAATGAATCTCCAGAGTTAAGGAGACTGAAAGCCTTGCCTTTCTGTGTGAGCAGCACCTACTGAAGTTGATGGGTCCAAAGAAATAAATACTTGCCACTCTAAGGCACATGTGTATTCATACATGCTTCATTTTTCCAAACAGTAATCGAGACTATTATGTTACCTATGTTCAAAATGGTCAGTCATGTTTCCAAAGATTAATTTACAGGTTCTTTTGTTTAATGCACACAAACTGTTTTAATGGCTGCTTATGAACTGAGCTAACAGTCATTTTGAGAAACAGATGTCCAATGCAGTTTTAAGCATTACAAGTGCTTTTATTCATATCCTTAGGAGAAAAAGGGCTACATAGTCTACAGTAATAACACTAATGAATCAAAGTACTACAGCTGCCCAACAGGGTTTTGACAGAAACCAGCTTTTTCTCAAATGAACTTTTTTTAGGACTCTGGGACAGTGAACAACTGGTAATACACACACTTAACATGTAAGTATGTGCTTTGCTGGAGCCAGAACACTGAATCAAGCCCTATCTGCAACCAAACAACGTGAGGCTTTTGCATAAGCTTTTTAAACTGTAACTATGGAAAGACAGGGAAATGGATCCTCCACTTTTTGTACAAATAAATATTGAAAAGTTTGAGTGTTTCTGATACTGTTTTGTGATGCTGAATGCAGAACAGGTTGTCTGCTTTAAACTCTGATAGATTATTGTGTGTGGGTGGTAGGGCTAGGATAAAAGAAAGGGAAGAAAGCTACTAGAAAAGCAGTTGGTGGCTGCAAATCTATAATAAATAAACAGTACATTCCTCTTCTGCATGAAGCCATTACAGTCTGTGTCAGACTTCAACATTCTAACATCAGCTGGGTGCAAATCTGATGGCCTGGGGTTCTGCAATGCTCCCTCTGGAAAGCAGAACTGGAACAATTTGCTGTACCCCGACAGAGCGTTCCTGTCAAGTTCCCAAGGAGCCTCTAATGCACCAGTTATTCGCAGGACTCTTGCAACGAACCATGGGTTTGGTATTTTATGGTCTGGTGTGTACAGTACAGGATATGATTACACACAAGCCTGCTTCCCATCACCCAGCACCTCATAATCATTAACATATTTATCCTTGTGTTGCCTCAAAAAGATGACATTGTTATTAGTCTCATTTTATAGATTCAGAACTGAAGCTCAATAGCTAAATGACTTGTCTTTGATTACACCAGATTTACACTGGAGGACAGAACTGAGTCCCACCTCTACCAGGGCCAAGCAAGGATCTCACCAGAAGGATCAGATCTATGTGCAGAGCTGTCCTTCACCTCTGGTGCTTTTAAGTCTTAAGAAATTACTGTATCTGCAGAAGGTATGGTGCCTTTCACATCTCAGCCTCTGCCACTGCAAATACCCATAGGGAACATAGATGTAGATATATTACTACCAGCAAAAGCTTCACTCCTAGGTTATATCCCTGTGCAGCAGCTGGAGACGAGAGTCTCCACATCATGCTCATGTACTTAATAGCACGTTTAGAAATTCTGCTCAAACACGTAAGACATGCTGAGCCAGGGTATTAAAGAAGGCAGAAATCTAATAAGATCTTCTCTCCTGCTTCATCTACATCACACTGTGCTGGAAAATATGTTAACTGCTAAGTTTTAGCCCCAGTAAGGGTCCGATTTAAGTACCAGTTAGTAGAGGTTGGGAGTAAACTCTGCTTTCCAGCATAAACCACTCCTCAGTATGGTCAATACATTGGACAAGTCCCGTTGTATCTCCTACATGAATTGAAGAAGCCATTGGACAAGTAGATAAAGACTTTTTCAAAGTCTTCTTGAGGTAGCCAGTAAGATGGAGGAAAAAAGCATTAGGACACATGGCTGTTTCAAGCTGAGGAGATCTACTCTATCCCTCCAATATTAACTATCACCAGAGCAACCACTGGCAAGACACAGAGCTGATAACTCTGTCTTTAAATATCTGCTGTTATGGAGAAAGAGGCTGGCTATCAGTTTCCACAGTGGTAATGACAGACCTCAAAGAAATGTATTGATCTTCTAGAAGGCAAACTCTGGGAACCAGCCTTTCCTACCATTCAAGGCTTCAGGTAGATTTGGTACACAGCTGCTACAGCTATGAGCACTGTCATGAATACAGGGGTCTGAATTTGAGTTGCCTTCCTCTCTGTCTCACAACAGTTAAAAAAACACAGGTAAATATTTGTGTGCTTCATCTCAGACCTCTACTGACCTTTCACCACTCTGTCTTCACCCTATCTGTTTATCTGACTCTGAATAATGTAAAGCTTTCTTATCTAAGCACCAACTGCCTCCCTGCATTAAGGCTTAACCATCAGCTGCCTCGCTGACCTGATGTGCACTCCAAATGTTTCTGATCAGCCCAATCACTGCAAACTCAAAGCTTTAACTGGGTGTGCAGATTCATGCAGGAGTTTGACATGTGAGAAATGCTGCTCAATACATTTGAGCCTTCCAAGAGCGGGTGTGATTTGTGCAAATCAGGTGGCATTAATTTTATCTGCTCAGTGGGGCCAACCCATGGTCCAATGGGACCAACCTTCAGGCAGGGAAGTACTACGCAAAATCTGAGTCAGGCCTTAATCTAGCTCCTTATAATTACTATAGAGCAAAAGTAACACTATTCCTAAAGCAATAAAAAAGCCACTTGAGATCTTTCTTGGTTTTATAACCACCAATATTTCATATTAATTACTAGTAAACAGCATCAGCCACTGACATAATACTTCCCCTAAAGGACTGGGCAACACAGAAACATTAATACATAGGGCAAATCAGTAGTCACCCACAAAAGGAAGCACATCAGGGTCCTAATCAAATATGAGGAGAATTTCCCCATGAAATGCATGAATCAAGAAAGAAATGGGAATTGAAACCGAGCAGAATGCTGTCCCTGCCTGGCACTACAAGAAACAGCTGATTTCATGATGATCTTTGCTCTTGGAACAAGAAAGCACAAATATTCATCAGAGACTAGGAAACCAAAGGAAATATCAAGATGAAGGGGTGTGGCAAGACATGTGCCTTTCTGTATCATCTACAGGAAGACATCAAAAAACTGATGGGAAGACACTTAACTAACAACTGGAATAATCCTAAAGAGGGGAAGGGGAGAAACCCAAAAAGATGGGAGTGCAGATAATGCAGATTACTTGAAACCACAGGTAATTTCCTATAGAGTCACTAAAGTCAAAAGTTACAAATTAGAAGAGATCTATGGGTCCACTTGGTTCCACTTAAATCACCTTTTAGTCTACAGACCAGTAGAGACCAGGGTGGTACTGGCAGGCTTACCTGCCTGCTTAAGCAAGGCAAGATCAAAGTCACTTTAATAAAATCCCCCAATATTTTAATCAAAAGGTTTGTAATTATGAGCTTGACAACAAAATGCTCAGAGGAAAATGTGAGTACGCATCACACAGTACGCATCACAGGGCTCAGACCAGTCTGCTTTCAAACTCCATACATCGTGAAGAACTGGTCCTACAGAACACAGCCAATGCCACTGTGCATAAGCAAGGTTTGTCTAAAACTCCTCTCAAAATCCAACCTCGCAAGCCCGTTACTAGCCCATTAATCCTTCTTGAACAAATCTTCCCCTCTAAACACTTGTTTTGCAAATATTTGCTGCTGGCTTTCCTCTCAACCTGCCAGGTCTTTTCCCACCCAACTGTGTTTTCCATGCTGAGCTCTTCAGCCTCCCTCTTTCAACCACCTCTGTGCACACGGTGAAACTTACGGTGCTCGGTCATGGTTCAACCCATTCTGTCTTTGTGCGTTTATTGGAGGTAGAACAGGCTTGCTGTTAATCTCAAGCCCTCTCCGCAATGTCTCCCTGATTTGCTCCGTATCTGCAACAGAAAATTTTTTGTAAACGTGATTTAGGGTCCCCAGAAGCATCACACACACAAGGAGATGTCCATTTTTTTAAAGGCCTGTTTCTATGGTGTGTTTCATCCAAACTCTTCCCCTTCAGGAAAAATGAAGAGATGCTAAAGGTGAATTCTCAACAGCTCTTCCTGCACCTTAGGAGTTATTTCACTTTATAAAGTCAGCCTGAATTCTCTTAGTTTGGACTGCTATGTCAAGTAAGAGGAGCTGGAACCTTTGGTACTAAGTTTTCCTGAGAAAGAAATTCTGAGTAGGATTGTATCATTTCATAAATGAGGTGTTTGCTGTTTCTGCAGTTCTTGCAGGACCTCCTGACAGTTCCAGCCTTTGCATAAGGAGTCACTCCTGTTATAAGGCCTAACAGGAATTTGTTCCTTTACCAAGAAAGTATGAGTACGTTCCCAAGTCTTTGCAATTGGCTTTGCAAATCTGTTGATTAATTTACAAGATTTATAAAAGAAAGGAATTTTATGCAGGACAGATTTTAGCCTCAAGGTTACACCTGAAAATAAACTGCAAATTAGGTGGTTCAGATACAGTCTTTACTTTTTCATTTATTTCTTAGAAGTATCATATCCTCATTTATTTTTCTTTTGAGAAATGTGGGAATCAGGTAGAGAAAAAAATCCAAATTATTTCAAAATCTTTTGAAGGATATACAAATATTACTGTGTACACCTGTGTTGGGGTTTTCAATTGTAGAGATGAGAAAAAAAAGCCAGTGCAATTCAAAACAACAGTAACAGAAAGAGTTCTACAGGCATTTAATTTTTTTTTTTTTAATTTTACCATGGATTTAAAAACAATTAAGACATCATTCCCAGGGAATCATCAATAATTCCAGGAAATCTAAAGCCCTCAAATTTTACATTGTTTCACCCATTTGAGAAACAACATGCATAAGTTCAAGCATGTGTAATGGCTACGACATCTGTACCCTGAGATGGCATCTCACTGCAAAGGGGAACTCCTCTGTTCATTTCTTCTTTCCAGAGTTCCATATTTGCAAGAAGTACTTGAGGTCAGCCACAGCAATGTGCAGTGTCAGTCCAACTTGCTACCCAAGAGGTGACAATAAAAAAGCACAGCCTGGGAAAATGCAATGCTTCACCTTGCAGATGTTTACAATCCTGGTTTCAACCAGTGCTCAGTTCTACTCTGCAGATTTAGATTAGAAATAGCCTAAATGCAAAGATCTCTTTCCCTCTCTCCTCAGAGAGGCCAGACCAGAAGTCATTTTGCTCTCCTAAGACATACTGAGACTTGCAGTACCTTTGGTGATTGTTACGAACCCCATGATGCCAAATGACTCAGCAAACTGCTCAGACCTGTCAGAAAACAAGCTGAAAGGCCATGACAGTGACTTGGTCCAGGACCTCTTACCTTTCCCAGAGAGCCGCCGTGGCTGAGTCCCAATGCAAATGCTCCTGCTGTCTTCATCGTCCTCTGGGGGCCGGCTGAGGTCATCCCAGGCACATTTGGCACTCACTCCACTCAGGTTTGAACCGTCTGTCTCAATTCCTTTGTCGACTCTCTCCTGCTTGAAAAGATCCAAAATCCCAAGACTTTTTTGGGTGTAGCTTGAGCCTAAGCTGGAGCCCACCATGGCTCAACCCAACCTTCAGCAGCTCCTGCATATCCTCCCTTCATGGCCAGTTTCCACCCTTTGGTCCTTGTGCTTTTATGTATCAGCTAACAATGACTGTACATTGGAGCCAAACCTTCTCCATAACAGGTTGGGCTCAAATCCTACCCCTTCCCCATTGCTCCATTACATGGTCCCAGCAGGGCACAGGGCAGGAAGAGGTGGAAATCAATGGCCCGGAGTATGCAGGGCTGCTACTTCCAGTGTGAGCTCTGATTCACATCCACTAACAGTGTTTATGCCCCTACATGACATCCTCCTGGATGAAGCACAACTGAGTAACAAAACAAGTTCTCTTTTCAAGCTTACCAAGGAATCCCACAATGCAAACAGCTCACAGACAGACTCATCATTCAGAAGAGTTCATAATTTACAAACTGCCCAGACAACCACTGCTTTCCAATGTGCTGGGCTGCTCAGTCAAGGACAGACATGCAAAGAGACTCAAGCCTGCTCAGTGTCAAAGCTTTTGCACAGTTTTCTCTATCGGTAAAATACACAAACTCATTCCCTTAGAAGCTGGACTTTCCAAGTACATAACCACTGCCTGGATCCTGGAGGTGTCACACACCAACCACAAGCAGCTGAACACTCTGACACCATGCACTCTGTCAAGGACAGGTGCCTCTACTGCCTACAAGAGTGCCCTAAGATACAGCCAAAACCTTCCACAGGGCACCTACCGGCCGGAGGCAGTGGTAATGGTCTGAGTTTCCTCCTACGTCGCACAAGGGGGTAATGTTGGGCAGAATCGGGGCTGAGCTACACCGAGGAAAAGCTGCTCCCATCACTGTCACCTCTTTCCTGGCATGGAATCAGCCAGGCTCAGTTTCCCATCTTCTGAAGGGGTGTCACCTCTGATCCCACCCAGTGGCACTACCAAGGTCTCCATCTCACTGCATACGTCCGGGTCACCTCAAAGTAGGCGATAAACCCCACAGCTTGTAGGACAGAAACTTTGAAGATCTGATGAAAGAGCCAAGCTGTGTAATGCACAGTGGGAACAGATCTCTCTGTCTGTTATTACTGCCCTCCAGTTTGACCTTGTCACTGGAGTCAAGAGATGGTGGGAGCATCCAGCACTTCACAAAATCTGTTCCCTAAGCCACAATTTCCAGACCAAAACCCATCAACACCCCTGTGCCCAGCCACGCACTCTGAGTCCTAGAAAAGTGCGACATGTTCTTGTGACCGTTCGGGGAGGATTTGAGCATGTCAAAGATGAGCACCAGTGCTCAGGGTGTGGCTTCACATGGGTTTAAGCTGATGTAATTTGCAGTGGCTGCTGTCCCACCCTCCTCCATGTGCTCCTAACTCTTTTTTTTTTTTTCAGCTGGGTCACCTCCTTACACTGGGTCTTTGGCCCAAAAGTGAAGGCAGAAGCCTGTAGCTGGGGCAGGACCAGAGAAGTTATGACTTAGATTTATGCATTCAAGAGACTGCCTTCCTTTTGCCTCTCTCCCTGAAACAAAACTGCTTGTTGGGATCGTCTTCCTCTGGCGTCAGGGAAAACTGACTTCTATGAAAACATAATGGGAATGTCTGCGAAATAATAAATCTACTGGGATTTTCTTTTGTTATACCCTGAACATAAAATTAGTTGTTTCTCCCAGAAATAGAAGTAATGGAAAAAGAAATAAAAATACATCTTATCCTACATATGCAAATGATGCTTTAGGCAAGATTTAGCATATGGCTCCTTTGGGAGCCCTCCATGGTGCTCTGTGAGGACCAAATCAGCTGGTGCAGGAAGGTTTAACTTGTTAGCATGGTTGTTTTCATTCTAGTGAGTGGGGAAGAATGGGACCGTCACCAAGCTTGCCCTTAAGCAGGAAGCAGAAGAGCCCAGAGGGACCTGAGGAATCCCATCAGGCAGATGCTCTGGTGGGACATGCTTCTTCATCCCTGCTGCAAAGGCCCCCGCTCACAGGCACAGTCAGATCCTCTGGATGGTGTGCAGACCCTTGGGAAGGGGGAATGGACAAACCATCTGCATCTCAGCTGGTTTGCAGACCACTTCCTCAGGGAAAGAAATTCTGCTGTTGGAATCCCTTGGAGATCAAGGGAGCTGATGGAGATGAGCTGGCCTAAGGCAGCCTAATTTGCATGCCTGTTTTATAATGTTCACAAGTATTGATGTTGAAGGGGAGAAAAACAGCAAAACTCAAAGCTCCTAACTAGTGAAGACCCTTAGCTGGAGCAATGCACGGCTTTACCCCATCACAGAACATTAGGGATTGGAGGGACCTCAAAAGATCATCCAGTCCAACCCCCTGCCACAGCAGGATCATCTAGATCAAGTTGCACAGGAACATGTCCAGGCGGGTTTTAAATGTCTCCAGAAAAAGAGATTCCACAACCCCCCTGGGCAGCCCGTTCCAGTGCTCTGTCACCCTCACTGGGAAGAAGTTCCTTCTCATATTGATGTGGAACTTCCTCTGTTCCAGCTTACAACCATTGCCCCTTATCCTATCATTAGCTGTCACTGAGCAGAGCCTGGCTCCATCCTCCTGACACCCACCCTTCACATATGTATAAATATCAATGAGGTCACCCCTCAGTCTCCTTTTCTCCAGGCTACAGAGACCCAGCTCCCTCAGCCTTTCCTCAACAGAGATGTTCCATTCCCTTCATCATCTCTGTGGCTTTGCACTGGACTCTCTCCAGCAGTTCTGTGTCCTTCTTGAACTGAGGGGCCCAGAACTGTACAAAATACTCCAGATGCGGTCTCGCCAGGGCAGAGTAGAGGGGGAGGAGAAACTCTCTCAATCTGCTAACCACCCCCCTTCTAAAATCCATTGTAAGTGAACCTAAGAATTCCAGTTTTTGTGGCTCGACTCTGCTTGCGTTAATACATGACGTCTAACGTGGGGCTCAAACCCACAACCCTGCAATTCAGAGTCCCATGCTCTACCAATTGAGCTGGTCAGGCACTGTGTCTGAGCTGGGGGCCTGTTCTTCATCCGTTGAAAGGGCAGCCTGGGCAGGAGGCTGGAGGAGCCCAGGGCAAAAGAGGTTCAGCTTTTTTCCTTCCTCAAAGAAAGGATGTTTCTGTCCCATTTTCCTCTCAGCATGTGGGAGGGATGCTCTGAGGCTCTTATAAGTCATTGATCCCTTTCTAAATGAGCCAGAGCACTGCAGCGTGACCCGCAGAGCTGCAACCACAACTCAGGAAATTCAAATCAGCTTTATTCTCTTCTGAGATATCTGCTAAAACGGAAGCAAAGCACTGAGAATCAGTGCAGAGCTGGGGACCAACAGGGACTGTTTGACAGTGCTGCCAGGGAAATCTGAATGGCCTACAGGGAAGCCTGGCTGAACAGAAAACAGCCAGCATTGCCACAGCGTTAATTGCCTACATCCTGAGATGACATCTTAGTTGGGATCCATTCTCAGCGACTACGAACAGAAAGTACAGCTGCTGCTGCCAGGGCTGAGTTTAGACCTCAACCATTTCCCACAAGAGACAATGCAATTCCAAAACAAGCTCTACCCCCTTCTCAGGCAGGCAGCATGCTTGCCTGTTCTCCATTTCTTCTGTCTGCTCCCTCCTTCCCTCCCACCTATCTTCTGCTGCTGCCTCTCAGCTCTCACACACGCTGTACTGCCACCACAAAGAAAATGCTGAATGAACACACTTTATTCTTTTCCCACTAATTAGAGCAGGACACATATGATGTGGCTGAACCCAGACTGGCACAGCCCAGCTGCCTACACACACACACACACACCTGCACATCCACAGCACTGCAAGGGCAAGAGAGAACAGAACAGAAATGTCTTCAGTGTGAGGAAGTCCGGAAAGACCACAGACATAGCAGCTTCCAGTGGCAGGACACACTGGTGAGGCAGAGGTACTCTTTGTTTGCCTCAACTTGCCTTGGCTGACTCAGATTCCAGTAAGCTGAGCTGCTGTTCATTTATGGTAAACTGAAGAAAATCCTGTTATCATTAGGAATCACCGGTGTGCAGAGAACAGAAACACCCTCCAGGAGGGGAAAGGGAAAAATTTTGAAAAGCCTAAAAACTTTATAGAATTTGTAGTTGTATTTAGTTCCCACATTGTGAGACATAGTGGAACATTTTCTTGTGTGTCTCTCAGACCGGGGTTATTTTAGACGAACAAATCCTTAACAACAGTAAAAGTACAATTTGGTTTTGTTCTTAAGCTTTCGAAAATAAAAGATGCTGTGAGGCAACTGAGAGTAATCAGATGCAGACATGCAGCCCATAAGCAAACGCAATAGCTTGTACAAAACGTGCACATATGCACGTGCTCTACCAGGCTAAGCCATAAGTTCTCTGTTAAAGGCAAACACTCCGTGATTCACTCAAACAAGGTCAGCTCCAGCTCCTTACTGCATCTGCCTGGAACCCAGGTACTCTAGTACCAGAACTACTGAAGGGATGCAGAACTGTCCTCCAAATACACGGATCAACAGTAGTCCATGGGACAGTAACCCCTCCACACAGGTCCCATTTTGCTCTTTAAACTTCGGGAATTAATTTGAAGTGTGAAAAAGAAAGTGTAATACATCTTTGTAAGTGGATTATTAATAATGGCATGAGACACTTGTGGCTTTCCATTATTTCTCAGAGCACACTCACTACTTGGTCTCCAGTGACATCCAACAGGAATCGGCTACACTGTGACATTTGCTGTGAAAATTATCTCATTCAGTTTTGAGTTTTCTGCATATCTACTTGTGCCTGTAGATAAAACAGAGGAGGAATTCCCTACATCTTGTATTGTTCTACATTTTTATCTTCTGTATTTCTCTTTTCTAAAACAAGCAGTCTAAATCTTACCAATTTGCCTCATGTTTTCCTGGTCTCCCTTCTCTATCTTTCTTCCTAGAGCTGCCATCCACCTGGGGCTGGATGTGCACACTCTTGAATCACCTCTGAGAGGGCAAAGGGAGCCTCTAAAGACTTTTTGTAGGATCATTGCAAACACTGAGAAGAGCATGGCACCTTTACACAAAATGATAAAACTGTTTTATACCACTAAACCACTTCTCCCTAGGTACTAAAAAAGACATGATATTTTATTAACTAAAGACATACTTGCAGATGTGGGTCAATCTCAAATATTGTCTCTCCTCTACGCATATCTGTTATCAACCAGGGGCCCCCAGCTCTGCAAAGAAAGAAAAAAGGTAATGAATTGAACAAGCTCTTTAGCTCATACGTCCCAAAAGAGTCCTCAGAGTAGACCTGTACTGGAAGGAAGCATAAGACAGAGTTTAAAATTAGCATAGAAGCCTCCCTGCAAAGATGCACTTGGGTCCTTTACATTTCACAAATACATAACTGAAGTCCTCCATAACCTAGCTGTTACCTGCCAAGTGTCTGGCACCACCAACTCTCACGAAGCAGTCAGGATTGACACAGGCTATGTCCTGTGTGGACTCACTTGCTCATACTAGACAGAACTGGGTTTTGATCTGACAAGACCCAGTCTGGGATCTGGGAGCGAGAAGTTCAGTGTAGCCTTGGTCTAAGGCAAGGCACAGGGTCAATATTTATACCTCTACTACGTATCTAAAGATGCAGCAAGGTCCCAACAGGACAGCACTTTTTGCAGTACCATAAAAAGTTTATTGCTCCAATACATTTCTTCCCAATAGACATTTTGCCCAGTTCGTACTTTATGGCCAAATACTCAGATGGTGCAGGGAAATCTTTGTTTTCAGTAGCAGTAGAAGTCAGAAGGGTCAAGATGTTTCCCAACAAAGGTGAAAGAAAACAGATTACTGTAAAGATGAAGTATTCAGAGCTTTTACTTTGGGTCACAGTGCAGGCAGACTCCACAATTTAGCCTTAGATGATGCTTTTCATTTGACTCTTTTGGAAGTGTCAGAAAAATTTTCATTTTTTTCATGAGATACTTTATTGTCAAAAGCCCCCTCCTCTGACCTTGTTTGTGTTACAGTCTCCTAAATCACTTGGAGTAGGAGTAACAGAAGTTAATATTTTATAGCTTTTCAGATGCATTGATAGCCTCTCTTCACATAATTTTGGAAGCTGCTAATTATTAACTGCAGAGGAGTAACCTGCTTCAGTTCCTCACTGGGATGAAAGAGACTTTGACTCTGACTCCACATCAGCAGCTTAGAATTTTACAGGTTTAACTTCAAATCATATTTAGTTTCATTTTAGTTGGAAAGGTGCTTGTACCACAGCATAAAAGCCAGAAATGAAGAGGAGAGCACATGGAGGAGAAGGGTGCTGTATCTGTACTGACTCAGAGGAGCCAAGGAAACTCCAGGCCGCGTTTATTATCTTGGGGTTGCAGAAACAAAACTTGCAGCTGGACACTTTCATTCTACTCTACAGCATTTGTGCCTAAAAGGGAAGAGTTTAAGGTTAAGAAGTCCAGTAGCAAAGGCTCTTCCAAATAACCAATCAATTAAAGGTCACAGTGACATTCCAGAGTGTGCAATTGTGTCCAGAACTATTTTCTAAAAAAAAAAAAGAATCTTTTGAACTACAATCACACAGTCATAACTTCCACTAAATAGAAAAAACATATTTAAACAAAGCACCTGTAATCCAAAAAAGTTTAGCTGCAACGTGGCAGCTAAATAAAAAGCATCAACCTAACATTTAACATGTAAATTCTCCCAAACCTAACATCTTTATTTTTTGATGGGAGAAGTAACAATGAACCTCACTTGCATGAACGCTCCTCCTGTTGCAAACTGGCCCACCAATTTGAGAGTGACTTTCAGCTTTGTAGGCACTGTAAATCAGACTCTCCCCTTTCCTTCTTTTGAACTACACAGGGAGGTCACCAGTAACAGTTATCCCAGCTCTCTCAGGAAGAACCAATGAGAAAATGCTGCAGGCGTAAGAGGAAGGAAATTAAGCTTTCAAGACCCCATTATGTTTCACCCTGAACATGTGGACTTGCACATGCATTAATTTGCCATCCAAGTGTCTGTGTGTGAGAACAGATTTGCAATGAATTCCCATACCTTCCTACAGCACAGGGTTAAGTAAGTTCCATCAATAAGTTAAAAACTGTTAATAAAAACAAACGGAGTAGTTCTCCATGGGAGTGCTCCCCTGTACAGGCTATATGAACACTTACACTGGGACAGTCCGAAGCAGTTCCAAAATCCCTTGCCCATTCCACTGCTGAGCTGCATGCAGTTCCTCAGTGCAAACTCCAACAATCTGGAATAAATTAAAAGAGAGATACTAAACTGGATGGGAACTGTGCAAGAACTGTAGAGAAAATGTACCATGTGGTGCTGGATCAATCAGTGCAGACACAGAGAAGCATCATTTCTTTAACTAGATGAGTGAGGAGAAACGGAGCCTGAGACAACACAGGAATTCTGCAATTCCTTATGCCCTCTTACATTTACCACATGAAATGCCCTCATCTCATAACATTTAATCTTGCATGGCATGTGTGAACTTAGCTATGAGGAGGACCCAATGACAAATCAGGGTTTGCTGCGGATCCACTAGTCTGTTATCACTTTCCAATCCGGTCCACACAAGACAGAACAGGTTAGGGTCTGAGCACACGCAAACACTGCTCAGTCAGCCAGTCGCTTGGGGCAAATGCAATACTGCACCAGCAACTTCAATTAGGCAAAGGACTCACTGCCACAAGGGAGTGCTTTGATGCTTATGAATCCTTGACCAATTCAGTTTGCTGACTGGTTATGTCTTGCCCAGCACCATAAAGTAAAGCTGGTGCATAATCCACTCGTCACTGCAGGCAATTCCAGAGTTCTGCCTTCCTGTTGAAGGCAGGATGTGTTTGCTTTTCAGGATGGGAGCTGCCACACTGAGCAATACCAGATGTGTCTCACAGCAGCTGAGACCAGCCACTTCAAATGAAGGGGTGAAACACCCTTCAGCAGAGAGAGGAAGGCAGTTTCTTCCTGATCTGTCAGCCCCTGACTTGTGCCTTTGAGCACAATGATTCAGTCTTTGGGATGAAAAACTATTTTAGCCATGGCCTGATATTTCTTCCTCAATACTCTAAGGTTTTTCCAACGACATAGAGTTTGTGGTTGAAATCTGTTCAACTGGTGTTTTATCAGAAAAGAGGAAAACTGAAAATTAAGTTCTGAAGAGCTGCAAGCAGAAGTACATAATGTACCTTTGCCACAAGAACGTATCTGCGTGGAAAACCATCAGCATCAGTATGTGCCCAGCTGCACACAACCTGACCCATGCAGAGCTCAGTTTCTCAGGACTCAGTCCTTGGAGATGCATTTCATCACCACCCACCTCCCAGGCTTCCTCCATGAACAGTCTGAATCTCTCTCACTTCAGGACACCCTTCTTCCAGGAGCCTCCCCTCACCAATTACACACAAACAGCAAATTATTTTGTGTTACTTTCTTTTTGCATTTTTCCTCACGGGTCAACATAAACTCATAACAACAAATATAAAACAAAGGGGAAAACCTGGTAAATTCTATAACAGGAGTGATTCTCCCCCTCTACTTTGCTCTTGTGAGATCCCATCTGGGGTACTGTGTTCAGTTCTTGGAGTCCCCAACATAAGAAGAACGTGGAATTGTTGGAGTTAGTCCAGAAGAGGGTCACGAGGATGTTCAGAGGGCTGGAGCACCTCTCCTATGAAGAGAGGGTGAGGAAACTGGGACTGTTCTGCCTGAAAGTCCCAGGTAGACCTTATAGCTGCCTTCCAGTAACTGAATCATAGAATCTTTAGGGATTGGAAGGGACCCCGAAAGATCATCTAGTCCAATCCCCCTGCCACAGCAGGATCACTCAATTGGAGAAGTTATAGAATCAGAATCACTCAGAGTTGGAAGGGACTGATCATCCAGTTCCAACCCCCCCACCATGGGCAGGGNCCAACCCCCCCCACCATGGGCAGGGACACCCCACCCTAGACCAGGCTGGACAGAGCCCCATCCAGCCTGGCCTTAAACACTTCCAGGGATGGAGCCCCAACCACCTCCCTGGGCAAGCCATTCCAGGCCCCCACCACTCTCATGGTGAAGAACTTCCTCCTCACATCCACTCTAAATTTACCCATCTCCAGCTTTGCTCCATTCCCCCTAGTCCTGTCACTACGCGCCATCCTAAATAGTTCCTTTTTGTAGGCCCCCCTGGAAGGCCACAATAAGGTCACCTTGGAGCCTCCTCTTCTCCAGACTGAACAGCCCCAATTCCCTCAGTCTGTCCTCATAGGAGAGGTGCTCCAGCCCTCTGATCATCCTCGTGGCCCTCCTCTGCACATGCATTTCCACATCCCTCTTGTAATAAGGGCTCCAGAACTGGACACAGTGCTCCAGGGCCTACAGGAAAGCTAGAGAAAACTTTTTATGAAGGACTCTCGTGATAGGACAAGAGGGAATGGTATCAAACTAAAGGTGAGTAGATTTAGATTAGATCTTAGAAGAAATTCCTCACTGTGTGGATGGTGAGGCACAGGATGTCCAAGGGAGGTGGATGCTCCATCCCTGAAAGTATTTAAGGCCAAGTTGGATGGGGCTCTGGTTTAGTGAGAGATGTTCCTGCCCACAGAAATAGATAATCTATGAGGTCTCTTCCATCTCAAATCATTCTATGATTCTATGTGTTGCAGAAGATTAGAGGCCAAAAGCCTCAGGATACAACAAGTTGACTGTCCTTTGATTTTGGACACCTGGGCTTTAAAGAAGGGGTGCAGACTAATGCAGCACTAACTGCAGAGTCAGCAAAGAGTCACACTGCTTAACTTGGATTTCTGTCATTCCTTCCAGGTCCTACAACTCAACTTTTACTGACTAATCTCACACCTCTCTCTTTCTTGATAACACACACACACTTTTGGGCATCTTAACAAAATTTGCACAGCAGTTGCCCTGTGTGGGTCTGTGGCAGTGGAACTTTCCTTTAAGTGCTGCAACTACAGTCAAAGGCAAACTGGAGCAACTTGATGCTTAAACTGTAAAACACTGACACTTGTATTTTCCCACAAGATGGAAGATTTCCATGGAGCAGGGAGAAATCAGCAGTTGGTATAAACTATGCCAGCTCTTCAACCATGTAATTTAGTCTGTATGTAATTTTAAAATATCCAGAGCAGCCCATATCTAAGAGACATCACCAAGAAGGACTTGCAGAAAGCAAGCAAACCTGTTTGGTCAAGGAAGTTGCCCTCACTGAAATTATAGGGTTAAATTGCACGGGATTTTTTAAATGTTTCTTTGGCAAAGCATACTGGAACCCTTCATAAAGAATAGACCAATACAGGAAAACTCACTTAGCCTCTGAAGAATATTTGTGTCAGTGCAGCAAGCTTAACTTCTGACATTAAATAATGCTAAAGTGACTCCTGCTTCAAACTCTTCCTGGAACTCAAACTAGTGGATCACCTACCAATACTGCTATAGAGTTAATTTAGCTCTGTATTACCTTTTAAAAGTGTTTCACTCAGCTGTTTTCCCTATGCTCGTGTTTGAAACTGTTAGCCACATTCCATGCCCAGAAGGTGACCCTGCTGTGTCATACCTGCAGGAAAGTAACAACTCCAAAAGGAGTCTGCACTGGCTGCATCTGAGGGTCTTCTGTCAGCAACATATGCTGGATTCTAGATTCACTGTTGTCCAAAGGGCTGTGCCACGACACATGGTCACCGCTGCAGAAGGTGTTTTCTGCAAGGAAGAGAAACAAGAAATACTTAGTCCATAAAATCTGCAAGAATATGTCTTTTAGTAGTATCTGCTCCTGAATGCAGTCAGGCAGGAAGGGACTTCTGGTCTGGACAGTTGCTAGCAGCCATTCACAGTGACTCCCTTCAGCCAGCTCTGCTGAACCTTGGGGTTACTTAAGCACCTGAAGAAGGATAGGAGTGTCACTGATCCATCTGAATGCAAGCACTGCCTTTAGAACTGCCCAGTCAGGAGTCCTGTGGCAAAAAAACAGTGACTTGCTTTGATATTAATGCCAGTGTAGGAATACAAAGAAAAAAATTAGCTTGTCTCTCATGTACTGTAAGTCTCAGAGTCAGCAGGCCATAGTGGATGCCTGTGGGACAGCAACTCATACTTCATTTGCAGCTCTTTGTTACAGGATTCTGAAATGTGAATTAAATACAAGTAATACTTTGCTCTGTATCTAATAAAAATCCACAGTCTGCTGCCCAACATCTGATGGTCTAAGTCAATGTCACTTTCTCTCCCAGTTGTCCAGTGGCTCTGGTGCCAAGTAATAATCAATATGTTCCTTCTATCACAATATGGAAACCAGTAGGCTACAAATTTTACTGTGTCAGAATAGACTGCATCAAAACAAAGAACCAGAAATTATCCTTCTTTATGACTGTAAGCATTCCTTTTTTTCTCTCTTCTACTCAAAAAGACAAAACCCCCAGATAATCCCATGTTCCACAGGTGGTGCATGCCAGAACCCATGTGTACATTGTTGCCCCATTACAGGAAAGGCTACAGCTTGCTTCTGAGTGTGCTACAGGTAAAGCAACTAACCATGGCCACTGTCACACCAGTTAAAGCATGTTCCATTTGCTGTATAGCTCCTATATGTGCACAATAATGCTGCCAAGCCAACTGCCTTGTCCTTGTGTCTTGTGCTTTCCTACTCCAAGTAGAGCTTTTACAGCACGTACATCTATAGCCTGTCCCCTGACATAGCTGTGTAGTGCCCCAGGGATGAACCAGGTACTGCCTGCCTGTTTCTAGAGACAGTGGTAAGCACAGTGACCCTGTCCCTGACCTGTCTCACTGATGAACTCAGGCTGGGTTGCTGTCCTCATTCTGGTCTCTCACAGGGCCGTGCTCACAGGAGAGTAGGAAGTGAGGCCTTGGCCAATGGAGAAGGAATAGGACTTCCACTGCAGACTGGAAAATGTTAGCAGTTACTAAAGTTGCTGTCTGTTGAGACTCTTGATATAGAACAGGATCCAGTCTGGATTAGGGTTTCTCCTGGTCCTGAATCTTCACCTAACCGTCCCACATTGCCTTCCAAATACATGTCAGTAGGGCATCTCTTAAATAGTTATCTATAGGGCTTACGTGAGAACCCTTGAACATGGCAGCTTCTGCAGTGGCAAGAAATAAACAGCACTTGCCGGTAATTTCAGCTTTGTCCTCAGTCACATTAAACAACAGACACCAAGGAATCTAATCACGCATCAGCACCAGCACACCCGTGCGAGTGCAGGACACTTCAACAGGGGCAGCAGCAGCAGCATCCAAACCAAGGAGAGCTCTGTCGCGGTTGCTGTGGTTAAAAACGCCCGCAGGCACCTCACTGAGCCGTGCCGGGTCTCCTGGGCAACTCGCAACTTGACCACCAGGTGTCCCCATTGGCGTGTGCGTCAACATTTAGTGTCTTTGGGGTTTTTTTTAAAGATTAATTTCTTGGGCAGCTCATTCGATTAAGAATAAAAATAAACTACAAATACCGTAAGGGACTTGGCTTGAAAATGAAGCATGTCATAGAAATGCTGTCATAAGCAAAAAGGGTTTTTTTCCTTGTTATTCAAAATAAGGACAGAGAAAACACAGTGAAAGCAAGCTGCTTGGAAGAGTTTTTGGTTATTTGTACACTAAATTCCACGCTCTCAGCTCTGTGACTGAAAGGAGGAGTTCAGATATTACTTTACTTTTAGAGTTGGGGAAATACAGGCAGGCAGAAATGAAAAACATGACTATTTTTTCAAGTCTCAAAATTGGATTAAAGAAACAGCATGCCAAAATGTTGCAAAGGGCCCTGCCATATTTTTTCAGGTTAACCAAAATGTGGCTGATTACTTTTTTTTTTTAAATGATAAAGGCCTTTCAGTCACAGTTTTTAGGAATGAAACAAAGCCACAAAGAGCTTATTCTTGGGCCCTGTCTTTATACCACAACATTTTGCCCATCAAATGCTCACACAATTCTATGCTGATCGATCGCTGCATTTCACTGCTGGTGCTGCTTCTCCTGGGAAAGCCCAGCCCGTTTAGAGCAGGTTTTCAAATGCAAATGTCTCTGCTGGAAACCCACCTGTTTATGTCCATGTGAACACTGAACAGTCAGAAAAATCTCCCTCTCCCTTGCATGCACACAAACATTACAAAATTCACACTGACCACTCAATTAAATTGCCAAAAAATAATTTTAAACTCTGCAAGTAACATAAAGCTGAATTAAAACCTGTGAGAGCACAAGAAATTCAGAATTGGAGCCTAAAACTCAGCTTTTCACTTGCTGCATTGTAACCCATGTGGAATGTGAGACCAGCTCTTGTATAGAGACCACTGTAACAATGAGGAGAGCTTGAGCTGCAGGACACAGCCACAGAAACTAAGAAATTACAGAAATAAAGGACTAGATAATCATTTTCTTTTGCCTCATTTCACAAAGAGGGATGAGCATCCTTCCTTCCCACTTCTCACACTCATGTTTTCAAAATGAGACAAAATCTTTCCAAGTTTTAAGTTTTAAACAATACTTAAGCAAGAAAGTGTGAAAGTTTCATAAGTGATTCCTCAAAGTAAATTTCTAATTAAATTTGTGGCTCTCATAGATGTTGAATTAGAACATAAAAACATCCACATCACTGTCATCACAGCACAGACAGACGTGAAAAGCCTTCTGTGGTCTCTGCACCTCTCTGTCATTGCAGTGCAGCCATAACACACTGTACAAACTGCCTTTCACCCACAAACATGCACCACATGCTAGTATTTCCTACATGTACTTGTGTATCTCCCTAAAACCAAGAGATGAGTAGGCTCAGGACACACACATTCCTTTCAGGTACTCAAGGAGCACAAACACCTTACATGGAATAACATGCTTCAGTCAGATGTGCCTAAAGACAGAACCTTTTGTTCCCCAAAGCCCATCCCATACTTCCCTCACTGTGTGGACTAATCCAAGAAGCAAACTAATTTGCTTGCTTGGTAACAAACTAAATTTGTTATCTCCAAATTCATTTCTGGTGTCTGTTTTGCAGTGCTGTGAACCAATAACGGTACTAGGGCCTTCAGTAATAACAGCACCCAGTTTTATTTATAGCCACACGCCTTCGTACACATTTTGATAGCCACCAAATAAAACACCTACGCTCAGAAATACAATCATGAAAATGGGTATTAATAAAAACATGTGAGAGAAACACTGTATGTAAAAAGAAAAGGTGATGGTAAGAAGTTTATGTCTATGGAGCACAGACCCAGTCTGGCAGGACTCACTGCTACAAGAATCCCAAATGAATTTCTAGTTTTAGGCCAAAACATCGTCAAAAGAACATTGATTTGCAAATCACCTCATATCAGTAAACCTGAAAGTTTACTGCTCAGGAAAAAAGCTGGTTCAGCAAGGATCACATCACAACACTGATGCTGTCCTGGGCCCCTGTAGAACCAGAAGCAGCTTCTGCTTTATCCAAGAAGCAACTATTGATTTTACTCTTAACGAGCTCTCCTGTGACAACTCTTGTGACCTGCTCCAATGCTATGCACCTGTGGCAAAGTTTCTTACTGGTTTTGAGAAGGGACTGAAGCACAACAGGTCTTACAAAAGTGTCTTTTCACTCTATTTCTGATTGAGACAAATTGCATGTGCATCCAGAATCCAGGGGGAGCTGAGCTGGCTTTCACAGTAGCTGTGAAAAAGCAAGGGCTTCTACTGAACACGCACCTTCTCCATCATTACAAGAGGACAATAATCAATGTGAGAGCAGCAAATGCCAGGACTTGGGTGTAATTTGCTGCTGCAAGGACTTCTGCCTCTTTGAAACTTATGTGTCACCTGATTCCACAGCAGAGCCAAAAAGATACGCGACAAGTCCAGGGCAGTAATTTTACATAATGGGAGAGTCTGATGTATTCTGGTAATAAACAGCAACCCTGAAGCCAGTTGGTGTGTGCCCATAATCAGGAGTTGAGATTGTAGAAGACTTCTTTGGACAGGGAAACTATGAATGGTTGCTTCTCTGGGAGTGTGCACATTGTGGATGGTCTTGTCATTGCCTGAAGAAGAAGAGGAAGCTCTGACTAAAGCTTTTTCTGCAGCTATGGCATGCACAGGAGGACCATACCCAGATGCACTGGCATCCAAGGTCAACCGTAACACACGTCCACTACAGGAGGCACAGGCAGTGTTTTTACTCACCTGCTCATTTTCACAATCCTTTAGAAACCAAGTTTCTTCGAGAGTCCTACTACTCTGTTAAGTCTGTTTGACACCAGTCAACAGGTTAAAACACCATTAGGGCAGCACAACCAGTCTTCTAGGCATGAGAACAACAAGACTCCACAGACTTTGTTTCCTCAGGTGAGCACAGCAAAAACAATGGTATTCAAAAAAGGTTAGAATTGTCAGAACTGTCAAATCTGTGGGACAGACAGCAAGGCACGGAAATGATCTAGCCATCAACAGGAGGAATTAAAGAGCAAAGTAACTAAACGAAAAGATGTTAAAAAGAAATCCAATTTCTTTTTTATCCCTGGGTAGGGATAAATCAGCAATCCTCAGGAGTAAACTAAGGCTCTGATTTACTGCATACAAGCTGATTCAGCAGGGACTGCTGCTGAGTACTTCCACCTCACAATAAACCTGAGGGAGTTACACGGTACTCAGCACAGAAGGAAAAGCTGGGCTACCTGCTGTGCCTCAGGGTATCTTTCAGCAGTTACCATGGGAGCACTGGATGTGTTGTAAAGACAGGAGCTTGTGTACAGTAACCTCTTGGACACTCACATCCTTCCTGCTTAGAAAGGACACTAACAGCACTTAAATCTAAGACAGCAAGATGACCCATCCTCACAGACCTGAAACTGGGTTGTCTACTGCTCTGCAAGTTTGTATTTTAACACAATCTACAGTTTTGGGGCTTTTTTTTCCTTTCTGTTAGTGAATACCATTCCATGAAATCAAACTTCTTCATGGGGAGGTACTGATGTCACAAGAACTCAGCAAGGAAACCATTCAAACATTTCATTTCAAATTTGCTATTTCATTTTGTGATTTATAATAACAAATCTGAAGCTTCTCTCTAGCTCTACAAAGACGAGAAGTCTCTAGGTTTCCCACAGACCAGCTTTTGCACCATTCTATTAAACAATACCAGCATCTATAAGACAGTTACACCAGATCACTCTGTTTAGCTTCCCATACTTTGAAGTCTTTAAAATGTCATTATCCATTTTCTTTTATAGCACACACAAAGGAGGCGAGGTTCCTTCAAGCAGCAATGGTCATAATTCAGCGGCACAATCTCTCCTAACTTTACTATCCAACTGCTCTATAATAAGAACTGGGGGAAATAACTCAGAGAAACACTCCACTGTAGACTAGTAAATTTTCTTTGTGTAGCATTGCTCATTGTATTTCTCTCTTCCTTTAATCTGACTAAATATAGCTGATACCCAAAGAAATAAAACTAAGTGGTATTTTTGGCCTGAAGATGTTTTACAAACAGTGTAACGCGTCCAATTTACGCTCAAGAAGTCTCACATAGCTCTAGAGAGAAGCACAGACTTCTTCCCATTGTATTTTCAATTTCTTTTTTAAACCTGCCAGTTTGGCCTGTATGTGATCCTGTTAGGAGCCCTTACTGCCTTGAACAGTCACAGATAAGGAATAAGTAGGAAAGGACAGCAAATGAAGACAGGAACTAGGAGCTAAGAAAGATCCATCCATCCAAAAGGTGGCCTCAAGGTTGAATCTGGGTTAGGGAACCTCTCTGGTGAGATGGCTACCCTGCAACCAGAGCAGATGCTAAACAGCTCTCTCGGCATCTGGGAGTCAAATATCTTCACTGGCATGCTGAGGGGCAGTTTGGTTGTGACCTGGCAGTGCTGGGTCTGTAGGGGACTGTACGGAGGAAAACAAGAGCTGATGCTGCTCCACCAGAAAGGAGGCAGGAAGGGAACTTGAAGAACATCTCCTGGATGTGCATAGCCTGGCATCCAGTCCTCAAACTGAGTCTGGCACTGGAGCAGTTCAGACTGCATCCCACTGGTTCATACAAAAGCCAGAACCACCCCCACTTCTGACACAGTCATATCGTGCAATTTTTTAGATAAAGACATTGTCCTTTTTTGAAAATCCATAGCCTGACTGTTCCTCCATATCTCTTCTAAGACAGCTCCTCTTTCAAAATGCTAAAATCTGCACCAGAGGAGTCAAACTGTTCTGAGCCATCAGACGAACCCATCTGGATGGTGTGTTACAGGTTCTGAGTTGATACTATATGGAGTGGGAGAAGTCCTAAGCACATTAGGTACGAAGCGTGCTTGGCTTTGGGAAAACAGCTTCTCTACTGTGCTCGCAGCCTTCAAAAGCAAGTTTCTGTGTTCCCCTCTTGTTTCTGTGGAGAGCCAGGCCATCATTACACGCTCACTTTATTCTGGGATACGTGCAAGATGATGCTGAAAGAAACAACTCTGCTTGCCCCCTGAGAAAGCAGCAGCTACCTGGATCACTCCTTGAGCTGGTGATATTGCTCGGATATGCTCACACAGTGCCTGGCACTGCTCTGCGAGCTCAGTCAGGAAAAAAGGTACCAAAGAAACCTGCAAGAGTAGGTAGCATTGGGGATGCTGACATGCAAACAAGACAACCACATCTCTCAGAAGTCAGATGTACATTATCTGTATCATTGGTTGCAGTGACCATGAAATGGTGGAGTTTGGGGTCTCGTGTGGTAGGAACAGAACACTTAGCAGAATCACAACCCTGGACTTCAGGAGGGCCACCTTCGGCCTCTTCAAGCAACTGCTAGGGAAACCCCATAGGACAGGGTACTGGCCGGTAAAGGGGCCCAAGACAGCTCACTAACATTCAAAGATCGCTTCTTTGAAACCCAAGACTAGAGTATTCCAACAGGAAGGAAGTCAAGGAGCCAGAAGACCTGTGTGGTTAAACAGGGCGCTGCTGCGCAAACTGAAGAGGAAGAAGAAAGTCTACAGGTGCCCTTGTGGCCAAGAGCTCCAAGAGCATCCTGGGGTGGATCAGAAGAGGGGTGGTTAGCAGATCAAGAGATGTTCTTCTCCCCCTCTACTTTGCCCTGGCGAGACCACATCTAGAGTATTGTGTCCAGTTCTGGGCCCCTCAGTTCAAGAAGGACACAGAACTGCTGGAGGGAGTCCAGCATATGGCAACGAGGATGATGAAGGAATTGGAGCACCTCCCTGATGAGGAAAGGCTGAGGGAGCTGGGTCTCTTTAGCTTGGAGAAGAGGAGACTGAGGGGTGACCTCTTTAATGTCTATAAATATGTGAAGGGCGGGTGTCAGGAGGATGGAGCCAGGCTCTTCTCAATGTCATCTAGTGTTTGGACAAGGGGCAATGAATGCAAGCTGGAACATAAGAGGTTCCATATAAATATCAGTGAGGGTGACGGAGCACTGGCACAGGCTGCCCAGGGGGGTTGTGGAGTCTCCTTTGGAGACGTTTAAAACCCACCTGGATATGTGCCTTTGCGATTTGGTCTAGGTGATCTAGGTGATCCTGCTGTGGCAGGGGGGTTGGGCTGGATGATCTTTTGAGGTCCCTTCCAATCCCTAATGATTCTATGATTCTATGACTTGGTCTAGGTCAGGGGTCCTCAAACCCCAGCCCACGGGCTGGATGCAGTCCCCAGGGTCTCCAATGCGGCCCGCCAGTCACTGGGGGTTGGGGGGGGGGAACAGAGCAGCCACAGATGACTTCCTGCGGACTGCATGGCTGGGCTGAGGAGGTGGGCGGCTCCCCCGTCTCTCCCTCCCTCCAGCTCCCAGGCAGGACAAGCCAGGCAGCACAAACCAGCCAGCACCAGTAAGAAATGCACGCACCATCATTAGCCAAAAGCAGGCCCATAGTCCACAGTGAAATATTGTTTTTGTTGGTTACAATTGTTCTTCATTTTAAATATTGCATTTTTTCCCTATTTTTTGTGCACTACTACAAATAAAATATGTGCAGTGTGCATAGGAATTTGTTCATTTTTTTCCAAACTATAGCCCAGCCCCCAACAGTGTCTGAGGGACAGTGAACCGGCCCCCTGTTTAAAAAGTTTGAGGACCCCTGGTCTAGGTGATCCTGCTCTGGCAGGGGGATTGACTAGATGATCTTTCTAGGTCCCTTTCAATCTCTAATGTTCTGTGATTCTGTGATCACTCAGTGACTTGAAAACTTGCTGCTCTAAGGGGTACAAACCTACATTTTGTATCTGACTGTGTAATCCCAGTTAAACTGCAGGCAGCTAGGCACAGACATCAGCCTGCATAACTCAGACAGATTCTGTATTTGAGGGCAGAGCAAAGAAGGATTTGGACTCCATGACTTATGGGTGCAGGAATGTTAAAAAGGCCCCCAGTGAGCTCCTGACCAGCATGACAGTGATGCAGCCAGACGTTTAAATTGAATGCAGCTTATCCTACACTTAAAGAAATAATGTAATTTATTGCACTGATACTACCCCATGCATGGTCACTATAATTTATTATATCAATGTATTTTCTCCAAGGCACTTTCAATATTCAGTCTACCTTTTTATTTTTAAACAAAGCCAATCTGGCAATCCGTCACAAGTAAGATTTGATGCTCCTTTCAAGTAACACTTTGCAGGCTAAGGGCAGAAACGAAGGGCAGACACAGAGTCCAACACTGAAATGTATTCGTTATATTTTTCACCTGAGCTACATAATCTATTTCTAGCTAGCTTAATCACAGAACCACAGCACATCAGGGATTGGAAGGGACCTCAAAAGATCATCTAGTCCAATCCCCCTGCTAGAGCAGGATCATTTAGATCCAGTTGCACAGGAAAACGGATACAAGCACACAAAGACACATAGAGCCATAATAAACTGACACAAAAGCTACAGATGAAAATCATGCCTAAAAATCTCAAAGTAATAGTGTCATTACAACTCATTAGACAGATGCAAATTTTAAGATTATAAAGAAACAAACACTATTGAGAATCGTTTACCACCCACAACAAAGTAAGATAATCAAGAAAGAATCAAATTAATGTTAAACTCAGTCTGTCTGCTTAGTTCCCTAACCTATAAAGAACTGTACACAGTAAAGGGGAAAAACCAATTGTGATATCATCTGTGGAGCTTGCTGGCAGTTTTCAAGTCAAACAGAAGGCGTTTTACAAATACATAATGAATTAGCAGAATCCCAGCCATGAAATATTTGCACTACACTAAAGAAGGCTTTTCTGCCCTGTTTTAATTTTTCAGTTGAGTTCTGCTACCTCGTATCTCCTGTCTGGGAAACAGGAACTGCCCCAGCCCAGGCACTCCAAAGGGGTGCAAATTCACACAGTGCTGCTGCCTGCTGCAGACCCACAGCACACAGGATGCCTGTGGAAGAATTAAATCCCTGGAGTACAATTAAACAATAGCTTCACTGCAGGGATTCAAACTGGGCTTTTAGAAATAAGGGGCCTAGGCAAAAAGTTCTTTAAAAAAAATTGTGTGGAAAACCTCCAGATTATCAGTACTGTAAGGACTGTTTGACCTCTGCAGTTTGAAGACAGTTTCAGAAGCAGACTTTTTTTTTCGACTTTTTTTTCTTAATCGATCCTCAGGTTGAAAACACAAAGTTGATTAATGCACAGCTTCAGGGTGTTAAGTCTGGAAAATTAACGAGCCTCTCAAAAGAGCACCATCAATTTATGCAAGCATATAAAAACTTATTTGATTATTTAAGTCTCCTGGACTTAAAGGCCAGTGAAGGGATTCCAATGCCTTCCCAGGGTGCGTCACCAGCAGCACAACGTGATCCAGTGATCCACTGCTCCTCTGTGTCCCGCTCAGAGCTGCCACTCACGCCTACTGGCAATGGGTGGTGGAAAACGTGTCTCACTGTATTACAGCTCCTGCTGATAGTAGCAAATGCTGCTTTTCTTATCACAAAGTAGATCCTAGGCACCCGGGTGCCTGATGGGACACTGCAGAGTGTAATATTTTAGCCAAAAACCAAATTCTAAAATGCTGTCACGTAATAACCTACCTCCTCCTACCTCTTTTGTTTTCCAGGACATTTATTTCCATTCCTCACACATCTGCATATCTGGCTTGCCCCTTCTCCCTGCCCATCTCTACACACATATACAATTGCCATGACTGCAGTCTCTGAGAATTTCTCACGCAGGCGCCCAGCAAGTGATTCCTGTGCCCAGGGCATGCTCCCACCCTCTGCAAGCACTGGGCCCCCTGTCCTCTCCCTGACTCTGTACAGCCTGCTCCGCCAGCCATCTCCTCCCACGCTTCCTCTCCTCCCCACAGCTTCATTTAGCTCCTCTGTGTCTGCTTCTTCCAAAGCCCTCTCCAGCCCTTGCAAGACCGACACATCCATGGCACCTGGCATAACCTCAGCAAAGGCACTGCCCAATGCAGGATGCATCTCCCACCTTGCTTTTGCAACAACACAGTTCTCACCTACCTATAGATCTATCTGCATGGCTCCCTTCCTGTGGGAGGGAAAAGTGGACAAGGCACAGCAGCATGAAAGGACTTAACTAGCAGTGCTAGTGAGTATGGTAGAGAAAGGAAATGAGCATGCTATGAGTTGCATCCTTACAGCCCCAAGCTCTTGCTCCTCTACACCCTGTCACTCAGACCTATTGCTTTTGGGTGCTGCAGGGCTGGGCTGCTTTCACATCCTCCACTGAGCAAGTGGAAAAATCTCCTTGCACGCTCCAGCAGGCAGCTACTAGGGAGCAGGACTGACACACTTGCCAAATCCTGAGCTCAAGGGCAGGCAAGAGACTTTTTCACCTCTATTCAGCTGCGCTGTCACTAGTTTCCTGCATCCTTACCTGAACAAGACACATTTCACAGCTCCCTTTCAAACAACAGTGTTTATAATTTCAATACTTTCAAAAGCTGAGTAGCCTAAGGATGGGGTTGGGGTCCAGGAGTGAGAAAGGATGTTATATAGCAGGATCCTCTGTCAGATAGGGACTCAGCTCGAAATAGGTATTTAATAATTTACAGTTTATTTACAGATTATCTCGTCCCATGTGGCCAATTTGAAGAGATACTTGCCTCTGATGTTAAAAAGCCTATCCTGTTCTGGTACATGAAAGCCAGCATGTTTTACAGTTGCCTGAACACTTCCCAGCCAGGTGCAACTAGAAGACGTACCCACTGAACTCTGCAACCTTTAGGTGTCCTCAGCAAGGGAAGGGAACTGCGGCAAGACAGAAAATCATCTTTTTTCTTATTATTGGACCTCCTACACACTTGCACACATATGCAAGCCATTGAGAAGGATGGATGCTTAGGTGGACACAGGAACACCCTAAGACTGTAGTCACTCGTGATAATCTAGATACCGGAGACATTTCTGCTGAAGAGCTTTAAAGGAACTTGAAAGGGAAAGACAATATCCTCCTCTGAAGGACATGATGAAGATGCAAACAGCTTCTTTAAATAGTTTTCACAGAACAGAAGTCTGACAGAAAGGCTGCCAGACTGCACTAGGTATCTTTTTTAGCAAAAGGTACTCAAGAGAAGGGAGATGGCCAATGACAAAAAAACACCTACAGAGTTATCTCATCATAACCTTTTCAGAAAAGAGTAGTTGTTACCCAGGCATTAGTTCTGGGGCTCAGAAAGGGGCAGGGGTGTTCAAGAGATAACTAGAGCATTTTTCTCAGTGGTTGATTATTTCTCTTAAATTTGCAGGAATGTAAAGCTTGCACAAGCCAAACTTTTGTTTTACTTTGGCAAAGCAGGAGGTAGAAGGGCAAGAAATAGAGGAACTCTGTATTCATACCTGTTAGCGTAAAATTAGTTATGCATTGAGCTCTACTACCACATTGCATCAGTGCAAGAGAAACATACACATTTAGCACAAGAGCTCTATCTATGGCTCCAAATGCAAAATGACTAGCCTGTTATGAAGGACCTTTTGGAAGACTATTCCAAGATTATGCCTTTGAGCCCCTGATTTTAAGCAAAAAGTGTAAGAGTCTACTTTCCACAGGCTCTGAGCTTCCTGCAAGCCCCTGAATATACTTTCTCTTCCCCACCAAGAACAAAATACTTCCCCTGCTGTGACCATTTGCAGCCTCCTGGCTGAGCAGGCTTCTGCAAAGAAACTTCGCATGTAAGGCTCTCAGAAGATGGTCTGTAATGAGATCTGCGTACTGCCACTCTCGCAGTCAGAGCAGGATAGTCAGAAAGCACAGTTTGAGCACCACTTGCCGCACAGATCTTCAATAGAAAGTGTAAGAAAGTGGCTATGTAACAGCGAACCAAACTTCCAGCTCAATTCACTCTTCTCTGCATTCCATCTAAGATGGGCTTGGCAGCCATCAAGGGAAAAAACAGTCCTTTCCACAAGACTACTCAGTATGTGTAACCTTAAAACTCTCCTCTGTGCATCCCAAACAATTCCACACAGGCAGCAAAAGAAGATGCTCCTCTGACTGCAGAACAATTCCTCTGTGCTGTGGCTTTCAGATCCTCTGTAGGAGGAGGCAACACCGCTCTGTGCAGAAGCTTTTAACTATTAAAGAGGCTGCTTCCGTTTCCCAGGAAAGGCTGGGTGGGACAAATACCTCAGACAGAAGTCGCCAAAGGACCGCACACCAGCAGGAGGGGGAGCTTTCTGCCTTCCGGAGCTGTTTCCTTTGTCTTGCATTCCTCCTTCAGTACAGGGGACAGAGCCTTTGTCCTGAGCTGACCATGTGCTGCTTTCTCCCCTGCTTCTTCATGTTAGCAGTCAAAGATGCTCTTAACAAGGCCTGCTGGTCCCCAGCAAGTTGGTTCCTCCTTGTTCTCCTACAGCATGGAGACTCCAGTTAGGATGAAGAAGAGGCTTCTTGCATGGAACTCAGATTGTCTCTGCTTTGGGCAGAAAACATTAGTAAGATGGCTATGATCTTGAACTGCAGCCACTCAGGCACAACACCTGCTAGGGGCCAGCATCCAAGTGTCTCAAGGTGTGGGGCCTCTGGCTGTTCTCCTGCTTCAGGTGATTCAGCAGTCTTGCACTGAAATGCATCACACAGCTTTCTCTGTGTCTCCATATCCAATTCTTTCCTCTTTCTCCTGGTACAGCCCACATGCAATATGAAGCTAAAATAACTTCTACATTTATAAATTCAATGGTGCATCAACAGTGTTTCTGCTCTGTCCGTTCCTGACATTTGGGAGCAGCCTCAGGACTCGTGGACTGATGTAAAGCACAAAGAGAAGATGGAGTTTCCTCCCCCCACCTCCTCTTTTTTCCCCCTTCCTTTTAAAAAATAAACCAACTGAATGAACTGTACTGAGCAGCTGAAAAGCTATAAGCCAAATTCAGTTCCCAGGCAGAAACAGGACATGAGGTGACAGAACTAAAAGGGACAGCATCATTTGAAATCTAGCCAACTCAAACTGGGCCTAAACCTACTTTATCTAAATGGCAGTAGCAGCTAAAAACAAGCCTTCTCTTTCAGGCAGTGCCGAGATCCCTCGCTCACTGCCTAGAAATACTCTGTAATCAGTAAAGCAGTCTGGGGAGACAGCTTTCCTTCTATTTCAACAAAGTCTTTTATAAGGAACAAAGACTTTCTGTGCCTCTGCTCCTGGCACAAAGTTCCACCATTGCCTTGGTGTCAACCTACCCTTTAGGGCTGAAGAAGGTCAGAGACCTGTTCTCCACCGAGAACTAGTAGTCAGAGAGACAATAGTGGCTTCCACAACAAGGCACAGGAAGCTCCCAGCCTGACCCATGAGCTCAGTCAAACTATAGCAGAGAAAAAAGCCCAATCTTTGAGAGGAAAATAGAGAAGAAAAAGCTGTAATTTATATAATACAGCCAGCTTGCTGACAGCATAAGCCAGAGACTTTTAATCCTCCAAGTACAATGACAGTACAGTTGTCCTTAGAAATGCCTGGGTTACCAGACACGCTCTCCTCATGCTAAACTGCAGACTGGGAGGAAGACTGGAGGAGCCTCGTGCCCACTCCAGGTTCACATCACCACTGATGGCAAGGAAAGGCAATGTCACACAGCAACGGTGTTGATCCCTATCTCTCAAGTTCCTGAGAAAGCATCCACTACTTTTAAAACCTGACTACAGGGTTGCTCTTCTATTGCTGCAGCAAAAAGAATTTTAGACAGAAGGGATTCTCCATAATGTCTTAGCAAATCCCAAGCTAAGGCCAGGGAGATGCTACCTACCAAAAGCAGCAAGAGCAAAATAACTGCCAGCTTGTTCCATCAGCAGCTGAAGAAGTGACAACACTCCAAGGCAAAGGGCAAGACCGATTGTGGCACTGGGTGCCTTCCAGGATCAGAAAGGGGCAGCACCCTGCTTATTCTGAACAGAAAGATAAGTGAATTTAGTCAGCCAAAATCTAAAGCCATGCAACTCCATTTGTGCTGCCAGGAAAAGGAACAGGGGTGGCCCACCCTTATGGTAGCATAACAGCACACAGTAACTTTCACAGCTGCATTTCTGTGCTGTGCCCTCAGGCAGTTTATCACCTGTACCTGTAACCACTCTTACTGAGATAGGAGTCACAAGAGGAAGGACAGGCCACCGGGTGCATGCCAGTTCACAGTATGGGAAGCCTCAGCCACAGCTGGGGCCACTGCAAATTTCCTCTGTAATGTCTGTCAATCCTGTGCCTCAGTATACAGCAAAAAATGAAGCTGGGTGGATTCCCTGCCTCACAAGTGAGGACAAGAGCAGTGGACTCTGAAGATCCCAACAATTACTCATACAAACAGACATACAGCAGCAAGCATGGAGGCACAAACTGCATTAATTTAATCTACAGAACACAGAAGCACCTATATGTCACTCTTAACATCTGGTCTCTCTCTCATTTCCAAAAGAAAGACTCCTTCCACCAAAGTCTGAATGTTGAAGACAGTCAATACTGCTACACTTACTCCCTAAAGACCCCTGCTAGAGATTGGCAGGACCATCTTAACATTAAAAGCAGGTGCTGTGAGTTTACAGTTTCTTTGACAGAAGGAAAAGCAAAGCTGTAGTAATGCTTTTCAGGGAGCTCTGCTGGACCAAACCCAGAACAGTCACATCAAAAAACCAAAACGGATTAGAGAGAAAAGTTTGATGCCAGAGACTAAACAACAAGAAGACTTCTTAAGACTTGCCTGAGGGATGCAGACAGGTGTCTGGCTGCCCCATCCTTCATGCGGGCTCTAAGGAAAAACACACAGCCACACTAATATCCCTCCTCTGAGAGCTCAGATACACACCAAGGTACACACTGATTACATGAGGTAAGCTGACAACTCTCTCTTGCACTGGAAAAGGAAGGGTTTCCCGCAACTGGCATTACCTCGTGTGTCAGCTAATGGGCCCTCATACACAGCATGCAGAGCTGCTCTAGATAGTCCAGCAGGATGAGCCTTGTCTAGTGGAGCACACTACAGCTATCAGTCACTGGGGCTTTGGGCAGGGCAGGGTGACCAGGTGGTGCCAGAGGGCTAGTTTCAATCCTTCAGCATCCTGAGCAGTAGCAGCAACAAGACGGTTAAGAATACATCTGGTCTGACTTTCCATTCAGTGCAACCGTGGGACAGTACTTCAAGAGAAGGTGCATTTACATGCCTACAAAATGTCTCCTCTTAGAAACATGCTTTCTGTAAAAGAAAAAGTGTTTTCCATGACGAGCTTTCAGTGTTATCTAATTGACTGTGGCAGACAGATCCTTCTCTCTGAATTATTCGCAGTGCTTGCATAAGCCATTTATTTGTGATCTACAGAGAGGAGTGAAAAGGGCTGGGTCATCTGCAACCAGCACTTTGCTGCAATGCCCATCAGGATAGTTTACAGGAGTTGCACTTGGTAGTTCCCAACAACTTCAGGACCTCCAGGCAGCTCCAGAAGAAACCAGTGACAGGCTGGAGACCAAGACGTGCATTCAAGAGCTGTTTGTCATGAATGGCACATCAACCAACCACCCTGCACGCAAGCAACACGTTTATCAGCCAGCATGCTGTTTGGTGCCAGCCGCAGCACGTACATCCCAGCTGGAAGCTACGAGATGTGACAAGGCTGGCTTAGGAAATGGGGGAGGGGATGTGAAACATTGGGGAGGTGAGCTCATAGGCAGCAGTATGAGGAGAAGTGGATTTATTGTGGCGGTGTGGGATGCAGAGGAGCTAGCGCACAAGGATGTAAAAGAGAAGGCTTGATCTGAGCTGCTGCTCACAGAACAGCTTGTTTTATGGGAAACGTCTAGGAGGAATTAGGCTAAAACCCAACCAATTTCTCATGGACCACTGAATAACTATCAGATGATGAGAGCTTTTGGCCGTGACAAACTTGGGTTAAATTGGAACCAATGACTTCATGTTTCCATACTCTTTTGTCGAATACAAGCATGCAGCCTGCACTTTGTTGAGTCTTGTTCACCTATGGCAATTTGCTGTGCTACAGTTTCAGCCACTTGCACAGCAGAGTTCTCTACATAGCAGGTTCTGTTGAAATGGAATTGATGTTGATTTATACTTCTTTGTGGAGCTAAAATATACAGTTAATCCCTCCTCATTTTTTATCTAAAATCCTGGAATACTACAGTGGAGCCAGGCCAGCTCTACACTGGAAACTGGTCAATATTACAAACAGATGATAGAAAAAAATATATTTTACAGAACCATAGCAACCACAATAGAATAATAAATCAGCCTGGGGTTGAAAAAAAAAAAGACATAGCCAGGGAAAAATATATATGAATTACTGGGAGATTTTATTTGGCTTTAGTCATCCTACTGGGAAGAAATAAACACTGCTTCACAAACAAGGTGGACAAGGAGTTTGTTTTGGGTTTGGTGGGGTTTTTTTCCCTTTTCACACATAGAAATTAGTCTGTGTCAAGAATGTTTGAAAACATGTTGGCAGGGAAAGAAAGGGTCACTGAGACTTTCTGAACTCCAGAAGATATGAAGATGAGGCCCAGCACTTACATGAGGGCAGCAGGTGTCAAGGTATCTGCTGGCTTAATGGCTGCAGGTCTGTGACCCCATTCAAATCACTTAATCCCACTGAGTACCATTTTCAGTGCAGAAGTTCTGCTGCCTGTCAAACACAAAGTGCAACTGGGGCTCAGACTCAAATCAGATGAAAACTGCTAAATAAGAAGAGCACATCTACACCTGCAGCTCCCGTAGTTACCCTTGGTTAATAACAAGGGAAGCTGCAGCATGCAGAGCAGGCAGAAAGACCCCAGACTGATACACCAGGCCAACCTGCTCATAGGTAGGAACACCATATGTGCTTCCTCCAGCTACAGACAAGTCAGATGGTCAATTTCTACCTGGAGAAAATATGGCATGTTATAAATAACTAAGGAAGGCTAGACATACCTCATTTTGGGCTTGCTTTTCGGCCTGGCTGCCAAAGCCTGGTGCCGCTGGGCTGCCCCAGGCACTGGCACTTACAAGTCCAAATCATCCCTCCCTTCCGGTAACTCTGGGAAACTGATACATGGGCTTGAATTGTGACAGAGGACAGGCTCAAAGATACCAAGGTCCTCCAGGTTTCACAGAAGTAACTAAAGGACAAAGGAAGATATTTCACACTTTGTCCTCTGAGAAGGGAATCCCTCACCATGTCAGTGCAGAAGGAACAGACATGCCGAGAGAAGCATTGTGCTGGGTTTTTTTTTTCAACAAATCAATCAGCTACAGCGAATTTGGTCGTTGTTTTGACATGTTGCTATCACCAAGTGTACCTCATGGTGTACCTGCTGGGATTTGTTTTGTCCAATACATTTTACAAAAATGTAATGTCTTCCGAAGAATAATTCAAACAGCTATGCTCCTCCTGAAGCAATCAGCTGAGACCTGCACTAAATCATCGCCCACCAACTGTGTCTTGCATCATTACTTCCTTTGCTTCTACATTTTATTACTACTGCTTTGCAGTCCTCAAGATACAGACAGCTTCCTTCCTATTATTGACTAGTCAAAGGTTAAATATTAAAATTCAACTTCTAAATTAGCTGAGGCTTTAAACTAAAATGTAATTATTATTCAGTGTACTAGTAATCAGAAAACTATGAAAAAGGATAAATTATATACTTACGAAACCATAGAAAATTACATTCAAAAGATCTAAAGAAGACACCTAGTCACTCAAGACGTTTATAATACAAAGAAAACCAAGACAGTTCCTACTCTGCCCTCACCTAAAGTAAGGATCAGTTCTTCCTGATAAATATCCATCCATGCAGAATAGTTTGACTTGTTCTCAAAGGCATGCAGCAATGGGGAACCTGCAGCTATTCCAGTATATCACTACATCTACCATTCAAAAGATTTTCCTAACGACAAAGCCGAAGCCTACCTCACTGAAATATTAGTAGTGATAGTCCTCTCATATGTGAGAGGACATTTCCTTTGTCCTGCACTTGCAGGAGACACATTGCACTGCAAGTGCAGTGGGCACAAGAAAATGTATTACTTTATTCCCTACCTTTTGCGTATTTGAAGACTGTTCTCACATCTTCCTTTCATCTTCTCTTCCCTACGCTTAACAAGCATAACCCTCGATCATTTCTCCACCCGTCATATTGTCTGGACCTTTTCTTTGGGCTACTCTTACTGCTCTCCTTCAGACTTTCTCCAGCTGGGATGCATCTGACTTGAAGTCTTCTGACCAAAATGAGGTACAGTACTCTCCCTTTCCCTCCAGGGTGTTCCCAACAATGTAGGATCCTACTGTATGCGACACACTTCAGTTTTTGTATCAGAATAATCTCATTTCTATCTCTCAGCATGAAGAGCATGTTGGTTGAGGTGCAGCTCGCTGGTGATGGTAACTCCAAATTGTTATCTTCTCCTTTCAGAACTACTGCCTTTCTCCAACTGGTAACCATGCACTGGATTATCCCTGTGCAAGTGCAGGACCTGACACCTGCTGCACTTCCCTGACCTTACTGCACGATGGTATTTCAGACCATTGCTGCTGAATGCCAGTCCTCTGCACCAGAGCGCTTTGCTGTGTCTGCAGGTTTCATGGAGATACTCTGCCTTTATCATGTTGATCGATACGAAATTGCATGAGCTCTAGGACAGACTTTAGAAGAATCTGAACTCCACACATTGCTTGTGGTTGATGACCACACATTGATAATTACTCAGAGCCGAAATATCCAATCGGTATTGCTTCCCTCTTTCTGCAGTTTTTATCAAGATTGCATTTCCTCAGCACACTCACATACTTGTTGAAAGGAACAATGCCAAAAGTTCCACTAGACAGCCAACATCCACTGCTTCCCATGGTCCCTCACTACTTGTCACAATTAGTTTGTTCTGATTTACTGTTGATAAATCCCTGCTGGAACATCCTTTATTCCCCTGATGCCTTCTAGATAGTTTATCTAGACATTGAAGACCTTAAGTCTAACTAATTTCTTTGCATTTTGGGGGTTGTTTTGGTTGGTTGGGTTTGCTGGGGGGTTTTTTTCAAAGGGGACAGGGGTGTGAAAACCAGCATTTTCCATTTTCCAAACTCCTGTAAAGTTCTCAGCCCCCCCTTGGGCCCAGAATGATCAAGCTGACAAGTCCTGGGCTAAGTGTTATTAAGCTCAGCCAACTTGCAAAATGCTAATTCATGGACTCCATCTTAGTACTTCTGAAGCTATTTTAC
This sequence comes from Rhinopomastus cyanomelas, assembly GCA_013400115.1. Classification (NCBI taxonomy): domain Eukaryota; kingdom Metazoa; phylum Chordata; class Aves; order Bucerotiformes; family Rhinopomastidae; genus Rhinopomastus; species Rhinopomastus cyanomelas. Next base: position 56,115 of record VXBP01009859.1, on the reverse strand, counting down.
AAGCCAGTTCCCCACTACTATTAATGCACTGCGGAGAATATAGCCATGACATATGCTATACTGCTATCATTAGGCTTTATGCATGATGAGTTTTTCCAGACAGTTTCTCCAAACCTGTACTTTGTGGCTGCAGCTATTTTCTTTCAAGCCAAGATAAAAGGAAGCAGCAAGAACTCAGACACACAACATGTTTGTTTCCATGCTACATCAATATATTGCCCTAATGATACACATCACGCAGACCCTTGAAAACAACCTATCTTAGCCTTAGGTAAGAAAAAAAAGTAGATTTTAATTTCAGGAATACACAAACCATAGCCTCTACACTGATTAAGCATCACAGCACTGAAGTACCTAAAGAGTTAACAATTGTAAAGAGCCCTGGATAATCTTTCTGTAGGAAAAGTGTTTCTTCCTCTTTGTTTGAAGTATAATTTTGTTCTACTGTGAGACATTGCCAATATACCCAAGAACCATGACAAGCTAAAGTCACCGAATTGTGTGGTTTCACTTTCAAGGTTTGCAGGTTTGGGGTTTTTTAAAACTAAAAATAACAGAGCTGGAATTTGTGGTCATGGTCAAACAGTGATAAAATTAAGAACAGATAAAGCCACAAATAAATTTCTTTGAGATTTGCAAGCTTGATTTTGCGCCATTTAATCAAAAGCACAAAGCATCAAGTGTTTGTTACAGTGAACAGAGAATCCAAGGCTCAAAGAGGTCAGAAATTCAATATAGTAGACAGCTTTTCTAAAGCACAGCCACAGCACAGGAGAACAGGAAACAATGGAACCCAACATTCATTTGCCTAGCAGAGTTTGTTACAAAAATACGTTACCTGCAATCACAGAATCACAACGAAACAAGCTTTGCAGCCAGAGTGCACAGTGACAGTATTTAGGACAGCAGTAGCTGCTAGATGCACCTTCAAAGTCATCACCATCTGAAAACACTCAGGCTCAGCAAGAAGTACAGCTACACCTTACTCTCCCACTGCTTCAGCTAGACCCAACAAAGCACAGCTATGATAACCAAAAACTTGGCTTGCTATTCAAGAGACAAGAATTCAGGTCTTAGCAGGGCTTTCAAAGTAAACAATCTTCTGACATGTGAAAGTGCTTGGAACCCATCCAAAATGGTCCTGCCAGTTTCATTTTTTTTTCTCTTGCCTCTTGTTCAGAGTGGGTACATAAGCAATACTTCAGTTGTTTTGGTTCCTCAAATACTTTTAAGGATACTTTTGAGTGTTAAAGAGACTCCACATATTTTTTAAAACAACCGAAGAGGCTGACATCAAGGTACAACATACCCCTGAATGAAACAACACTCACCACTGTGGCATTTGACAAATGCGCCAGGTGGCACAGTTAGAAAGAATGTGAGCAAAAAGAAGCATCATGCCATTGCATGAGTATAACAAGAGTAAGTGCAGAGTCTTGCATCTGGGCAAGAACAACCCTAGGTACCAGTATAGGCTGGGGACTGACCTGTTAGAGTGTAGTGTAGGGGAAAGGGACTTGGGGGTCCTGGTGGACAACAAGATGACTATGAGCCAGCAATGTGCTCTTGTGGCCAAGAAGGCCAACAGCATCCTGGGGTGGATTAGAAGAGGGGTGGTTAGCAGATCAAGAGAGGTTCTTCTCCCCCTCTACTCTGCCCTGGTGAGACCACACCTGGAGTATTGTGTCCAGTTCTGGGCTCCTCAGTACAAGAGGGATGTGGAGCTGCTGAAAAGGGTCCAGCGTAGGGTAACAAAGATGATAAGAGAGGTGGAACACCTCCCTTATGGGGAGAGGTTGAGGGAGCTGGGTCTCTTTAGCTTGGAGAAGAGGAGACTGAGGGGTGACCTCATTAATGTCTACAAATATTTGAGGGGTGGGTGTCAGGAGGATGGCACTGGGCTGTTCTCGGTGTCATGTAGTGATAGGACAAGGGGCAATGGTTGTAAGCTGGAACATAGGAGGTTCCACATCAACCTGAGAAGGAACTTCTTCACGGTGAGGGTGACAGAGCACTGGAACAGGCTGCCCAGGAGGGTTGTGGAGTCTCCCTCACTGGAGATATTCAAGACCCGACTGGACAGGTTCCTGTGTGACTTGGTTTAGGGCATCCTGCTGTTGCAGGCGGATTGGACTAGATGATCTTTCCAGGTCCCGTAATGATTCTATGATTCTATGATTCTATTCTATGATTCTATGATTCTATTCTATGATTCTATGATTGCCTGTGTAGTAACAGTAGGCTACAGAAGAATCAGCCCTTCAAATATTTCACAGTTTTGAAGTTTTAACATCTGACTAGAGACGACCTGGAAACAATCACAGAAAAAGGGCAAAGGCAGAAGCTCACTTGGCTTTGCAGAGTGAGCATGTTGGACTGGGGAAAATCCCATTAGGCAGGAAAAAAAAACAACACTGCTGAGCACTGGCTGCCTGATTACCCAGAGGTGATGCAAAGGAGAACATGGAAGTTGGTCTGGAGACTACCAGCCTCAGAGATGGCAGCTTACAGGAGTAAAGCAAAGCGGAACATGTCAGCTGTAGCAGAAGGACTGGAGACTCTGCAAAGTAACAGAGTGAGCAAGCTCGAACTACACTAGAAGATGACTTCATGTAGCTATGGCCAACTTGTTTTGCCCTGAGAGACCAAGCAGAAGCATAATAAAGTCTGTCCCACTACAAGTATTCTCAATGCACCATCTTGCCAGGATTAACCTGATGCCCATGATTAACCAGATTTTAGCCTAAGAAAGTTCTTATTAAAAGGAAAGAAGCCACAGGTAAATAACTTTGTGCTACAATAAAATGAGAGTTTGATCACTTGCTGTATCAGCAGAGTTTCCTTTCAGTCAAGGAATGGTTGGTAATGCTTAGTGACAGTAAACAGCTGCTTGTTAAAAGGCATGAAGCTGTATGAAAAAACCCACCCAAAAGCCAACTTTACTGTGATATCTTAAGAGGTTTCTGAAGGCCTCTTGTCTACTGTATTTGAAGTAGAGCTATAACCAATATTAGATCAGGGCCACTGTATCTTTGTTGAGCTATGTCCTGAACTTCTTCAGGAACAGAGATACCCACCTCTCCTAAACTGTTCCCTGTCCTTTGCCACTCTCCTTGTGAACAAGTTTCCCGTGAAGGCCCTACAGAACCTCACATACTACAATTCAGAACTGTAACACCATGTTCTAGAGCTTGACCTCATAATCTTGTAACTACCACCCCAACAGCTGTAGCGTGCCATTAAATCACCCAGCATCTTGACAGGGTAAATGAGCTCTGCTTCATTCAGCTCTCCTCGTAGGTTACACAGCTCACCTTGAGCAGTCTTGACTCATTTGTTTGTTAGAAACTTTTAAATGAGGAGGCCCAAAACAGGACACAGAATTTTAAGCAAGGCCTCCTCATGCTCTTACCAAGGTAACCCAACATGTGGTTCCCTCAGTGCAAGATGACCGTAGAGTTGGCTCATACTAAGTTTCATATTCAAAGGAAGAAGTCAATTTATGATTCATGCACTGGGTTTTTAATAATGTAAATTCAAAGTTAAACACCCAGAGGCTAGAATACATTAATATGTATTTGAGCAGTCCCGATGGTTGGAAATCAAAAGCAGCATGGACAAGCAGAGGATAGTATTGGAGGCCCTCAGAAGTTCACATCAGACTAATATGCATGGGCACAACCACTCTTCCCAGTCTAAAACCAGCTCATTGGATTTGGGGTTGGAAAGATGAGATGGCAGTAGTGCAGGAAATGGAACAAGGAAAGTCTCTGCCCTGAGTGGCAGCTTTGTCACTGAGACACTTCTTGTAAGTACCCTACCAAATCCTAGTTCACTCTGTAAACTCTTTCTCCCCTATGAAAAAGGTGAGACAAGTAACTGCTATGGAGGAGCTGCTTCCTATTAGCTTACATGCAAATAGGAGGCACCAAAACTACTCTGTTAAAGAGGTTATGAGAACCTGCACCAGACTAGAAAACTTAGAAGGCTCCAGGAAGGAGTCTTATATGTAAGATAACATATAACATATTGTATGTTTTTGTAATATTGTGAGACAGAGACTTTGGACTCAAATATTCTCTTCAGACCCTGCAGTCAATACAGAGAAAATGTGAGATGAAAACATCACTGAATGTTCAGTATCAAAAAGCTACTGTACAGAACAATTTAGGTGGGATGGGAACCTCAAACAATGGCAGAAATTAAGAAATTCACACAGATTTAGATGCCTAAGAGTAGCAAAAATCAAGGTAAGCCTATATTTGATGGCAACCAGGGAAGACAGCTACAGGTTACAGGATTTTTTTACTGAGATAAGGCAAAACCAACAAACTAGCCATAGGACAGGTTTCCTCTGGTTATTAACTGTTCTGTTACTTCAGCTTTTCAATACAACGGGAAAACCAGGGATTTGGAGTTATCTGAACAGCAGCTGGAGCTTGTTCCCAGCAAACTGGGCTGATGAAAAGAACACACTCTTTTGGGTTCCCACACAAAGGTAATTCCCAATATGTGATTGTGTGCTTATGAGACAAGTGTCACAGCATATTTAACCCTGTAGTACCTGACTGGAAGACGTATCTGGCTAAGCCTTGCATTAACTCTGCTGGCCAAGTAGGCGGTGCTGACTCCCCTGTTTCCCTCTTTAGTCGAAATGTCAGCTCAAATCCAAATCCACTTGGTCCATCTGTTCCCGTAAACCTGGAGTGAATGAAAAATAAAAAGTTATGACATAGTTGTTGTCACTACAGCAGGCTTCAAGACTAGGATCATGGAAAAATAAGTGCTGTCCTCACAGCAAACATAGGTTTAGAAATGCTCCTATTTCAGTCTACTCTAGCTTGAATCGGATTACATTGTTAGGTTAGCTGATGTAATACAATTTCAAAGACAACTACCATATAGCGTTTTCAGCCTGAATAATGCAGCTTTGTAACTATGACTTCTTTACTAAGACCAGTGGGACTTTAACCAGAATTTCTCCTCCCCCTCTAACATGCCCTGGTGAGACTCCATCTGGAACACTGCAGTACTCCAGTTCTGGGCCCTCACTTCAAGTAGGACACAGAACTGCTGGAGAGACTCCAGATCTGAGCCACAGGGATGATGGAGTGGAACATCCCCCTTATGAGGAAAGGCTGAGGGAAATGGATCTCTTTAGTTCGAAAAAAGGAGACTGAGGGGTGATCTCATTAATGTTTATAAATATGGAAAGGGTGAGTGTCAGGAGGATGGAGCCAGGCTCTAGTGGCATCTAATGACAGGAACAAGGGGCGATGAGTGTAAGCTGTAACATAGGAGGTTCCAAACATATATGAGAAGGAACTTCTCCACAGTGAGGGCAACAGAGCACTGGAATGGGCTGCCCAACAGGGCTGTGGAGTCTCCTTCTCTGGAGACATTTAAAACCTGCCTGGATATGTTCCTTTGTGACTTCATCTAGATGATCCTGGTGTGGTGGGGCATTGAACAAGATGATCCTTCGAGGTCCCTTCCAATCCCTAATGTTCTGTGATAATTTGTTCTTAAAACATCATTGTAAATTTTACACCAAAGAAAGTGTATAACAAAAAATGTTATTCTACACTTGTGAATTCAAATGTCTGTATGTTGAGAAGTGATGCAACTTAAGTAGTGGGCAACAGGTTTCTGGGTTGAAACAGCAGAATATTTTTATGTTCAGTACACCATTTCTGTGTTGCAGATGGTCAGCAGGGGAGGAGGAAACAGGAAGAAGCAGACAGAAGTTAATAACCTCTCACACAATACACTAACTCTTATTTTACTCCAATATATGCCTGCACATATGCTCCTTGTATATCAGGGAGGACAATCATAGAAAAAACACAGACTATGACAACTACTGTTCAAGAAGCAGTAGTTTGGCCATCTTCCCATTTCACAGAGACACGTGCCAATTAATTTATTTTAAGATCTACCCAGGAGAATAAAGTCATAACCAATGTATAAAAGCTATAATAAAAATTAGTAAACAAAGGATTCTCCATAGTACTCCCTACTTCCACAAAACTAGTACTCAAGAAGCCTTCTTAAAAATATTTTTATATATGTGGATTTTCCTGTTCCGAGTCCCCAGCAGCTAAAGATGCCACATTTGTCTGTGGAAAAGGAGAAACCTACGGGCAAACACCTAAGCTTGCAAATTCAAAAGCAAGATGGAGACACCTGTGTCTTTTACCACTGCCATCACATCCCTTGCTCAACTCCTCTGTCTGTTCCACAAAGGCAGAGGAAAGAAGGAAGCATTTAAACTCAGCATAAAGACACCTTAACAGAATCTTTCACGAGCAGTATCATTTTGCAAGGTCAAATCTCCAACACCTGCAGCCACTGGCAAATTCTCTGGAGAAACTTTGCGAATGTCTTGGATGCGGGTACCTTGCTGGCACGTATGAAAGATACAATGCACAAAGCATTAACATTGTACTACTTGTAAAAACAGAGCAGCCAGGAAAACCACAAGAGCACTTTCCATTTGAGAAACACAGCTCACCAGCAGAGCAGCGCCTAGCTCCCAGTGCTGGAAGGGTTGTTCCAACAGCAAGGGGTTTGGTTGGAAGCAGAAGCACTGTACAGAGATCGTGCTCAATGACAAGGGTTAGAAGTGGTCAGACTTGAGTATTGATAGGTAAATCCACCATGATTCTTCAGTAAAAGTTTGATTGTAATATACTTTCAAATAATACAAATATAGTAGTCAGGAAATGTACCCATGAGACAGCACAAAGACACAACAACAGTAATTACAATGCAGGGACTCAAAGGCACGAGGAGGATCTGAAATTGAGTGTGTGCAGGAAGGAAACCTCAAATTAATATTCTGTACCTGTGCACGGCCCCAAGTACAGAAACTGAAAGCTGCAATGCAGCATTACGTTTCTGTACTAACAGACTGAATATTTCACATAGTTTAGTTTATTTCTTGGTGCTGCTAAAAATGCTGCAGTTTTGAGAGAAAGTTTCTTTTAAACACCCCTAAAATGCTAAGAAGGAAAAACAACCCAAATCTCTGATTGAAAACAAGAAAGTAGGTATTAAAAGTCAGCCAGACATTTGCAATAAAGAGGAGTCAACAGTACAACAAGGAAGGATTTCACTTAGTATCCAAATATACAAGCACATTCAGTTTTGTTTCTCCCCACATTATCCTCAGCAATGAATACAGAAGCAAGTTGTACATGAAGAGGGCAGAAAACTCATTTCAGAAAGGTCAGCTGGTACACACCACATAATCACAGAATTAATGAGGCTGGAAAAGACCTCTGAGATCATCAAGCCCAGCCTATGACCTAACATCACCACACTGGCTAGACCACGGCACGAGGCACCACATCCAGTCTTTCCCTAAACGCCACCAAGGATGGTGACTTCACTACCTCCCTGGGCAGTCCACTTCTATGTCTGATCAAACCTGTTAAATGTGAAGTGCGCTAAGAAACAAGTCAAGTAATTACAGTTCTTAAGAATAGCACTAGCTTACTGAATAGCCACACAGCCAGGGAAGGGAATCTGGATGTGCAGTGAAACCTGTGCTCTGCACTTGTGCACGCAGGTCCCCTGAAAAGATCGATATGGGATGGCGACAGCCTCACAAGTGCAAAGCTGCACTTTGTACATGCAGCACCCCTGCGATGTTTTATTAGTTTCACACATCAGTTAGCAAAAACAAAAAAATTTCTTAAAGGGAGAAACAAAAACACTTCAAAGTGGATGGTTTTCAAGGACTGATTCCAGGAAAAGCATACACCGCAAACTGAAACACATTATGAATGGGTCAATTTTAAGAAAGATCAAAGTTGAACAAAAAGTCTTCTTCGAGCTGATCCTTCACAGCTAAAGTTTTTGGAAAGTAAGATGGGTCCTTATTGAATTTCCTCCTCTTGAGGCATATTCTGAAACACCACAGCTTGACTTCTAAGATATTCTGAGCTAGAGAGTTTAGTGGGTTTGGGGTTTTTTTTCAGCTTCACAGATCTCTCTGCTTCCTAGAAATAACTACTTGAGAGAAGACCACACATGCTTTATATTGATCCATACACAAGTTAATGAGTAGCAGGTGAGTATCCACCAAAGTTAAAGCAAGATGAGCACTTAGCTGAACACTGCTGGTCAGCGATAGTTAATTTAATGGTTTGAATTCTGTGGTCTTCACCGTCTCTTCCAACCTAAATGATTCTATGATTAGAGGTATGTATTTTTAAATTAGATTTTAAATGGTTTTGAATAGTTAATAGCCACAGTTTCCTCAAAATATACTACTTTGTGATAGTGACAATACAAATTCATGCAGTTCCTATCAAGTGCTATGAAGTAAAGCCCTTGATGTGCTTAATTTTAGGTTGGTAATTTGTTAGTCAAGGAATTGTGACACATGACATAAGATTGTGATTATTTTAGAAATCCTTTGTTTAATTGAGACAAATCTTTCCTAAGAAGAAATATTAATATTCAGAATGTAATTAGGATAGTAATTTTCAGTTAGCAGCCTTTAAAGAATAAAAGCAAAACCTTTGGCAAAACTTTTTTTTTGCTTTAAACTAAGTTAAATGCAGTTTCTACAGCTGCCATAAAATTTATTTCAATAAACAATGAGCCATAATGCAGGGCCAGAGCTCTCCTAGCCAAGGTTAAGAGGATGTACATGAGAATAGAGGCAGACAGTCTCAGGAACTAAAAACTAAGACCCTGCCACATACCTCTGACACTTGGTCTAATGAACCAGAGAAGAATCCAGTTACCATGTTATGATTACTGAATGAGAAATGTATTTGCCCAGTTAGAAGACAGACCTCCAGCCAGATGTTGCTACATGAATCAAAGACCAACCAAATGGCTTTTTATGCCCCACATGGATAGAGACTCCTTCCTTTTATCTGCACAGGTAGGCTGCTGACCATTCTCCCAAATCACCCGTGTCCTTTGCAAGGCCTTACCAACAAGACAAAAGATACACCAGTCATAACCAAGAAACCTATCCATGACTGTGGAGCTAATAAAGCAAGATTTCCCACTACAAAGCTAATTTATAGCAAGACATTCCATTACTTTCACAGGGAAGCACTAGATTCCCGCAGCAGCCTCCTCCTTGTAGCATATGTCCCCATTGCTTGGGGGTTATCTTAGCAGGCTGCCAAGGAACTGGACAAAAAAAAAGGTATATATGCTATCACTTGCAAATATTAAAACTTGTGCTGCCTCCCACAAGTTGCAAATTTTCACCAAACTTCCAGAAATCTCAACCACTTTCAGCCAGACAGTGTCAGCCAGCAAGCTAAAAAAAAATAAAGCTCAAGAAAAGACAAACTGAACAAGTTAAAAAGTGGGTAAAAGGTGAGTATAACCCATAGATGGAAGAAGTCCTGCTAAAGCACAGGGAAGTCAAGCATGTGCATAACCTCTTCCACTGGACCTCGCAGTTCACTGCTACCTGCACATGCACTGACTTGCTCCCTGCCAAGCAGGCAGCAAAGAATTGGCTGCAGCAGGTTGGCCTAACCCCGACTCCCAGTGTGACGGTGGAGAGAGGACTGTGGACACCGTTTCATTATACACTGCTTGTTCTACACACCCAAGATCATGGTACTATTTAGGGTTGGTTTCTTTGTGAGCAAAGGAGGTGAGGACTTGGATGGTCCTTTTGTGGTAGGTGGGCTTTTTGGAATTTGCTTGGTTGCTTTGTTACTGGGTTTTTTTAATTTGAATGTGACCAGTTCAGACTACAGGCTCCGGAACTCAGTTCAACACCTCAGTGCTGAAGTGTTTTGCAGGTCATTTCTTTGGCAAAACAATTACAGTGCAGGCACACCAGCTTTACAACAAGATGAGGACCTAAGATGGAGCACGTGCAGGAAACAAACCTCAAAATTATTGTTTTGTATCTGTGCGTGACCTCAGATACATAAACTGAAAGCTTCAACAATGCTTTAAGTTTCTGTACTAACAGATCTGAATATTTCACATAGTGTGGTTTATGCATTGATTCTGCTGAACTCCGCAGTTTCAAGTGAAAGTTTCTTTTAAACACTCCTAAAATGCTAAGGAGAAAAAAAATAAATCCATATTCCGCCTCAAAACTAAAGACACTAACTATTATGAGACAGCATGGATCATATTGTGCCCACCACTACTTTGCCCCCTTGAACATGAGGGCACATCACAGTCAGGGCCAATCCAATTGTGAAGCTGCTGGCTAAGTTTTCACAAAAACAAACACTGATGGGGAAATTCTTGGCTTGCTGCATGCCCACTGGCACACATCAGATAGATTTCTATTATGACTACAGCAGTAATGGAAGGCTCTGCTATCTGCCAAGTCAAATTCAACCCTATACTTAATATTAAAACCTTACTTTGTCACATGAACAAAAATAAACCTCTTGAAAGCCAAGGTCGTATATTACATGCCATTCTTTGGGTTAAAACTCCCTTTATCTGCTCAGCAAATCAGCTCAGCAGAACCGTTCACATTGCAGTGCTGCAAATGCACTGGAGGAGCCTGGCTTGTTCCTTTAATGAGGTAAGAGTTTCACTGATCATGATATTTAGTTCCAGCAAAAGAATCCAAAGAAATAGAGGCCCCTTTATTTACAGAGCCGTGCAGCGGGGCCCCCTGAGCCCCCCGTCACCCCACGCTCTGCCAGGCCCTCTCCTGAAGCCACACACAGAGAACTGAAAAGCTGCTCCCCTCTGCTGCAGAGTACCCAGGGCATTTTTCACATCAAATAACCCAGCTTAAGAGGATCAAAAGCCAAACTAGCCCTTTGCTTTAAAAGCAGCTCTGAAAATCAGAGGCTTTTCAGTTTAAATCAAAGCTATTTGCAAAAGCATTTTCCTTCTCACTTTTGTGAAGAAGGAGGGAAGGTCTGCTTCACTACAGCACAAAATGGCTGTATTTCTGAAATGCTGCTTTTGGGAGCTGCACAGCTCTGGACAAGGAGCTGTGTGTACTAGGTGTTTATTTTTTGAGAGTTTAGGAGTACGTGTATATAAATATATTAGGTGAACCAATCCCTGAAAATGGACTTTTACATAGGAAACTGCTGGCCCTTCAGTACTATTCTTTCAGCCAAGACACAACAATAAAGCTTTCAGGATATCTGGAGATCCTTAGGAATGGCCTTTGAGAAGTAATAGCTCCACTCCCAGCAGCTTGAAGAAGATAAAGCAGGTCTCTGCTAAGAAGCACAGGACTCTGGGCTGACCTGTCCCAGCTTTTATGAAGCCACTAAAGATGCTTCAACTCCCTAATTCCATTTCCCCACATCTTCTACAAAGACAATTCTTCCTGCTCTGCTGCTAGTGAGAGCTCCTCTGATACTGTTTTGAGGGCTGCAGAAATACAGCATCACCACATTTCTAACCCTAGCATCAGGAAGTTGTTTTAATTTCTACCACCACTGCCCTCCAGAAAAGCAAAAATAATTCACAATGATTGTTAATCCATAGTTTTCATTACTTCAGATCAGCCTATCAGGACATTTTATGTCTGAGAAGGTAGTTAAACCCAACTGATGGGCAGTGTCCATGATTCTGCTCCACAAGAACAAAGTACTTCAAGGTCAGACTCTTACTACTGCTTTAAGATTGCAAAAGTATTAACCACCCTGGAAGAATACTCTGTTAGCTATCACTACTAGCAACAGAGAGGACTGATATAACAAAAAAGTTACATCAGGGTGTTCAATGACAGACTTCACATGTCCCTCCTGAGAAAAATCAAGATGTACACCATTTCACTTTCACTGCCCACATCAGCTTACAAAAGAGCAACACAAAAGGATGCTATCCTGTCTAAAACCCAAGGAGAAGCCTTCAGTATGCTGCTACAGCTGTGGTGTGGAATACCTATGTGCCTCTGTCTCCCAGGAAAGACATCAGGCAAGAGCCAATGTGCCCCTAAAAAACCAATGCAGAGAGTCAGTCTTCTGAATTCAAGCTCCAGGCGCGTTACAAAATGTCTTCCCACTGTAAGCAACAGCTCTCCGATTCCAGAGCTTTGGGGGAAAAAACAAACCAGAAGTGACCCCACCTAGTACTTCCAGTATCTTGCCTAAGAGGAAATGTTTGGGTTTTGGATTTAGCACAGCTGTCAAATAACATAAGCACCTCACCCATGAGCCCCGATGGCATACTGGGTTGTGCCTGTGAAGCAATTTTGTAAGAAAACAGGCACAGCAACTTTCCTAACATGAAAGGCTTCAAAAGCATCTAGAGATGTTATTTTGTCCCAAACCCACCTGCTTGCTCACATATGCCCCTAGATTGTCTCCCAGTATCAAGAAAAGAATCGATTTAAAAAAATAACAAAACACATAAAAACACATGAGAGAAGCAGGTTATGTGGACATCAGATGTTTATCTTTTCAGAGAGCTTACAGGAAATTCTACGAGCGCTCATCACCCCAAACATGTACACAGGGTCTTATTTGACTCCTTTCTAGCCTTATTTTAGAAAAAGCTCACGCACAAGCATGCCAATACAAATGTAAGAACATCATATCTTCAAAGAGTTCTGGTCATGCAAAATCAAGATTGGAAAGTGAGCAACAAAACAGGGCTCAAGACGTCAGTCTATGGCTATGCCCAAAGCTGTTGCTTAGAGCTTGCTTTGGCAGCACATCCTATCAGATGCATCATATGAACCAAATGTCAAACCCTTCTAGAAACAGCAACTTAGACGCTTTTAGAGGCTTATTTCAACACCTAGAGCCAATCAGAAGCAGAAGTGCTTCAAAGTGCTCTGGAAGTGTGTTTCTCAGCTTTCCAAAATATTCATGGGTAGGACTCACTTAGAAAACTTACACTGAGATAGGTCAGAGTAACATTTGTGAAGCAATTTGTGCTGGCAATTATGAAAGCAGAACTGTGCTTCACTGACCTACAATTCACTTGACCTGGTAAGCCAGGATACGGAGAAAGCTCAGGTACTCAATCACTTTCCTGCCTCAGTCTTCACTGGAAAGCTCTTTAACCATGTCACTCAAGTCACAGAAGTCAAAGACTTTGACTGGGAGAAAGAGGCACCACCCACAGAAGGGGTGGATCAGGTTCATCACTGTGCAATAGAACCCGAAGATTCACAAGTCCATGGGACCTGATGGGATTCACCCACAAGTTGTGATGGAACCGGAGAATGAAGTTGCTAGGCCATTATCCACCATATCTGAGAAATCACAGTAGTCTGGTGAAATTCTTGGCAACTGAAAAAGGAGTAACATAACCTCCATTTTAAAAAAGGGTAAAAAAGAAACAGGACAGGCAGTCTCATCTCTGTGCCTGGGAAGATCACAGCAGAGAGCCTCCTGCAAGCTATGCTGAGGCGCATGGAAAACAAGGAGGTGGCTGATGACAGCCAACACAGCTCCAGTAAGGGCGGATTGCGCCTAACAGATCTGGTGGCCTTCTACAACAGATGTCATCTGCCTGACTTGTGCAAGGCGTTCAACACTGTCCCACATGACATCCTTGTCTCTATTTTAGAGACATGGATTTGACACACGGACCGCTCCATGGATTAAGAATCCGGTTGGATGATCACACTCAAAGTGTTGTGAGCAATGGTTGATGTCCAAGGAAAGATCAGCTATGAGTGGTGTCCCTCATGGGTCTGTTTTGGGCCTGGTACTACCCAACATCTGTGTTAGCAATATAGACAGTGGCACTGAATGCACCGTGGGCAGCTTTACTGATAACACTGAGGTGTGTGGTGTGGTAGACAAGCTGGAGGGAAGTGATGTCACTTAAAGGGACCTTGACAGGCTTGAGAACCAGGCCCCTACAAACTGCATGAGGTTCCACAAGCCCAAGTTTAAGGTCGTACAGATGGGCTGGGGCAACCCCAAGCACAAACACACACTGGGTGGTAAACGGATTGAAAGCAATCCCGAGGAGAAGGACTTAGGGGTGTTGGAAGATGAGAAGGTCAACAGGAGCCAGCAATGCGTGAATGCAACCCAGAAGGCCAACCATATCCTGGACTGTACTGAAAGAAGAGTGACAAGGTCATTCTCCCCTTCTACTTTGCTCTTGTGAGAGCATATCTGGAGGACTGCATCCAGTTCTGGTGTCTCTAACACAACAATATTGAACTGTCAAAAGAAGCCCAGAGGAAGGCCACAAGGATGTTCAGAGGGCTGGAGCACCTCTCCTATGAAGACAGGCTGATGGAACTGGGACTGTTCAGCCTGAAGACAAGGCTCCAGGGGAGACCTTGTAGCAGCCTTCCAATAACTGAAGGGGGCCTACAGGACTCTAGTGAGAGGCAAGAGGGGAATGGTTTCAAACTAAAGAAGCGTAGACTTAAATCTTTGGAAGAAATTTCTCTCATAAGAGTGTGGTGAGGCACTGGAACAGGTTGCCCAGAGAAGCTGTGGATGCTTTCTCTCTGGATGTGTTTAAAGCCAGGCTGAACGGGGCCCTGGGCAACCTGGTCTAGTTAGAGGGATTTGGAACTGGATGATTTCCGAGGTTACTTCCAACCTACGCCATTCTATGATTCTGACAGTGAAGTGCTGTTATGGGGTGAAGGGGGGAGAGAAAATTTCCACTCGCATTTCACTGATTTCACACATTTTACTACTCAGCTTCTTTAAAACACCCAAAATTCTGGAAATTCTCAGTTTAGGTTTGGCTTTTAAAATATTGTTTCTTTAAATAATGAATGTTGATACAACAGGTAAGCTGATTTTTCTACTAGACCATCAGAACACAGTCAAGTCAGCTCCACAGAGTTAGGAGTGTAACTCAGTAGACACAACTGTCTTATGAAGGGTGGTGT
>VXBP01009859.1:0-41237 GCA_013400115.1 Rhinopomastus cyanomelas | reverse complement strand
ACCGATAACAGCCCAGTGCCATCGTCCTGACACCCACCCCTCAAATATTTGTAGACATTAATGATGTCACCCCTCAGTCTCCTCTTCTCCAAGCTAAAGAGACCCAGCTCCCTCAACCTCTCCTGAACTCCGTAACACAGTAAGGGTTTCCAGCTTTTTCAGACACCAGCAGCACAGGAACTGTTTGCACATTTTGTAGACCTGACAGACCTGTCACTTTTTAGACACTGAATCAGTTAGGGATGTGAGAAGCACTTGGCACTCAAGTGTCATTACAACGTGTCCACACCAGTCACCTACATCACACAAAGAACAGCTGAGCACTGGGTCTGTTCATAAGGCTAAAATGAGGAGGGTATCTTATTGCTAAACTCTCTCTCAGCAGGGCTCAGGGAAGATGGAGCCAGACTTTTATCAGAGGTGCACAGCAAAATGTCAAGTCAATTCCAGTTACATGTATATGGAATTTTTTTTCACATTATAGTGATCAAACCACAAACAGGATGCAGAGAGGCTGTGGAAGCTGGCCCTCTAAGTAGGGATCAGCTGGAAACTTTCAGAGGTCCTTTCCAACCCAAGTGATCTTTTAAAACATCATGACCAAGAACACAGGCATGAACTTCTACTTTTGGTACTATGTGTCCAAAACCAAGCTAGCAGGAGACACAACTGATAATCTAAACTAATTTTGACAGAGGTGGTTGCTATACTGAGCTCCTGCTCAGTCACAGGGGAAACAGTTCCTCAACTATGTTCTCTCTATAGCAAATACAGCGTCAGTCTTCAGGTCACTTTAATGTGCTGGCCTGCAAGTTAAGGGAAGTTAGGAGCTGCTTCTTTGAGACCCAGTTGTCCATGCCATGGAAGTAGTAGCGTTTGGAAGGATGCTACTACTCCTGCTTAGGTGCTGGAGGTTAAACCCTCTGAGCTCTAGAGGCTTGCAAGCTTTAGCATCTCATTTTGGAGAGCACTAACATACAGTGATACACAGAATCATAGAATGGTCTGGGTTGGAAGGGACCTTAAAGATAATTTAATCCCCAACCCCCTGCCATGGGCAAGGATACCTCCCACCAGAACAGTTTGCTCAAGGCCCTATGCATTCTGGCCTTGAACACTTCCACGGAGGGGGCAACCTGTCCCTCTGTCTCAACACCCTTAGTGTAAACAATTTCTTCCTAATGTATCCTACATGTAAGGATAGCGTGTGTAGAGAAGAACAAAAGGCTGTCATGATCCTGTTGGTGTCAAAGGGGTGCAGATATGCTTCAATATCAACACTAACCAAGAAACTGAAGAACACACTCAAAGTCCTAAACCAGTATTTCAGTGAATTAAGTCTGAACCTCTATCTCTTACACACCTTCCATCCTCCACAACAGGTTACTTAGAAACTTGATTCTCTGATGTAAAATGATTAATTTCCCTGCTTCAAAGAGTAACGTGACACACTAATTACATAGGAAATGCTTATATCCTCCATCTTTCAAGGTCACAGAACCTGGGAAATTAACTTCACATTCTGCACAGCACAGACAAATATTGAACATGGGAAATGACTACAAAAACCTACTACAAGATATGAAACAGGAGGTTGCATAGGATGTGTCATTACACCTCAGCAAAAGATGTTCACATGGAAGTTGTTTACTTTTTATTTTCCCTGTATTATGGTATGTGGATGTAGCTACTCCAGTAGGTGATGGTTTGATCCCTGTAATGCTTCAGCAAATTTGAGTGTTTACTCCAGAAAAGTTTGAAGTTTGGCTTTAAAAAGATGAAAAGTGGCTGCCCCGCTTCTCACCTCTTGGTGACTTCCACCTTCTTTATCTGTCCTGTATCTTGTGGTGTTGCTTTCTACTGATATGTGGTGGGGGAAGTGAATTGGAGTGAATTAAAATGTCTTGAAGCCTTCCTTTCTAATCTGTTCATCACTCGCAGATTGTAAGGGGTTTTGTCAAACCCCCACTTTGTGTCCAGCACTTCAGATGGGAGCACTCGGTTGAAATACAGTCAGGGTCTCTGACACACTACGGTGGCAGCAGCAGTGGGATGCGTGGGGCTCTAGCCCCACAACAAGCTGTGCCATAGCTACAGCCACAACAATCTCCCATTGCAGTCATAACTAAACGGACAGCACCAAACCATTTTATCTTCATCATTATGAGAAGCAGCCGAGGGAGCTGGGGCTGGTTAGTTTAAATAAAAGGAAGCTGAGGGGAGCCCTTACTGCTGTCTAGAAGTACCTGAAAGGAAGTTGTAGAGAAGTGGCTGCTCACCTTTTCTCACAAGTAGTAAGTGACATGAGGAAATGGCCTCAAGTTGTGCCAGGGGAAGTTTAGGTTGGACATTAGAAGAAATGTCTTCATTGAAAGGGTCATCAAGCATTGTAACAGGCTGCCCAGGGAGGTGGTTGAATTGCCTTCTCTGGATGTGTTCAAAAGCCATATAGATATGGAACTTAAGGTCATGGTTAAGTGGGGCTGGGTACAGTTAGGTTAATGGTCAGACTATGACCTTGAAGGTCTTTTCCAACCTAAATAACTTAAATTCCTCTCTGAGAAACCAACTATTTGAAATCAGGTGAACAGAGGACTGGTAATGCTTTCCAGCTTGAGAGCTTAAACACATTTCTCCTTAGAGCCACCCAGGCTTCCCACCTCGCAAGTGGTGGGGAAGCAGAGTTTGTCCAATCCAGTTGAGGTGTCCTTGACAACAGGTTCTCAACCACCACCTGCAGCATACCACAAATGCAGCTGGCATTGCAAGTGAGGCTGCACCACAGAAAGAACAAACAGTCTCATTGCAAAGGCCCAAGAAGAATTGCAGCAGAGTTGCATCATCTTAATGCCCACTGAAAGGATCTCAAAAGAAAAGCTTGGATTACAATAAGGATTTACTATTGCATTAATGGAAAAAGGGGCAGGGAACAAGTAGAAAATAAAACAACTCATCAAGATTTGTACTTCAACATTTTACTTAAGCTATTTATGCTGCACTTCAGAGCTACTTATCCTTCATTTCTACAAGGTCCAGCAGAAGAGACCTTGGCCTGAGCTGGAGATGATTTTACAAACACAGCACATGGTTACTGCGCTACACAGTGCATTGGGGAAGACCAGCTTTCACCCATACAAAGATCCCGTTTCATACTGGGATGGAATCCTTCACTTTGATACACCGGTCTTTGCATGGCCTACAGGGATTGGTAATGCATCCCCAAAACTTCAGCTGAGGGCTCAGTTGCAACCTCATCAAGTAAGAGAACTTACATGAAGGGGCAATTTGAGCCAGCACGTCTGTGAAGGTTGGTAATGCTGCGAGTAGCTGCGAAAAGGGGACCAACTTTCCTTGCAGTGTCTGCTGGCTCCTTTGCTCCTACTGTGGAAAGTTCTGCAGCTGCTGGGAGGAACCCATTCGCATAACAAAAGCGGCTTTCAACAGCCGTATGGGAGGTTGGAAAGAATAAGAAAAAACCCAAAAGCCAGAAGCGACCCTGACAGCTATAGATTTTTTCAGCATCGCCTACAATTTTCAGGGGAGGATCAAGACTCCAAATATGTTACATAGAACATAAAACCAAGGGTGTCTCTCACTACTTTCCAGACGGCTAAAGAACTTACGTTAACAAAAAAGTAGCTTAAGAAACAACTTTAGCACACCTTCAAGCACATTTTTACGGCGCTCGTACAATTAAGTTCTGAACTTAAGGTATAAAAGGTACTTAGGCGCTTTTAAAAGCCTGAATGCCAACACACTTCAAGCTGGGTTTAGGCACCTCGGTGTCCTGCTGGATCTGGGATTCGGTCCCTGGTCTTTCACTTAATGAGCTGTGGAAATCAAGACATTATTTCTTTATTTGCTGAGCTGTTACACTGTCTTGTTTCATTTTAAAAGGTACACTCAAAGAGAACACCAAAAGAGATCTTAACCAACTGAAGGGAAAGGCCTTTGGAGCTCTAGCTGTAATTCCAGTGGAAAGAAAAAGAGTCCCGAAAGATAAATACAACTCAACTGCAATGAGTAGTCTACTTTCTTTAAAAGAGTCTGTCTTTGAGTGTTAAGCTTCTCACACACTGGGAACTTTTAGAGATAAGCATCACAGGTTGATACTTCTGATCTGCAGAAATAAACACCTGGTTTGTGAATGCTACACAGCCTCCATCTATTGTGAGACAAAATCCAGAAGAATAAAGTAAATCTTGGCCTCCTTGTGATTCTGTAAATCAAACAAAGGAAGAAAGAAACCATCATACTCCCATTGCTTTCAGTGAGTCCAGGCTCACCTCTAAAGACTTTAATAGTAGCAAAATCGTTTTGCCTCTCAGCCAAACCACTTCAGTTACAGAAACTGCAAAATGGCTCAGCTTCTCCTACAAACAGTCACATAGAGAGATGTCAACTGGCAGCGTTTTTCAGTTCTGCTTATGTTTCAGTGCAGTAAGCACAAACACACTCCTCCCATCCCTGATCACTTCAGGAGGAATAATCTACCCAGTAAAACACAGCGTACAGGTCATTGCAGCTGCTCTCTTACAGAAAATCCTCCATCCATCTCAGAACACTGAATTCTTTGCCTTTCTGCCTAATGGTACTCTTCCGGGTAAAAAAGAATTCAAGGCCCAGGACATACTATTTGTGCATAATAAAGTTATACATATGGATTCAACTTAGCTAGGAAATGTCAACTTAAGGCTTGTCTTAATGAGGAAATTTACTGTAACTAGTCTACCAGTATAATCATATTGCTGTAGTTCTACTGGTAACATTCCCCTGTTGAGCCTTATTCATAACAGCCGCCGCCTTTACGGTTTATTTTTGTCGACTATGCCAAAAAAGGCCCCTGCTCCAGAAAGGCCACGACAATTCACAGGGGAGGAGGGGAAGGAGCTGTGCCAGTGCAACTGGAGCAGTAGAAAGAATAACAGCATAGAAACTGCAGCATTTCACTCACACTAAAACTATTTGCTACAAAAAAATAAAAGCTGCAGAATCCCTACACATCAGGTATCCTTGCAGGTAAGATACGTGCTAGTTTTATGCCACATTTCCTGTCTTGGTAAGGCTCCTCAAGCCAAACAGTGCTCTGCATTAGCCCATCCATGTGCATTCTTCTGTCCTCACCTTCTCCCCAGCTGCTGCAGTGCATTTCCCAGGCACGGTCTTCCCCCCATTCCCTTACAGGAGTCACACCTTGCAGAGCAAAAACTGTCCCAAACCCTGGGACAGACCACTGACCCTCCAAAACAAATAGGTGTTAAACTCCAGCCCCTCTGGTTTACAGTTTGCATCTCAGAGACCAGAGATAGCTGAAAAACAAACAGCACTCTTTGCAAAAGGGATTTTAAAGCAATTGCCCTTCACTTCGGCAGTGCAAGAATGCTGAGCTAGACAAAACAATGAGCCATCTGTGCACTCTTCCCTCCTTTCTGTCCTCTGGGCTTAAATCAGAGCTCCCCAAGAATGGCTGTGTCCCCCTTCACCTCCGCCCACCCTGTTTACATTCTGCAAAAAAAACCCCAGTTTTCTGGCCTTTTTTTTTTTGCTTTTTGTTCTTAAGAGCCCTTGCAAAATCTTCCTTTAAACCTCAGTCCTTTGTCAGGTGGCATCTCATCTACCCAGCTTTGTCAACTGATCAAAAAATGCCTCCCACCAGACGATCTGTTCCTTGTTTACCATCCCTGGAGGCAGAGTGGCACTCAGGAGCTCTAGCCACCCCTTTGTCCAAGGAAGGGAATACCATCTCAATGGGAGACCACCAAAGATTTGCAGCCCTCTTTTGTTAGCCTGGTGTCATTGCCTGTTGGGTCTCAATTCAAAATTAAGATGACAGTAGAGAGGCAGCAGAGTTAGGTCACTGCTATGAAGTTTCCAGCTTGGGAGACAGAAATATCAATAGCTCTTTTTAGTTAAACTAGTAATTTTTATTACCAGTGGTAATAATTTGTGGTTGCCAATTGTAACCACTGTCCTATCAAGAGACCCAGACTACTCTAGTACTAGTCAGGAAGGCATGTTTCCAAGGATTAGGTATGAATAACAGCATTCAGATGCATCTCTTCAAACATTCGTTAGCATCATTAATCCAGGCATCAATGCGGTAAAACAGTCCACCCTCCTCTGATCTCACAGCTCAAAAAATGCTTTTACCTTCATGTCCACTAAAAGACCCCCCCCATTATCTCTTAATTCTTGCCTTTTAGAACATCCTAAACAGATGTTTATCACATAAAATAATCTTTCACTAGAAGACTCAACTTTGATCCTCAGTCACTCCTCTTACCAGCAGGCTGAACTCACAGAGAGAGCAGAACCTGCAAGCTCCCCCATGTCACTCAGTACTACCCAGCTGAGAGGAGAGTAAGGAAGCTCTGTCTCCAGCCCACCCTCCTCCCATATGCCAAGAACATAAATGTCAAAGTTCTGCTGACAGAAAGAAATCATCCAGCTTGAACACTGTGCTCGTTTCCCTGCATGGCAGCAAGAGACTTACCTTGACGAGATGCACGTGCAGATGTGCTACTGAATGGCAGACTGGCCTTAGCTTCAGTAACATTCATCCATGAACCCACTCCCAATCTTTTTTCTTTTTTTTAATTGAAAACAGTTCTTGTCAATTCAACTACTGTGCTATAAACGTTACATGAATTTCCTTCAATGCTTCGATAAAAAGAAATACTTCCAAATCTAGCACAGTTCAAGCATACCCTGGTCCCACAGCCTCCACACACAAAACGGACTCCTCTCTGTAGGTGGCCTACATCTTTCATATCGTTAACGGTGCTGACTACCTTCAACAAATGACATTTGGAAGCCAAGAGCACTCTGCCTGAGAGAGGGGAAAAAACAGACGTTTCCCCATGGTGACCACAGCTTCAAGGGAGGTCTGCCTCCAGCAGGGAAACACAAGTCTTAAGACAGTCCTGGTACACTGGCTTAGTCTTGGAGCAACAGCGTCAACCGAGCAAATAAATAGGCACAATGCTTGGCTTAACTGTTTTTTGCCTGGGAAACAGGGAATGGAACTTTATATGATCACAATGGTGCATCTTTCAAATGTCTCCAGATTTTTTAACATCTCGACCAACTTCAATCAAATTCTTCAAACGATAAGTCATCCCCAAAATACCACATTTCTATTAAGTAGGCAGAAACAGCCAGGCAAAAGAGAAAGATCTACAGGTACTCTGAGTAAGAAAGTTTCAGTAAAAGCATTGTCTTTCTAGACAGCGGAGAACCCACATAGGTGACACCTTTTAAAAGTACTCTTGAGGTGAGTCTAACTTATATTGTTGTAGACAATAGAAAGAATCCAACCACAAAAAAAAAATCCATTAAAAAGCAAAGCTCCTTGGCCCCCTGCAGCTTGACTAATCATTTCATCACTGATGGACATTCAAATAAGCTATCACTAAAAGGGCAAACCTTTTTTGTCACAAAACTAATTCCCTGGCCTCTCCCTTCCCACTCTACTGTGAAACTTCCTGTTTCCTCTAACGTGGAGAAAAAAATCAGCTGGAAAAATAAGCATTACATTTGGGTTTAACCTCTGATAGACTACAAGACCTAAGAAGAAAGAGGAAGTCCAGAGTATGGAGCTTAGCTTGGACTCTCCGTCCTCCAGGTCCTAGTTCTTTTACCTCTTTCCTAAACTGATGTCCTCTTACACGGCATTTTGTTGAGCTGGGGATGATGTTCCACCTCCAGAAACTGCAAACATTTCTTCAGTGCACCAGCTGAAGTTCATTCCCACAGATAAAGCCATGGCAACATGCGGCAGGAAGTCATGGAGACCTGGAAGAACCTCCTCAGGATAACTGTAAATCCCTACACTGTCACTGCTCTCGTGGCTGTTCCCCACAACCAACCCATCATGGTCACACCTCACAAAAGTCTGGCCCAGGAGCACCTTAATAACACATCCTCAAAACTCAACCTCACTTCCCTATTCCATGCGCTACCACAAAGCCAGCCCTGACACAGCAGGTGTCCTTTAACTTCACAGCTAACAGCCTAGTGAAACAAAATTAGGACAAGGAAGGGCAAAGTTACACATCCCTGCTATTATTTAAGAAAGGCCTCAGGTTCCTGTGTGAAGTGGGTTTTAAAACCACACTTGAAAGAAACTGGAGATCATGGAGGGGGAGGGTAGAAAAAACTCCTTGATTTTTAAGTAATTTTCTTTGATTTCCAGACTCAACTGCCAAACTAAAACAGATTTGATCTTCCATCTTTCCAAGGTAGACATTGTGAACTCCACAATAATCTTACCTGAAACAACAGATCCACAACAACCACCATCTCTCTAATTTAGAGTCACTCCAAAGGTCTTTTATTTTCTTGCACTTTCATGAAAACAAAGAAGGGCAGAGTAAGTCTCCACCATTTTAAAAGCGTTCAGCCACCTTGGAGTTGGGAGTAATATTTCAGTGGTGCTTTAGACACGCGATTTATAAAGCACTCGGGGACCCATTAAATACCAAAATTTAAGGCTAGGGGCTGGCAAGCTGAGGGCAAAGAGCTTTAAAATTTATGAAAGGGTACAGAACTAAGAGGCCACTAAAGTGACAGCTGTCAGCACCACTCCATCCTACATTCATGCAGGCTCAAAGGAGAAGCCAGCACACACTCAAAAGAATGAGAACACTCATTCCAATTTCCAAGCGATTTTCTAAATATTCTTTTCAAACTCCTTTTATACTCGGAAAAAGCATTCCAGAAAACATCCACCCCTCTGCAAGCCTGGCGTTTGTTACCTGATCCAGTTTTGCGCTCCTTTTTCTTCCTCCCTGCTCTAACAAGCATCCTTGCCCTTTTACAAGTGAAGGTCATTCAGAGGATCTATACAAGCAAGGAGAACACAAGCTGGCCTGGAGATGTTGAAAGGCTCATGCTTACCCTCACCTTTAATAGGGAGGCACCACCCACAGAGCCAACACGTTCTCCCAGCTTGCACCGCTCCCTCCCGATCCAAATGGTGAGCAGCACAAATCAAAAGGACCCCAGCAAGTTGGAACCTGTTGTCTCTGCGGGTGGTACCCTATATCTGTATTAGAGATGAAGGCAGCTGTAATCTCTCCAGTTTTATGCAAATTAAAGATTTGATCCTGGCTAGCTGCCAAATCAAAACAAAACCCACCAGCCTTGTCAATATGAAGTTCGTGTAGATCAGGAAACCTGATTGTGGGGTTTTGCATAAAAAGCTAAACTTCAAAACAGGGCTGGCATCTATCTTCTCAGGATGTGGGAAGGCCACAAATAAAACTCTTATCTCTTAACCCAGCCATAATTTAAGTTTTCCTTTTTATTGTGGCTCTGAATGACAACGTATAATTCAATAATTTTAATACAAGTAAGTCTATTCAAGGTTTTTGGGAATTCTATCACATTATGGCTATAATTTTTCCATGCACTTTGTAAACTATTACATAAAATGTGAGCACTCAAACTACAAGAACAGTTAATTGGAGATTAAGCCCTACCCTTAGAGCAAACTGGAGACAGAAGTCAGTCTGGAGAAAACACACATCACTTCCAAGCTCCCTGAACAGCTCTGCAAAGACTTATGCCAGAACAACCCAGGGCTGAAGCATGCCATAGCACCACATTAGCTGAAGCTGACACTGCCAGTGATGGAATCTGAGTCCAACTATACTTATTGACTTGCCTTCCTCATGCACCCATTCTCCACGTAAGCAGAAGTCACCATCACACCTGAAAACTACAGGAAGATCAGGTAGGTCCCCGTGCCTCGGCCCTACCTACAGTCTGGCATCAGAGAATGAATCTGCAATAGCCAGCTGAGGCACCATGCTTTGTGCAGACACACTGAGACATGTTCCTTGCTGCCAGCACTGCTGTGGGGTAGCACTGCCAGCAAGGGATGGAAGAGAGGGTAAGGACCTGTCTCCTCTTCTGCAACAGCACTGGCCAGATGCCCCTGGCCAGTATGCCCATGTGTTACACATGCACGCATCATTGCAATGCAGAATCTTCAGAAAGCCAGAACAGTCCAAATAAAGACTCTAACCCTGCTGAATAGGCTGAAAAAGTTACATACTGGTTTTGATTTTAAAGTAGGCAGGAAAAGATAAAAACAGCCTAACTTGCAAAAACATCCCGGAAGGATTTCTGCTGCCACTCAAGTTTTGTAATGTTCTTGACTGGAAAGAACGTTATTTCCACGCAAGCAGCCTGGCGTGAAATCCCACTGAAAGGCCTGGGGTTCCCTAATGCTGTCATGATGTCATGATTTAGGATTTTCAAGAGTAATCAGCCTAGCACAGCCAGTGTCATGGTTGCCATTATATCATGAAACACTGAGTGGTTTTAAATGCAAAAGGTTTACTCGTATGGAATTTGTTGATTTCTTCCATCTTACTCTGTAGACGCTTAAAAGCAGAGCAGTTTTGTAAGCAGAGTATAGCTGATATTTAAGCAGAGCAGGAAATAGGGCTGCTTTAACTGAAAATAAATCTGTCAACAAGGAGGCACAGGGAAAGCTCCACTTCTGACTTTTCAGGTTCTTATTAAAAATATAAATTAAAGTCAACATTTTCAAGTTACTTGCTACATCTGTTTGCTATTCCATTATAAATAAAAATACAGGGGCCTCCAATTCAACCATAGTTCACTCAAAAAAATAAAATGTCCTTTTCATTTAATGCATTATAATTGGTCTAGACTGCACTGTATTAACAGGACAGGTCCATACAAAACAAACTATACATTGCTCAAAGTCAAGCTGGGAGATTAAACAGACCTCTGGCAGTGTACTATCACCCTCCTTCTAAAGGAGGATGGAGAGCAAGGTTATGGAAGCACAACCCTATTGTAGGACCCTTGCTGAGGGTCACACAGCAGATCCAGCTCTGCACTTTGTGCAGAGAGTTGGAAAACCAAGAAACCCCACAAACTAACTCCAATCTCCAGTGGCTAGTTCATCGTCACAACAGCTTTAAAGGACATCTTCCAAAGATTTAAACAAAGTGTCATCCCACACTCCTGTCAACCGTCCCAGAGCACACTTTACCAGGGACAGCAGAATCCCAAAGTCCTTTAAGCAACAAAAAGACTGATACACATTTTCTTAAGCAAAGGCTTTATTTAAATCCTCTGACGGAGACCAAGAGCTGCCCAAGCACACAGGAGAACCACTACATTACTGCAGCACCCAGTGCTGGTCTGGCAACGTGCAGTTCATATGGCAGTCACATTTCAGGAGTACTTAGCAAAGAGGGACTGTTGTTGGGAGCAAGAATTGCTCAGCTCCTTTGAAGTCTTCTTTTCACCTGTCTACAGTGCTTACCTACCGGGTGGTAACTTGAGGTTCAGTGCTGAAGAGACATGGTTTCCAGAGCTTTATCAAATGCACAGTTGTATATTAAGACTCTTTGGTACAAAGGAAGAGACGGCCTTTTGGACAGCAGGTGAGTATCAAGTTTTACAGTTTCACAAGCAAGGCCAACATAAAGGTGACAGGTGAACATCTCGGGGTCGGCAACACAGAGACACTGAGCTGTGGAGCCAGGAACACAGTTCCAGTTACACGGAGAAAAGGGAAATACATACAGGTACTCAGGGCAAGGAGATCTCAGACAGATCTGAGCAGGACTGAACTCAAGAGGCTGCAGCCAACATGCCCAAAGCTGCATAGCAGTTTGCTGTGCCCAGCTGCAGCAGCCTCTGGCAGTGAGGTACCAGAGGCAGTCAAGGCACAGCAGCTCTCTGAGCTTCCTCCCAAGCTCATGAGGGCACACAGAGCATACAGGGACTTCCAAACTCTGAGAGCACAGTGCAGATTTTGTTCCTGTTTTCCTCAGCAGGCCTTGAAAGTCACCTGTAACTGCCACACATGTCTAGAGATGGAAGTTTGATTGCTGTGCCCTGCAACCAGCAAATCTAAAATCCACTATCTAAATCCGAATTTCTGAACCAAACCATAGGACTGCATGAAGCACTAGGAAGTCTCATGCCAAGAAAGTTACTTAAAGATGTGACATTCCATCTGTGTGATACTTTCACTCCTCCACCCCAAGCTCTCCCTGTAGGAGAACAACAGGATTTGGTCTAGCAGATGGGTTTTGGGAGCAAGATGCGAGAGCATGTGCCAGGGCCAAGGAGATTGCTGCTTCGTTCATAAAAACACATTACCATGTCTTCACCTGACACTCTCATGTCCACTTCCTGCTCTTACCCTAAGCCATAAGGAAAAAGCCCGAGCAAAGAGAATAGTCTCACCACAGGAAAATCTCAAAATGTCAAGTCACACAAGGAAGGAAATCAGCACAGCACTTTCTCCCTCCAAAAACAAGTTGGACAAACACAGGTCACCTAATCTTGGCAACTTCAAGTTTTCTGTGGCAAAGATGAAATATCATCTGAGAACAAAGGCACTAGATGAAAGCCTGCAAGTCTTTTTGTGAAAGTGAGGGAAGCCTTTAACTTCATTTCTCTCACTTGCCCTACCTTTTCTCCTCCCCAACAACTAATGACTGAAGTTTGTTGTTAGTAGATGTGTTGGTTGAACATCCCAGGGAGATCTCTGTGACACTAGGGTCCTGTATAAACTACGGTTTTAAGAGACTGAAAAACAGTTCTGTAACCACAACATGAGGAAAAACAAAAAAAGAAACTGCCTTGAGGACACGGGTATGGTTAAAGAAAGTGCCTGACTGCTGCTGTTGCAAGAGAAGCACCTGGGTAAAAAACACTGGTGGCTGAATCTTAACCAAGACAAACAGAAGGAAAGCTTGAGCAAACAGACTTTTGCTGCACCATTCATCAAGACCATTTACCCTGCAATTATGAAACAGCACAAAGACAGTTTCACTAAATAGCAACAGCAGTAACCTTCTGCAATTTCTGGATGGTTAAAAGCCTGTGTTCACAGCCCCATGACAGCTTGGCTACCACTACTGACTTTGACAAGAGCAAAGGAGCAAGAACAGTAAAAAACAGACAAGTATAAGGTTAGATTATGCTCTTTGCCTGGTCTAATACAAAGTAACTGCTAAAGACCATCCATATCAATGAGCTAAGATAATAATTTAATTACTGGAGAAAACAACAGTGAAACAATTAGAATTTTATGCTTCTGTTACAGAAAGTGGCACTTTATACAGCAGCCACTGGGGTGGCACTTCACTGACAGCAACACTGCTGTGCCAGCAATAGGAAAAAGCCCTTACAGCAGTTTTCCAGAGGAAAGCATTTAACATGCTCAGGGAGGGGTCAGAATTTAAGCATATGACTGTAACAGACTACCAGGAGTGAAAAGCGCAAGACATTCAGTTAAAAAACATTTACCAACTACTTAAAAGAAATTAAAAAATTCATGCAGTTTAACACTGACAAAGAAATTTACTGCTTTCCAATTCTGCAAAGGTGAATACAGCAATCCTTCTACATCCAAGAGGAGGTGTATGTCACCTCTCACAAGACCAAAGCCAAGGTATTCTCAGCAGAAAACCAGCTGTTCAAATAATAAGAACAGCAGGACAAGGTTTTACCTACTCTCCCCCAAACTGCAACACAAAACACAACACGCAGCCACAGAACTCAAGTGACACTTACTCATGTACTCTGTTGTCTCCGTACAAGTCACTTAACCCAAAGCTGACATAGTGCCAATGCTCAGGAACATTCAGCGCAGGGTTTCCCAGGTTTCTGTACATGCTAACGTAGTCCAGAGGGTCAGGTCCTCCCAACCTGCATTAAAACCAGAAAGTTTCTTAGGTAGTTTACTCAACACAAACGCAAAGTCTCCACAGGTGCTATAAGGGCCTGTACAAAGACCTGCTTTAAAACACAGCTAGAGACATATAAATGAAATCAGCATGTTCAAGTTGCCCTTAAAAAAATAAAAAATTGAGGAGAAAGGTTGAGCTAAGTCCTGAAAGCTTTAAGCACAGGAAGGCAAAGTGCATGTGTGCAACATACTACAATGTTTTTAACATTAAAGCATAAAAACCGCTGGAAAATCATATTAAAGCTTCCACAAAACACAAAGAAAGTTGGAAAACTGTACTAGTAAAAGACCAATAGCTATATCTGCACTGCAGACTCTTAATTCAGTCCAGAGGCACATACCTCAATTAGAAAACACCACCAATGCTATTCCTCAAAGCAGAATTTGAAACAGCTAAGTTTTGAGGACAGTAATCCATACTTCTGAATATAGACATAACAGATAAAATAGTGGAAGATAAAAATATCGATCCAGAAAAATTAGTACCAGAAGTTGTAAAAGACATTAGTTGCATTAATAAAGAATGAGTAAAAAGCATCACTACACCCCCTGCTTTGATACCAAAAGAGGTTCCTTAAATGAACAGCACATCTGCTGACTGACAACTGTCACTGCAGCACAAGAAGACTACATTAAGCAGCAATCCATGAGACCTGTAGTCACCCTTCCCCTTACAAGGGGCAAGCAAACGCAGGTAGTGAGAGCACTGCACGCTCCTCCTGCCACTCGCCATCACATCTGCCTGTACAAAGACAGGTCAGCTCCTCACCAAAGAAAGGAAAGGAGGAATGTACTATATTGTTTTACTCCTGTCAATCATAAAACACACAGGTAGAAGCAAGAAGAGACAAGACACCAAACCACCTACCACAAGCATTTGCAGAACAGCACAAGCAACTGTTTAACCGTTTCCTGCCTTCGGTTCACTTTTCCAAGTTAAATACTCAGGTTCTCCAAACAAGAAAAGCCAATCAGAGATGACTCTCTTCAATCAAACCACTTATCGCACACTAACTCCCACCATCTGCATTGTCTGCTCAGACACTGACTCCATCATCTGCAGGTTGCAGGGCATGCCTGTTCTTCCCTCGCTAGCCCTTAGGGTTTGGGTATCATTACACATGCCACAACTGCTGCACTAAATTTGAGCACTTCAAACTGCCCTCTGATTCAAGTTTCACAGTAAGGTTCAGCAAGAAACATTTTCTTAGCAACTAGTCTGCTGGTCGGCCTCTTGTAGCACTCTCCTTTAGCGCTGCTCCATGTCTCCTAGGACTGCTTCTGCTTCACATGTGGAGATCCACACCTTGCCTTACCAAGGAAGCTCTGGGATGATCCAACAGCAAAGCTTAATTGCAATTATCACACTTCAGGCCAGCATACTTCTCACAGCCCCATCCAGCAGCACAATGGAAATGCTGACGAGCATGTCAATCCCCAGGCATGAGTCTAACCAGGCTGCTGGTAATAACGCTGGAGTTACACCCACTGGCTTCAGAAAACACACAGTCAGCCCAGAAGAGGTTTAGCCCTGAGCCTGCACAACTACTCTCGGATCACAATCACCATGTACAATAATTTCTTGAAGTTCATTTAAGGGAAAACTTTGAGAAAACAGGGTTTTTCACAGGTGGGGTAGCTGGCATTGCAGAACAAAGGTGTTAAAATGTCACTTCACAATTCAGGACTAGCCTCACCACAGAGCTGTGTCACCTGGGTATCTCCACAGAAGAATCTCCTCCAGAAAAGAAGAAACCACAGCTGGACAACTAGATGCAGCCCTTGCTGACAGCCCATCAATGTGGCCAGCCAGCAGGGTTGACATTCAAAGCACCCATAAGAAAGTGCTCTCTAGGGTGAGCTCTGAGGACAGCTGATGCACATGGGGACTCTGCCCAAACTTATCAAGCCTGTACAGTATCATGTATCAGCCTATTGTACTAAAAGGCCTGCAGATCCCTCCACAAGTGTGTTGTGCTGCCTCCTGCCTACTGCTGCAGAAAAACAAAAACCAAGCCAAGCAGGCTTATCTAAGATTCTAAGATGAGTGACTTTCCCTAAGGCAGCTTCCCTCCTCATAAGTCACATAAGGCCACTGTGGTGGCTCCAGGCCAGGTCCAGCTTCCCAGCGGGTCAGTCAAGGATGCAGGCCAGGATATGCCAGAGCAGGGCAAGAGGGGGTGAGCATCTGTCTGTAACGACACAGAAATCCATTGGTGAGGGCTAAGTCAGAATGAGGCAGCCTTCTCATATGACAAGTGGCATTTTTATGACTTGAAAGGCACCGGTGAGCAAGCATGGGGAACCTGTGTAGAACCCTGGGATGGAGCAGAGTTTGATTCTCAGAGGCAGCCTAGGAAAACCCATTCTCAAAGTCTAACAATAACTTGAAACACTCAAAAAGCAAGAGTCTCCTTCTGGCATGCCCCATCTCCACCCAATCCCTCCCACTGCCACCAGAGATCTCTGCCACAAATATCCATTCCAGTGGCTAAGTTCAGAGCCTGGCACCAACATCTCGGACAGTGCTCACAGTTCCCACAGCAGTAACTCCCAGATCTGTGATGGAACCAGCCATGTGGACACAATTCCAGCTGGAATAGCGACTCATTCTCAAAGAATGGCAGTGAAGAACAGCAGATACCACAGCTACCTGACTGAGAAGATTCCAGAGCAAAAGTCAATACACTGACTAGCAAGGTAGTGTGAGATACTAAGTCATCAAAACAGATACGCAGGATTTGCAACGCAGAGAAAACACCTCCACCTGCTAAGCATCAAGCACGTCACACACACAAGACTTGCTTTGAAACTCTGTTTAATATCACCTTCAATGTAAGGCAGTTTGCGCTGCAACACTCTTGGCAGAGACACTGACAACACACAAGACAAATCTCTCATGCTGCCCTTTTTCAGGACAGGGGCACATGCTCTTCCCCAGAGCTACTTAATGCACATTAATCAGGTCTGATGCCAAGAGCAAGGAAGCCCTGCCTAGGCTGTACTTCTCCCTCACTCCTGCTAGCAGCTCCATGCTTCTCTCAGAAGGCCAAACCTCTCCAGAGACCCACAACACCCAGGAGTCAGCTGTGGTGAAAAGAGTACCAGCTGGCTCAGGGAGCTGAGCTCTGTCCCACCCAGAGTTAGCTGCCCACCCCTTTACAGAATGCACAACAATCCAGACAGTCAGTCTTTGCTCCCTGAGAAATGTAGTAGGCTTGGAATAAGGTCAGACAAAAAGCCTGCAGCAGTAACTAATTAATTTTTGAAAAGTACACAACTAAACCATGTACTCATCCTGAAACTGCTGCAACTGCAGGAGCATCCAGCACTGGCTCTAATCAGCTACCTGAAGGATGTACCCATGGCAATAACACTCAGCCAAGACTCACCACACAGACATTTATGCACTTGCAGTGGCAAGTTCTACTGCTTCACTGAACAGGACTCTGCCGAGTGCTGCTAATGCCTGCTGCAGTACATCCTCCCACCCACAGCCACTGTTGCAG
This sequence comes from Rhinopomastus cyanomelas, assembly GCA_013400115.1. Lineage (NCBI taxonomy): Eukaryota > Metazoa > Chordata > Aves > Bucerotiformes > Rhinopomastidae > Rhinopomastus > Rhinopomastus cyanomelas. Next base: position 23,978 of record VXBP01009859.1, on the reverse strand, counting down.
GGGTTGACCTTGTATCACAATCTACTTATCAGTACACGCGTTCACACAATGAGCTGGAAGCGTTGGAGGATTTTATTAGGAAGAGCCCAACTTCAAAGCCAGAGGTACAGTACAAATTTGTTACATTCTCTATTCATGAAGCTCAGGAGCAAGAAGGGGAGCCTCGGGGGAAACACAGGATTTGCATCTTCACGAAGAGTCTTCTTTTGACTGAGGTTAAGAGCGCTCTGAAGTTTCTGTGGAAGGTGAAACCCAAACCCGGCAGAGAAAAAACACCTCCTCAATAGGGAAAACACTGAAAAATACCCCATTAATTCACACTAAAAAGTCCTTCTTGCATTTGTAGTTGCTTCCCAGCAGCTGACAACAGGAGCGCTTTTCTCTGATACCTTCTGACAACCCTTCAGAAGTAGCCCATGGAAAACCCAGTTTTCATCTAAGTCTAGCCTTAATACTGCCTATTTTAAAACCTATCACAAAAGAAAGTATAAATTTGAAATGCTATGTGTCAAGGTATTTCACTTAAAGATACCCAACCAGACTGCAATCACAAACTCTCTCCTAAGACATGCAAATAGCATTTTAGTTCCATTAAATAAACCACATGGCAAAACTCCCTCATTAAACAGGTACATGGTTCTGCAGATTCTCCAACATTACAAAGGTAGGATCTGCTCTGCCATACAAGCCAAAGAATGTAACTTCACCTCCCTGAACAAAAAAAAAAATGCTGTTAACCATAGAGAAACTGATACGTATAATTAAAAGTCAATTAGTGTTACAATATTTCTCCTAAGGCAGGGAACCTTGTTCAGTAATTTCCTCTTCCAATCTAAAGTAACTAATAGCTGGTGGCTATTACAGTAGGACAGACTAGTAAAGAGAGGGATAACAAAACCAAGCTGCAAGTTTCAGCTAACAACAGAAAAGTACCTGTAAGTAGGCTTCACCTCACACAAGAATTTCCTTCTGCAAGCTACTTCTACAAGCAACACTCTCAGTCCTTACTGTCAGCCAAGCTGACATTGGAAGAACCTCTAAGAGAAAAACACCAGGTTAAACAGACCTTCACATTACTTCTTACTTGCAAAAGGTCATCATTGTCAACAGCAGATTTTGTAGTGTTTGAGCTCTAATTGCCACAAAGACCATAAGCAAACAAGCAGCAAGATTTCTTTCCAAACAGGGGTTTTTGCCATTCTTCATTATAGGCCTAAATCCTCCCCCATCCCACACAAATCTTATGTCACTCTGGTCAGTATTGTTTGAAGCTGTTGATGGAAAAAGTACTGACTCCCAAATTAAGATGACTGGATACCCACCAAGTTTGAATAGCTAGGATTGGAAGCAGGTGTAAAAGCAGGCTGATTAGACCACCACCAATGTACTGTAGTACTGACCCACTCTGATCATAAAAAAATTATTTGTATTTTGCAGTCTCACATTTGCAATATCTTATCTCAGCCCACTGTGTCACTTTAAGTACAAAAAGTAGTAAGAGCTAACAGACAACTCTTGCTAGAACTACACAGAAGACAACACCATTAGCTTAGCTGTCTAAGCAGAACACAAGGAGGATGTTATTCTGCTGTTGCTCAAGAGTCAGAGATATACAGGTTAAAATTCATGGTAAATAAAGAAGTAAAGCATTTACTAAACTTTCCAAGTGCTGGAGTACAGACTGATCAATGTCAAGTCCAGAAAATACTTAGTGGTGACCTGAGCCTTAAGCTCTGAGGAGGTGGCTGAGCAGCCAAGCTATTGTAAAAAGCAAATGGAACTCCCTTTGTACAGGGCTAGATGTGGACACTTATCTCAATAGCTAAACATCCAAGCACTTCCTTCATGCCACTCTCGCACATAAACAACTGCTGTTACTGGTGCCAGACACTGTGTCAGCAGAGATGGTAAGCAGCAGATCTGCTGTCTGCAATAACACGTGGCTACACAAGGGCCAGAGAAGCTGGCACTTTTTACGGATACAGGCATATCACATATCTGGCTTGGAGGCTGGGAACGCAGGTTCACTCCAGTTGGTGCTTGCCATGCTTGAACTCCAAGCTCCAGGACAGAAGACAGATCTCATGCCTCCTGTCCAGGACAGGAAACGCTAGCCCTCCATTCTCTGTGGGAAACCATCCTCTGAGTAACACATACACCCCCTTTTCCCATGACCTGCCCCAACCAAGGCCCTCATCAACCATCCCTCACTAAGAGGCTCCAAATCACACCAGAAACCCCAACACATCATCCTGACATGTCCTTCTGTGCATTCTTCCCTAGACCCTTTTTCCTGTTCCCAGAGCATCCTCCTCAGGAAACTGCCAAATACACCTCCCAAGCACCCAGTTACATCCCCAGCGCCTCTTCTCTCAGCCCCACTGCACACCTCTAAATCTCTTGCATCTCGTCCCAAACTTAACATGCAAACTCTAGTCCCCCTCCCCTTGCTACAACCTCCCTAGCTCCACTGCCTCCCTCCTTCTTCCCATATCCCCAAATCGACTGCAGCCCCCAAGACTTCCCTAATCCTAGTACTGCTCCCTCGCTCCACGGTGCCACTCAAACTTTCCAACCTCACACAACTCCCCCGGCCCTACTACTGCCCACGGGCCTCACTGTTCCCCCAGCCCCACCGCTCCCCACAGGCTCACACGACACCTCTACACCCACTGCTCCTCCCATCCCACATAAAGCCACCGGCCCCACTGCCCCAGCACAGCCTCACTGATCCCCCAACCCTACACAAGAGCCCAGCCCCACTGCTCCCCACAGGTACACGAGAGAATCCTAGCCCCACTACTCCCCCTACCCCACATAAAGCCACCATTCCCACTCCTCCCCACAGACCTCACTGCTCCCCCACCCTCACACAAGGCCTCCCAGCCCCCTCCAGGCCTCAGCCGCTGTCGCCTCACCAGTACTTAAGGATGGCGGTGACCTGCAGCGGGTTTGGCTGGTCGGGGTAGAGGCGGCGGCACTCGCCGTAGATCCCGTGCAGCCCCGGCGGGAAGAGTGACGGGAAGGAGCTGGAGCTCGAGCCTGAGGCAGCCGGTCCGCTCGCGGGGGGACCCCCGCCAGGCCGCGCGCTCTCCATGTCCCGGCGGCGGAGGCGCCTGCACCCGCTCGGCCCCACTTGACTCCCAGCCCAGCCCAGCCCGGCCCGGCCCGGCCCGGCCCGACCCGACCCAACCGGCGNCATCCATAATCCTGTTGTTCTCTGGGACAATGGCTGTGCTCTGAGACAGATCAGCTAATAGCCTTACTTCCTTTACTACTGTTCTTACAGCTTCTGCTGCTGCTGTCTGTGTAGCTTCCCCAATCCTCACAGTGCCTTTATTGTCCTCACTTAACTTTTTGTGTCTGTAGATACCTCAGATGTGTTTGTGAAGCAGCACAAATAGGTGAAGTTCAAGGGCTGTCTGATTGAGGATCTTGTGTATTAACCACACTAAAGATGTGGTTCATTCCTGAGTTGCAGTTGAAACCACATCTGTGATTGTGCAAAGCCTTCTATGTTTGTGTAAGCCAGCATATGTTCAACAGTGCTGTATGTTTGCTAGAATGCTGTCCTGTTCTAGCACAGAGAAAAAGCGAGTTCTAGAGCGCTGAGAGAATGGGATGGGTGCTCCTGCTTTTTGCATTTCTCATTTAAATAGCTGAGTTTATTCCAACATTAATATTCACAACATACAGAATCACAGAATGGTAGGGATTGAAAGAGACCTCTAGAAATCATCTAGTCCAATATCCCATGCAAGAGCAGGTTCACCTAGAGCAGGTTGTAGTGGAGTTGTAGTGGAGAAGCACAGTGTGAGCAGTCAGTATGCTGCTGCAGCAGCTAAAAAAGCCAATGGGATGCTGGGCTGCATCAGCAATGGTGTCACCAGCAGAAATAAAGGAGTCATTATCCCACTCTTCTTGTCAGGCCTCACCTGGACTACTGTGCTCAGTTTTGGGGCCTGCTATACAAGAATGGACAGGCTGGAGAGGGCCACAAAGATGAATAAAAGATTGGGAAGCTGCCGTGTGTTGAAAGGCTGATGCCTGCCTTTGTTCAGACTTGAAAAAAGGCTTAGGGGAGACTTATCACCACATCCCAGTAGTTTAAAGGGTGGCTACAAAGACACTGGAGACTCCCTTTTCACAAGAAGTCACACAGGAAAGACAAGGGGGTGATGGGCACAGGTTACTGCTGGGGAGATCCCAACTGGAAAATCTTTCATGAGGAAGACAAGTCAGTCCTTGGCACAACCTCCCCAGAGAGGAGCTGTAGTTCATAGTACTGAACACTTGGTCAGGGGCTGGGCCGTCGTGTCTAGGACGGGCTGTTCCCAGGAAAGATTGTACCGGACAGTCCTTGAGGCCCTGTCTCCCCCGCCATTCCGTGATTCCACACGATTCTGTTAAAGGGGCCGCCAGCCAGCGGCAGCGCAAGCACTTGGGTGACGGCTGCGCCTCTCCGGCACTATGTCTCCCGGCATGCCCCGCTCCCGGGGCCCCTTCCTGGACTCCAGCTCCCGGCATGCAGCGCGGCCGCGGGCATACATCACCCGGCCGGCCCCGCGCACGCGCCGCTGAGGGCTGGGCTCTTGCTCCCTGACGGGTGGCTGCGGCGGCTCCTCGCCATGGAGTCCTACGACGTGATAGCGAACCAGCCCGTCGTGATAGACAACGTGAGTGCGGGCGGCCACGCATCTCGGGAGCCGGGGTGGGGGGAAGCGGGAAGAGCCCGCGGGCCGCGATCCCTTTGTCATCGGGGACGGCCGCGCCCCGCCCCGCCCCCCCCCACCCGGCCTGGCCGCCGCTTTGGGCCTTCGTACAGCGCCGCGCGCCGCGTCCTCGCAAACTGTCGCCGGGGCGGAGCAGCTGCAGCCCCGCACACCGCCATTGGCTGAGGGAGCTGCTTGTCTCCCGCCAGAGGGCCGCGGCCTCTCGCTGGTGGGGAGCGGCGCCCACCACCGCCCAGGTGCTTGCTGACAGGGAGGACCGGCGCGACCCCATTGGCTGAGGCCGCTGTCAGTCAGTGGGNCGCCCCCCCCCACCCGGCCTGGCCGCCGCTTTGGGCCTTCGTACAGCGCCGCGCGCCGCGTCCTCGCAAACTGTCGCCGGGGCGGAGCAGCTGCAGCCCCGCACACCGCCATTGGCTGAGGGAGCTGCTTGTCTCCCGCCAGAGGGCCGCGGCCTCTCGCTGGTGGGGAGCGGCGCCCACCACCGCCCAGGTGCTTGCTGACAGGGAGGACCGGCGCGACCCCATTGGCTGAGGCCGCTGTCAGTCAGTGGGGCAACCCGCCGTTACCTGCCGAAGTGGGGCGCCTCTCGCCCCGCCCTCACGGGGATCACCTGTGCTCATTGGCTGCCAGAGCTGTCTGTCAGGTGGGGCTGTACCCCGGCCCTGCCTAGGCCCTCTTTGTACCGGGGGGACAATAGCGGCTGCTGGGCCCCTGGCCGCAGTCCCAGCGTACTCCTGGGCAGGACTTGGCCGCTCTCCCGGCGTAATCTGGGGTGCTTCTCCTTCTCCGTTGGACCCCGGGACCCACACCCATCTCGTCAGGCCAGCAAGATGAGGATAGTCATCCCCAGTACCAGCAGACTACCAGCGACCCAGCCTGCTGATCACAGCAAAGGAGTGGATCCCCATGCCGAAGCCTGCAGGAGGCAGAGCTCCTGGAGGAACCCCTCCTACTGTGGGTTGCATCAGCTGTAATTTGACAGAGGGGTGTGGTGTCACAGATGGCTGCTCTCAGCTGATAATGCTTCTCATTAGCTTAAAGCAGACCTTCAACCTGTGTGGTTAACAGCTCAGATTGAGGTGAATGAGAGTAAGTGAATGTCTTAGTTGAGTTGCTTCTGTAGCCAGTTCTGATTAGGTCTGGCCGTGCTGGCCTCCCAAGAGAAGGGCCACTCAGGAAAGGGTCAAAAGGTGTATCTTGGAGGAAGCCTCCTTCAGTGTAGTGAATCACAACTTTGTGCTCCTCCCTTCTGACCTCTACTGCCCATGATTCAGATTTTCTTGTTTGAAAGGGTCAGTGTTGTGTTTTTTCTTTCTCCATCGACTCACTTTCTGCTGCATCTTTTTCCAATGTTCCATGTGGATTTGCTGGCCTAGCACTTTATCTATTGCTTTCTTTTTCACCATAAGCTGAAGGACTCTAGGTTTTCTCAGATAAAGACAATTATTTTTCTGATTCCTTTTTTATTGCTCAGAATTTCCTTTCTACAGCTTGAAGTCTCTGATGCAGTTTTGGTTTTATTTCTTCTTCTGGAAACACAACAGAGAAATTTAGATTAGATATTGAAGGACAGTATCTAATTGAAAAAGACATTAAGCTGTAGAATTCACTATGTGGAGGAAAACATGATTTTCATTGGAGACATTGAAGAGTAAGTTAGGCTGCTTATTCTTAGCAATGACGAGAGTGGTACTGACCCTGTGGTGTCAAGTGATTAACTAACCAGTTATTTCCAGGCACTTTGGTACTTTGAGCATGTGTTTGTTGTGTTGTAGTCATACAATAGCAGCTTCTTCTTAATTTCGGAGTGCTCTTTTGTTGGTTAGCACCATGATTTCTGCCTCTGCTTCAGACCTGAAGAAGGGCTTATATGCCAGCAACTAGCTGTTTCTTTTCTCATTTTATCAGGTCATCTTAGAAAACCAAATGATTTTTCTTGCTTCTCTAATAACTGAGTTCCCCCCCTTCTTCTCCCTGTACAATATAGTGAAGCAGTTGTTATGGCATCTGCCTTTAATGCTGGTAGGCTGTCAGCCAAGAAGCCTTGTGGTGACGCTGCATTTTTGATACTGTTCTGAGTTCAGGCAGGATGGGAAGTGGAGCTGCACAGAGCAGGTACTGCTGTTCTGGCTGTTTTTTTCTTGGAGAGCTGCAGACACCTTTTCAAGGCTGAGTGTCATCCCATCTTGTGTGTGTATGTGAGGGTGGGATAGGTGAAGCGAGACATGGAGCTCCTGAGCACTCCGGCACCCTGGTACCAGGCCCAGGCCTGATTATACTAGTATCTCAACGTGTTCCAATTACGGAACATACATTATGGTATGTAGTGAAAAACTCATTAAATGTTTTATTTATCTTAGAAGTGGTTTGTGCCAGCCACATGTTTTCATCAGGAAGAGATTTGTAACACACAGGTAAAGATTGGAGATGTATTTCAGCACAACCTTAATACTTCTAATTGTTCAGTAAATAATTTTTAAAAGAATTGTGTTCCCTACTTGCACACCCAACAAGCGCTCTCTGAAAAAAGTGATCCAGGATCTCTGTTGAATGTAACTCAATGCAGTTGCTTACCCCATTGCCAGTCAGTGCTAGGGCAGTGATCTGCTCTTCCCAGACTGCTCCCCCGGTTTATACACTGGGCTTGATGTTCTATGGTATGAAATAACCCTTTGGCTAGTTCAAGTCAGCTGTCCTAGCCGTGTTCCCTCACAGCTTATTCTGCACCTGCTCACTGGCAGAGCAGGGGAAGCTGAAAAAGCCTTCACTTGGGAAAAGCACGGCTTAGCAAAAAGTAGAACATCAGTGTGTTATCAACACTATCCTCACAAGAAATCCAAAGCATTAGCACTAAACCATGAAGAGAATTAACTCTATCCCAGCTGAAATCAGCATGGTTCAGCTGTGGTGTGAACCAAGAGTAAATTTCTTGGCCTCTGTAGAATTGTCTCTGTTTACATAAAAGAAGATCAAATTTAGCTTTGTTGTCCAAGTGGTTTTAAGCAGCTGAGCTTTTGGTGAGGGCAGTTGTGTGTCTTTGGTTTGTTCTTGTAAAATGTGTAGCTAACAAAACAGGTCTGCAACAATATGAAAATGGTGCACTCTGCATCAGAGGTGTTACATGGCAGATTGACTCTCTTGGTGATTTCTATTTAAATTTGTGTCCTGATCAAGATGCATTCATCAATAACTGATTAATTGAATTGAATGAATCTATAGTGCAGAAGTAGAAAAATAAGCATATTCAATTACTTCAAGGTGCTCATGAGAATTTTCCAAGGTATCTTCCTTGACCTCTGCATTTGATGTGTAGCTTTTGTTTTTTGACTGTTCTGCTCAGATTAAAAAAAAAAAAACCACCCCAAAAATCAAGCCAAACCAAATCTAACGAAATGGGTGAAAGCCCAGCCAGAATAGTTCCTGGGAAGACATTAATTTAAATTTTTTTACAAAAAGTTTTAATAAATGAGACCTTGTAGCAGAAGAGAGGGTTTGTGGGTTTTGTGCTTACTTGGTTTTTCCTTTAAACATTCTGAATCAGCCAGATCAGGTTAGGATTAGAAAGGTCTAAAATTTAAACCTTTTCCTCTTGATTTTATAAAAATCTCAAAATGTTGTATAATAAATAGACTTACTCAGGGCACACTTAGCTTCAAAGAAGTAAAATGTTTTCAAGAAAAAATGAATAGGTCAAAAAGTGCTATCAGGCCTTTGTAGTGTGGAGATAGCAAACAGCTGTGCTTGCTTTATTTGCAGCCACTTGGAAGCACAACTGTGGTGAAGTCCCATCCTTCTGATGCATTCAGAACACCCATTTGTCTTTGACTCCAGTTAGAGTTCTGAAATACTGGCACATTTGGTTAACTTTGAACTTCAATATGTAAACCTTAAAATGCAGAACTTGCTGGGAGTCTCACCAGGATACACTGTTAACTTTTCCTGGCATAAGGAAGTTTCGGTCTCAGTGTTAAAATAGGGGCATCATTGTTCCCTTGAACTACTTCCCAGAAGCAGACTGTGGTGGCAGCAAGATCAGTCATTATCTTGAATAAAATATTAAATAGCACAATTCTGATGTGGTGACGTTACTGCCTTTGATTCAACTGTTTTGCTACAAGGTTTGACAAAGTATGGTCTTATTTCCCAGGGATAGAGTTGCTTATAAGCTATGATAAGGAGAAACAAAGTAGTTGTGTTGTATTCCTTGCTTCACTTTGAAGTAAATAGCCAGAAGAAAGTCTGTCTAAAGGGAGATCTTTTTGATGCTTCACAGGTTGCTTTGTCACACCAGTATCTGTTCATGCAGACCCTGGGATCCAACTGGAGCTGAATCCCTCTTGCCCAGAGGGTCATGTACCAGGTGCCAGCTCAGGTGTGCTCCTTGAGCCAGCTTGGCCACAGGAGTTTGTAAGGAGAGAAGAATTCAAGCAATCTACACTTTATACATACTATAAGTAGCTAGGTCTGGTTTGCAGTGTTCCTGATTCTCATCTCTTACAGAGGCATCCTGCAAATCCAGCTGTTTGTTTTCAGGCAGGAGTTCCCTGGCCCCAGTGGCAAAGCACATGTGCTCTGTGCTCAGCCTGGCACCTCAGCTGAAACTGCTGATGGAAGTAGCTTGGGAATAAGGCACTGGGGCTGCCACACATTCCTTTCTGCTGAGCCTGCTCTGACTGGTAACCTCTGGCACTGGAACAGGGCAGGCGGCAGGGACAGCAGCGTCATCAGAAACCACTGTGGCCTGAGCTTGTCTGACGGAGCTCTGAATAACTTGCTTGACCTCAGCCTCCAACCAGTGATGCTGACCTGTTCACAGGTGGTAGGAAGGGGAAAGCAATGACAGAGCTGTGTTGCAACCCGTTTTAAAATGCTCTGGGGCAGCCTAAATGTTGTCGTGGCCTTGGAAACAGAGCAGTCCTGCTGCAAAGCCCTTGAGAGTGAACAGACACTTCACAGGTTTAAGTGCAAACTCACACACTTTGCTCCCAGTATGGGATAGAGTGGAACAACCCGCCTTTCTACAGGCAGGCTTGCTGCCATGGTAGTCTGGGATTACCAGTGAAACAGCGTATCTGAAGAGATCCTATGAAAAGCTGCTCCTTAGGAAAAGTTGTGTGCTCTTGCAAGCTGCTCATTGTTTCAAGATGTCATTCCATTATGTAGGGAGAGGAAGTGGAGGAGGGGAAGGAGGCAGCACAGATCCAACTTGTTGATGGGGTTCCCAGGATTCTTCTGGATGATACTGATGGTGATGGGAGCTGTGGAGCCATATGCCCAACGCTGACTCACTGCCAGGGCTCCGCTGCTGCTGGTTTTACCCACTCTGTGTTTGCCATTTGTGGTGCTTTGAATGTTGCAGACGGCCTTTTGGATTTGTGCCTTTCTGACTGCCATATCTAATACCATCTTCCTTGTCCCTTCTAAACAAGCCCTATCCTGTCAACCTCTTTTCCTGTCTTCAGCCCTTCCCCTTGCAGTCTGACTGGTTCCTTTATTCTTTCCAGACCCCAATCTGGTTTAGTGTTGTGGTTTTGCGCCAGCTTGCAGCTAAGCACCATGCAGATGCTCATGTGTTCCTCTCCTGTCCCAGATGGATGGTGGGGAGTATCAAAGTAAAACTCGTGGAGTGAAAGAAGAGCAGTTTAACAACTGACATAAAACAAAATGCAGTTACCACAATAATGAGAAAATATAATAATTGTAAGGAATATAACAAAAGAGAAATAAAACTAAAGAAAAGACAAGTGATGCGCAATGCACTTACTTACCACATGCTGACCGATGTCTGAGCAGTGATCTCCCCCTCCCAGACTGCTCCCCCAATTTATATACTGGCGTGGTGTTCCATGATAGGGAATGTTCCTTTGGCTAGTTCAGGTCAGCTGTCCTAGCCATGCTCCCTTGCAGCTTATTCTGCACCTGCTCACTGGCAGAGCAGGGGAACCTGAAAAACCCTTCACTTGGCATAAGCACTGCTTGGTAACAAGTAGAACATTAGTGGTTATCCACATTATTGTCACATGAAATCCAAAGCACAGCACTGTACCCTGAAGAGAAGTAACTCTATCCCAGCTGAAACCAGGACAGTTTGTTCGTGTCTTTTCTGACCACAGTTCTGGTGACCCCAGTCTTCTTAGCATCGGCTAGTTTGTCCACTGCCTGATAAACTTTTCTCAGTCCAAACCATTTCACACAGCCCTTTCCTATTCCATTCTCTGACTGTATTCACCCTTCTGTTATCCTTTCGAGATCACTTCCTGCAGTCGTAGCTAGCAGTAGTACTTGGTAGAAGAACCCTGTCCAGAGCACCAGTTGGGTTCATTAAGGAGTGGTGCCAGGGTGCTTGTGTCATTGTGTGAAGGGTGCCGTTCTAACCCCTCTAGTGGCCAAACTGGCCAGTAGCACCTTCCCATCCCTAGTCCCACATGGAGAATCAGTCCCCGAGGAGCTTTATGCCTGATAAAAAGCTGAGGATTTGGCAGCGCTGATGGACTTTACTGTCACCTTAAAATTTGCAAAGCTGCCTGACTGAATTTTAAGCTCACATATTCGTCTGTTGCTCCCGCAGGGCTCCGGTGTGATTAAAGCAGGTTTTGCTGGTGATCAAATACCGAAGTACTGCTTTCCAAACTAGTAAGTATTTGGATCTTGGTGAGTTGTTTGTACTGTGTATCAGTTCCTTGACACACACAGGGGAAGAACGATCCGGTTTTGTGACTGGAGAAATTAGTTTTTCTGCCTGCAGCACAGAAGCATAAGGGATAGGAGATCTTTGCTATTAAGTACTTTGAAATTTTCTCATGGGGTCACACCATGAAAGATTAGTTATCAGTTTGTCAGGCTCCATACTTTACTTAGTCTTCAGACATGAGTAAAAGGACAGAGGAAAAAGACAACACTGGGATGAGAAGTGTGAAGCCCTCTACCCTTCTTTAGTGTGTGGTTTGGTGTCTTGATTCCTGTTAAACTTCCTTAGAACTTCTCGGAGAGTTTTATTGGAAGGAGGACCGCTTCATCAGGAACTCTGAATAAACACTGGCTTTTATTTTGAGCAGAGTAGGTTTTAATGACTATATTTGTGTTCTGTATGGTGAGGTCAGGTACGGGACAATAAATGTCTGATCATGTAAGATACCTGCCTGAGGTTAGGCAACAGCATGTGGATCTGTTTTTTCAGACCATTGCTCAGTCTTGCCACGTTCACCTCAGCGCTGTTGGAACAAATAAGTCCGGAATCATCAAGGGAAAGTGTGTCCAGACCTTGCAGGCTTATGGCTTGCCAAATCAGTATTGTCTACAATCTGTTCCCTTCACCTCTGATTCTGAGATTAGCTCAGAGCAAACCTGGGTCTGTCTGGACCTAGTAGTGCCCTCAGACCCACTCATTGCTGTAGAAGGTACTGGTTAGGACAGAGGAACACAAAGCATTTAATTCTTGGTTGTATCTGAGCTCTGTCTCTCTAGAAACATTGATAATGTTGCCTCTGTTCTAGTGTGGGCAGACCAAAGCACACCCGTGTTATGGCTGGTGCATTAGAAGGGGACATTTTCATTGGTCCAAAGGCAGAGGTAAGAACACGTGTATCCTGCACTTCTCCATGCATCAGCATTCTGCTGTAAGGTGGGGCTGGAGCAGTTATGCTTAAAAGGGCTGTAGTTCCTTGGGATCAGTGCCTAGAGCTGAAGAGCAGAATAGATTGTAATTTTTAATTGTGTCCAAGGTGAATGGGAAGCTTCACAAAATCCTTTTGCCAGCCTGCTGACCACAGACCTTTTTCACTAGTCCTGTCTCTCCCTTTTTTTCTAGGCTACTTCTAGGTCTGTATGGTTACATCCCCATCTTTTTGACTCTGGGCTTCAGAAATGGACCCTGCTTGGTTGCCTTTTTATCTCTCTGGTGTAGGCAAGAAGCTTGCTTTCCACAGTCCTGCTTTTGTCAGTATGTAGTTGTATGGTGTCACATTTCTTGTGAGCCCTCCAAACTATGTTCCCTAATACCACCCTGTTATGTTTTATATCATAACAGAGCTGGCAGAGCAAAGACACCATTTGATAGGTGCCTCTGTGTTGGTTTGAAAAGCGTTGGGATGGAATGTGCTCTGCAAATGCCAAACTTTGCTATTTCCTATAAGAAGCCTTGCTTAATCCCCGGAATCCTTCTCTGGGAGAGATGTTTGTGATTAATGTTCCATTTTTGCCCTGTATGGTAGAGATAAGTTGTCTTTTAGTGGAATCAGAAATAAGTGAGTCTGAGATCAAATCGTAGTCATAGAGCTGAGAAATGTGAGCGATCAAATATCTCATGCTCTGTTGTCCTTTCTGTTTGCTCAGGAGCACAGAGGTCTCCTCTCGATCCGATACCCAATGGAACATGGCATAGTGAAGGACTGGAACGACATGGAGCGCATTTGGCAGTATGTGTATTCAAAAGACCAGCTTCAGACATTCTCAGAGGAGGTGAGATATTATGTAATGGCATAAACATCACTCTGTGTGTGTATAAATACCACCAGGAATTACAGAATCCCAAAGAACATTTGGGATGTCTCCCTTGCTCTTCTTTCTTCATGTGTCTGTTGTTAAATTAGGCTCTTTCACTTCTCAGGAGATCCTGCACAAGAAGTGTTCAGGCAGAATTTCTCCCCGGATTGAATGTTCTGGCCTGACTGAAAATCTGACTTAGTGTTTCTTATTTGCACTCCTGCTAATGATTCTGTTCTAGGCCAGGTGCTTCTAACTTTTCCTGTTCAGCCTGCACATCAGGTTTATCCACTGGGCAGTGACATGTTTTAAAGTTAGGAAAGAGAAAACCACAATTCTGTGGTCTGGAAGGAGCGAACAAAAAAATTATTTAACAAATTATTAAATAACTGAGAGCAGTAGGTTGTATAAATGGAGTAGGAATATTTCTTCTCACTTGTGCTAAGACCATATGACTTCACAGTTCCCTAGGGTTTATATTTTTGGCTAATCTGTCTGATGTTTGGCACTGAGAGTCATCTTGTTTGTCCTTCATGGGGCAGGATTGCTCAGAGAGTAGATTTCTTGACACTTCCTCATAGCTAGGCCAGAATCCTGCTGGTCTTCCAACTTAATAGAGAGGTTATTCACAGTCTAACCCAGCTCAGAAGCTGGACTTAATCCCTTCTTCCTGTCCTTTTGCACCAATGGTTCCTAGAGTGAAAAAATAAGCAGACATTTTCAGGAACACATGTGTAGCTGTTTCCAGATCACTGCAGCACAGTTCCTTCTTTTCTTCACCAGCATCCAGTGCTGCTGACAGAAGCACCTCTAAATCCACGCAAGAACAGGGAGCGTGCTGCTGAGGTGTTTTTTGAGACCTTCAATGTGCCAGCACTGTTCATCTCCATGCAAGCTGTGCTTAGCCTGTAAGTACTTTTTGTCTTTGATTTGTGCTTGTGAAATACTGCTGTGAGAGCCATTTTTTCACCCTTCCTCCCTCCCTCCCTCCCCCAAAAAAACCCCCACAGAAGACCACAGTGGTGTCTGACTTCTCAAGCAGCAACTGAAATGAAATTGTAACTGCTTTAATAATTTACAGGTATTTGCCTAATTATGATGAGAAATGGGGTTTTTTTTTCCTAGCCACTGTTTATGTGAAATTGTTGCTCTCTGAACTGAGCTTGGATATGCTGCATGCTTGGGCTCACTTTGAATTACTTGGTTTTACTTAGTTGTTTGCCCCTTCACTAGCTACGCGACTGGGAGGACTACGGGAGTGGTGCTGGACTCCGGGGATGGCGTCACCCATGCGGTTCCCATCTACGAAGGCTTTGCTATGCCTCACTCCATCATGCGGATTGACATTGCTGGCCGCGATGTCTCTCGCTTCCTGCGCCTCTATCTTCGGAAGGAAGGCTACGACTTCCACACAACCTCTGAGTTTGAGATTGTCAAGACCATCAAGGAGGTGATACAGTGTTTCCGTGTGTAGCCCAGATGGGATTTTTGCCCAATGGAAGTTGTGAAATCTAGTGGGAATTGTCAGCCTACTTAGTTCAGCACATCATTCATTTATCTACCTGAGGGAGACTAGGGCTGCTAAAAGGAGGAAAGGCTGAGGAGGGCTCGGTCTGTTGAGTGACAAGATGGTTGGGGAGGATCTCATGGATACATGCAAATGTCTGAAGAGTGGTGCAAAGAAAACAGAGGCAGGCCTATTTCAGTGATGTCTGATGACGAAGGAGGTTCTATCTGAACATAGACTTCTTTTGCTGTAAGGGTGATCAAGCACTGGCACAAATTGTTCAGAGAATTGTGAAGTCTCCATTCTTGGTCATACTCAAAAGCCATCAGGACTTGATCCTGGACAACTTGCTCTAGGTGACCCTGCTTGAACAAGAGGGCTGGTCAAGTTGACTTCCAGACGTCCCTTCCAACCTCAGTCATCCTGTATTCTGTGAGACTTACAGTCGTGGTTGCATCTAATCCCTCTGGAGGGGCTGTGGACATGGAGGTGAAAACAAATGTGTTAAAGAATTTGCTTTGCATCTGTCTGTGCTGCAGTTTCTGATGATGTCTTTCACTAGTTTTTTTTTTGCCCTTCTGCACAAGGGTCTGCGAAGTCCATGGCAGGTAGTGTCCCCCACAAGTGGGACATTGCAAGTTGCTTCCACACACCTCTGTGAAAGAATTCACTCACAGCATTCACATTCACAAAAGCTTCTCCTCTTTATAGGGTCTGCAGTGTTTAGTGACCTTAGAGCTGTGCAGCAGGCTGGAAAGGCACCGTTAATATTTCAGCAGAGCAGTTGCCTACTTCTGTTGTGTGGCAAGAGAGGAGGACAGTAAATAGTAGCTCAGAGCTGGTGACTGCTCACCACAGCCTTACAGCATCACCATGCTCAAATTGCCAGGTTCTGCTCTGATTTCAGCAAGGCTGCTTGTGTGACTTGGGGCTGCCTGCATATCCATGGGCTTGGTCCTCAGGTCACTACTGGCTGCTCATGTCTGGCAATTGCTGTCACGCTGCAGTCCCCATCACAAGCTGTGACTGCTGCAGTTCACTCTGGGCTGAGTCAACAGCCTGTACCAGGGCTTGAGAGTGTTAGTGAGCAATTTTTGAGCCTGTGACCAGTCAGCAAAGGATCAGAATGCTCCATCAAAGGACCAGCATGCTTATTCTGCATGGCCATAGCTCATTGTGGCTCTGCTGAGGGAGCAGGGCTTGTGCTTTGTGTCATGATACAGCTGAATGCCTTCTGCCTGTTGCCCACAGCAGACTTTGTAGGATTGTACAATCCCAGTAGCTGCTGTCTGTTATACAAGTGCTGATTGCTGAATGAGAAAGCAAGCTGACATGTACAGATACTGCAGCATCTGTGGACCAGGAGATGTAGTGATCAGAAGCTTGCTGGAGAACCCTCTGCTTCAGAAGAAGCCTATTTCTTACCAAGCATCAGCTGCAGTGCAGTCACAGTGGCTTTCTGCAACAAAGTGAGAGGCTTGTGCTCTTCATAAATGGCCAAGGTGCCTTTTGCATGTTGGGCCATGAAACTACTAAAAGATGTTGTGCAGACTGTAAAACACGATGTCTTGCACGAGTGCAGTCTCATCTCTGGATTATGCACATAGGGAAACAAAGAGGAGTTGAAAGAGAGCCAAGTCCTGCTTTGCATACTGGCTGCCCACCAGTGGCACTGCTGAAGAAGGGAGGGAACAAACTGAGGTTCCTACGTACATCTGTTGCTTTACCATTAATTTTCACTGCAGAAACTGTTGGAGATTTCTAGGATATGTATGGCTGGAACTTCTGAGATTTATGTTGTTGTTTGTATCATTTGAGCCAGTTTGTGAATCTGGGGGTGTTGAAAGTCTGAGACAGAAATTACCTTAAAAGTGGAGTCCCCAAATGATAACAATCTGCAGTAGCAAAGCTTACTGTAGGATAAAATGTGAGATGCTCAAGCAGTTTGAGAAGTCCAAGTGTTTTGGTTTCTGTCTCTTAAAACGTAGTTGAGCAATGGAAATTGGTGGTGCTAGCTATTAGTTACTGTTTACTCTACTGAAAAGTAATAGTGGACTTTCTTCATCCTCTTACTGTTGCAGAGTTACCTGAAACCCTTATACAAGGTTAATGTCCCCAAAGGTGTTCCAGGTGCAATTTACCTTGCTCTAGAGTAGGCTGGAAGTGCTCACAGGATAGTTACCCCATGTGTGCTCCAGGGAGGCATCTGCTAAACTTTAAGAAAGAACTGGAAGCAAGAGGTGAGCAGCAGCTAGAGGGTCTGTGAGCTACCTTAATGTCTCTAATCATCACATGGAGCTGTAGTATGAATAAACGTATTTTACCTGATGTCTTTACCCTGGCAGAAAACATTGTTGAAACTAGTCTACCCAAAGGGATCCAGGGATTTTGGTGGCTACTGAGAAAAGTATTTTATCAAGAGGTATTTGGGTTTAGCCTTCTCATCTCCCCTATTCTGTTTCCCCTCCAGCGTGCCTGCTACCTGTCAATAAATCCCCAGAAGGATGAGACCCTGGAGACTGAGAAGGCTCAGTACTACCTGCCAGATGGAAGCACTATTGAGGTGTGTAAGGAACAATCTCTGAGAGATTCCTGATGAGAAGCACGGGGTTTCCAGAATAGCCGTCTGCCTAGCGATGGGAAATTTAATGCAGTGTTGGGGGATAATTCTGAAAGACTGGAACTCATCCCAGGCTGTTGACTGGGTACTAGAGTTTTTAGGGGGAAAAAACCTCACAACTTCTCTGTAAGTCCTGGGTAAGGACACAGCATGACCGTGGGAACTCTGAGCTGTTTGAGCGCGGGCTCTGATCTAGCAAATCTTTATGTGGATCAGGAACAGAGCGTGGGTGGTTATCAGCTGTTGTAAATGTGGCAGTGGTTTTATGTGTGGTTTTTTTTCAGCCTAGAGGTGCAGAAACAGTGGCTTTGAAGAGTGAGTTAAAAATACTTGTTAAAAGACTGAACCCACTGTAGACTGAAGTGGTGTTCCTTTGGGAGCTAGTGGTGCAGCTAGTGATGTCCAGGAAACTTCACCTGCAGGCTCACACTGTAGACAGTGAACCGAGCCACATTGCTGGGTCATCCCTCTACTGACTACTTCTCTTGCAGATTGGCTCTGCACGTTTTAGAGCCCCAGAACTCCTCTTCCGGCCAGACCTGATAGGGGAGGAATGTGAAGGACTCCACGAGGTGCTCGTTTTTGCCATTCAAAAATCAGACATGGACCTGAGGCGAACACTCTTCTCCAACATTGTACTGTCTGGAGGCTCCACACTTTTCAAAGGTTCCTACCTCTACTCTTTCAGTGGACTGTGATGTACTTGATCTCTTGATTCCTTCTCCTATGAAACTGGGAGTATAACCCAGATCACCTAACTTGTCTGGTGAGGACTGTGGGAACTCTGTTCTCGGTGCAGAGTTACTGTCTAATTTTCTGAGTCTTAGTCATACCCTTCTGGGTATGCGAGACATCTTGTGATTCTGCCAGAATCCATGAGCCTGTTCTCCACAGGTGGGCATCTCCAGATAGGATCTAGTCGTCTAATTCAGACCCTGCTCCCCTGTACAAATGGGCTGGACATGGTGAGAATGCCTGAGAAGGGAGGAGGGAACTGTCCCACCTGTGCTCTTAGTTAAAGATGATGTTTGCTCACCTCAAGTTGCTCCTGAGGGATAGAGCCCATTATGCCAGTGTTTGAGGTCTGCCTGAGGAAGACATAACCTCATTATCTCACTGGCTGTGTTCTGTGCCTCTCCAAACTGGTCTCTCTGGGAGAGCTGGGCTGGGATATTTGAATAGGCTTGCATAGGATACATTCCACATTGTTAGCAGATGAAATTTGGGATTTTGCCGAGAGGCTCAGACTACACTTTTTCTGTCTCTGTCTAGGCTTTGGTGACAGGCTGTTGAGTGAAGTGAAGAAACTAGCTCCAAAGGACGTTAAAATAAGGGTAGGAGCAATCTCTCTTGTGTTCATCCCTTATTAGACATGTTCTTCTGTGACCTTTAAAGAGCCATGCTGAGAGTGCAGCTGCCATTTGTTTCAAACCACAGGCAGCTTTCCTGAGATAGCCAAGCAGTATTTGCCATTGTGGTGGAAACCTGCTTGGTTTCATTATAGACAAGTTGGCTTTTCTGACATGACCCTTGGCCAGGTTCCTGGCCCACTGTGGCTGTGTTGGGGTGGGTTGCTGGCTCTCTGTCTAGTGGGAGAGATCACGCCCATGTGTGTCAGCTGTAGTGATACGAGGGCAACATGCCTACAGGAGAAAACTGGAGCTTAGGAAGGTACTGACTAGTTCATTCTTTTTTCTCCCAGATATCAGCTCCTCAGGAGAGATTGTATTCCACGTGGATTGGGTATGTACCACATGGTGCTGTGGGATGAGGGAGATGCAGCCTGTTGGGGCTGACACTCTTATCCCTTCTGGTGCTGTGTATCGGGAGGATTTAATCATTCAGCAGCATGATGCTCAGTGTGGTGGTGCACTGCCAGCCCTTAGCCTTTTCTGTCCTTAAGGCTCCTGCAGGACCTGTTTGTTTTCCTTGTCTTACCGGACTTAACCTCCGGTGTAGGGTAGAACAAGCTCACTTGTCTTAGGCCAGAGGCTGTAGGTGTATTCTTCATCATGTATGTGTGCTGCAAATCTGGAGAAAAAACCCTTCTCCATAGTCCTAGAGAGACCAGATGCTCTGCGATGAGAGATGCTGTTTGAACAGCCATCAACAGGTCATTTAGGAGGGACAGCTGTTGCCAGGTTCTGGTGCTGGCACATTTGATGCTAATGAGAGAGGAAGCAACTGTCCAGCGAGCACTTCAGTTACAGACTTTCTGATGTGGAGGAATTTTGTGCAATACAAGCAGCTCATCTCTGCAGGGATGTGATGAGGGTGCCCCCAGCATTTTCCTTTAAGCTGTAATATGCTTGTTTCTCTCCAGTGGCTCTATCCTGGCCTCTCTGGACACCTTTAAGAAAATGTGGGCTTCGAAAAAGGAATATGAAGAAGATGGAGCTCGTGCCATCCACCGAAAAACCTTCTAGCCCTGGGACCCATCCTCAGTCTCCTCCGAAGACTCACTTCAGTTCTAAACTCGCTTTTCTGAGTCCGAGTGTCTGAGAGCTGCCTGTGTGTGTGTGTGCGCCAGCATGCCCTGAAGTCACTGAGCAAAGACAGCAGCAGCAGGAGGGTTGTATTAGTACTACTAACTTCTTATTTTTTAATTTTATTTTTTGTTGGACTTTTTTTAATGGAAAGGAGAAAACACCGATCTGAATTTCTCAAGAATGGCCCATGCCTTTTTCATTTCAGTCCCTTGATTTATATATCGCAATCATGTTTGTCACTGTAAAACAAACAAGCAAGCAGAAACAAAGGGAACAGCTGATAGGAACTGCCTGGCAAGCCAGAGGGAGCAAATCACTGTAGACTGCTCACGTGGGCATCAGCCGTCCCAGCTGCAATGCCCGGATTGTCCAGAAACACAGCTGAGGCCTCCATAGCTACTTTCTTCTTCAGCAGTGTCTTTACTCATCATCAGTAGGTTTCTGAAGTTGTTTATATTTTTTTATTAAGAGAAAGCACATTCTCAACAGTTAAGGCCATTTGCCCCCACTGGTTTCGGTGTGTGAGTGTGTGTATGCGTGCGTAACTTCTTAGCCAGATGTGTGGGTCTGCCCCACAGCTGGAGAAGTTGGTGATAGGACTTAGTTTGTGTTGCATGGAGTAGATCAAAGCAAACCTATTCAGCTATCATTGTACTAGACGGTTATTCTGTTGTACCTTGTTTTAAAAATCTTTTTTCCTCTGGAAGCAAGTGCCCCAGAACAGGGGTGAAGGCATTTGTGTGTTCCCCCTCAACCTGCCAAGATTTACAGTGCTGAGTTCTCATGTTCTTTCTCTGTAAGAGCTGAGGCTGTTTCCCTCCTTCCTGCCATGTCAGGCCACAGGGAGCATGTATTTGCAGCCAGGCATAACTCCTGTGTACTTAATCCAGTCTGGGTCAAAATAATAATTGGAAAAGTGCATTGTAATGTAAGATTGTTTTATTTATTGAAATGTCAGGACATCTCTAATACTGACCACAGCACCTGGGAATTACGCTTTGGGTCTTCTTTGAACACACTGCCCGGCTGCCCACCATTGTACAGCACGTGCATTGTACAGCGCACACGCCTAGCGGGACAGCCCTGTGCTGCTGTCCCCTCACTGCTCGTTATGGAGTCCTGTGATTCTCCATGAATGCACTAACTGAGAAGACAATAAACTATATCCAGACAATGGTGTGAGCAGCAGGTTTGTGAGCAGGACGAAGTCACCGTGGCTGTGTTCTGCTGTCCTGTGTGTATGCCTTTCTGCTCACCTGCCTGCTGTACTGCTGCTGTGTTTCCAGTCAGAGGAAGGGCTACTAACCAAATTGTGTGGAGGTCTGCCCATGGCTCCCATTTAGGTTTCTCTTACGCATTATTCGGTGCTACATTTCTTTTTTTTCCCCATTGTTAATTTACTGCAGACATGGCAGTAGCAGTGCTGCTGGAGTTCTTTGGTGGCAGTTCCTCCCCAGGCCCCTCCTTTATGTTCATTGCCACTCTCCCCCCCCAGGGTCACTTTCAAGTGCTGCAATAGGGTAGTCCCTAGTGGGCTGCAGCAGAGGTGTGGCAAAAGCTGGTGCTCCAGCCAAGATGGATGTCAGGATGTTGCCCCCATGGGAACCACATTCTTGGGGCTCGCAGCCTGAAGAGGCCACAGGCAGACATGGTCTGTGTTGGCCAAAGACGGGCTGCTCCTTCATCTACACTGTGAGAGCCTGGAATGGGTTGCCCAGGGAGGTGGCTGGGGCCCCATCCCTGGAGATGTTTAAGGCCAGCCTGGTCTAGGGTGGGGTGTTCCTGCCTGTGCTGTTGGGGGGTGGGTGGGAACTGGATGATGGTTCCTTCCAACCCTGAGTGATTCTGATTCCATGGCTTCTCCAGTGAGGTGATCCTGCTGTGTCGGGGATTGGACTGGATGATCTTTTGAGGTCCCTTCCAATCCCTGATGATTCTGCACACCTCCATCAGCACAGACTGTATTTTAAGTAGAAACCTGTGAGGTAGAGAAGCCATCAGACACCTGCTAGAAAACCAGCTTTGTGTAGAGGGGAAGCAGCAGACCCCTCTGGGTTCAGGTGCTACCTGCCCCTCAGATAGTGCCAGTGATCTCATCCTCCCCTCACAGCAGCAGCACTCTATTTTGGAGCCTGCTGTGACCAGATGAAGGTGCCATCAGCCATCTAGCATCTGTTATCTGCCTGACTGTTCCCATGCACACTGTCCTAGCCATGTTGCCAGTGGTGCCCAGCAAAATAAAGTCATTCATAGACAACTCCTGAGCCTCCTGGCCTCATCTTGACACAGCTGCAGTTTTAAGTCACTTTGGTTCTCTTGCCTGTTGCTGGCCAGTCCCTCTAGGGAGACACCATCACTGGTCCAGGATGGCATTCCTGGCCTGGCTTTTGAGCTGAAGATTCTTAGTCTGCAGGCTGTGGTCTGCACTGCTGGTGTCCAAAGCTGCTCTTCTCAGCAGGCATTATAAATTTCTCACTGCAGGTAGGTCAGGGCAGCAGAAGCCCAAAGCAGCTGCAATTGAGGGCCACTGCAAGCACTGAGGGCAGGCCTGGCTGAGCCAGGGTGAGGGGAGCAGTGCCAGAGGAAGTGACTCCTCTTCCCACAAAAAGCAGGTAATAGACCAGTCATTGATCCTTCTCTGCTCCCCACAAAAATGGGCAAGCCCCAGCACCCAGTTTCACTGGAGAAGATCAGTCCCCACTTCAACCACAGCAGCCCAACCAGGTGGGATCCACCTGCTAGAAAAAAATCACCAAGAAATACAGAAAAGATCATCTTTAATTTATGAAATGAAGAATCATTCTCAAACCTTTTCTGAAGTTGCACAAATAACTTATGGTCAAACTGCTACAGAAGCCTCATGGCAGGAATGTCTTGGTCCAAGACAGAAGGCAGTGGTGTTCTGAGGCAAGATGGCAGGTTGGTGGGCTAAGACCTCAGAAGGAAGCTGGCACTGAAGGAAGAACACCAGGCCCTAAACCTGCACAAGCTTCCAAACGCTGCCTGCAGAACCCTTCCTGTTCTGGTGCATGTCTTCTGCCAACCCCCAACTTGCTGCTGCAGGGGTTGAGAAGACACTCCCCCACCCTACTCAAAGCCAGGACCAAGGAAACCAAACCACCTGGTCCTCTGCAGCTCAGCAGCCAGGTGAGATGATCTTGAAGGTCTCTTCCAGTCAAAACCCTTCTATGATCGCACCTGGGGCACCATTTCAAGGAGAGGGAGCAGAAGTCCCACAGAGGTCCAATCTCAACCTATGACTGCCCAGCCCAATGTCAGACAGGCTCCTAAGAGGAATTGAAGGCACAAAAGCAAGAGCTGACATCTCCTCCAGGCTGTGGCCCCCTGCAAGATGGGAAGGGGTCAGGCTGTCTCACCGGGTCCTTCCTGTGTGACTTGGTCTAGGTGATCCTGCTGTTGCAGGGGGATTTGACTAGATGATCTTTCAAGGTCCCTTCCAATCCCTAATGAGTCTATGATTCACCCAGAATGGCCCTGAAGCTGGGAGGCACTTCCATCAGAGGGATTAGGGGCTGATTCCTTGACCTTGGCCCCACAGTCCCAACCAGCACAAGAGGGTGCTCAGGGCACAGCACTGACCGGAAGGAGCTGTGGAGGGCAGCGGGATAAACACAGAGGACAAGATACCAGATGAGATGTTCCAGCTCAAGTCTCCAAGCCCAATTCAAGTCCAATGCCCTTCCTGGCCCAGCAACAACTTCCTTTGCAAGGCCACAGCAGAAGAGGCCTTAGCATAAAACACGCACAGCCAGGAGACTATAGCTGTGCAGTATGTTGACCTGGGAACAAGAAATGCTTAAGAATGGATTTTGTCCAAGAATCACAGCACTGTGTGTGGGAGCAGTTGGGAAAACCCTCATCCCTGCTCCTGCTGTCCTACAATCATCCCCATGGTCACCTAGCCCCTCAGGACCAAGCCTCCCACTCCATTTCACAAAGCAACAGGACTCCGGCAACGAACTACTCCCTGCAGAGTCTACTCCTGCGCAGCCATAGAGGTCAGCTCTCCTCCAGGGCCATACCCAGAGCAGAAGAATGTAAAAGGAATGTGTCTGTCTCCAGCATATGCTGCACCCCAGCACCTTCTCCCAGGACAAAGGATGCGGCTGTTCAGACTCCTGACTGCA